>CM042085.1:19620514-20220514 GCA_023512835.1 Taxillus chinensis | reverse complement strand
GGGGCATTCCAAAGACAATCGTGAGCGATCGGGACTCACGATTTACTGGGCGGTTTTGGACCGAGTGTCCGGATAATGGGTTCGGACTTAAACTTTTCAACAAGTTTTCACCCACAAACAGACGGCCAAACGGAGCGTGTCAATGGCTTACTGGAGCTATACCTGAGGCACTATGTTAGTGCCAATCAAAGAGATTGGGCCAAGTTGTTGGACATAGCCCAATTCTCATATAACTTGCAGAAGAGCGAGTCCACGAACGAGAGTCCGTTCGAACTCGCAACTGGGCAGCAACCATTGACGCCCACTTCCATCACTCGGGGGTACACTGGAAAGAGCCCCGCGGCGTTCAAGTTTGCAAAAGGATGGCATGAACAGATGGATCTGGCCAGGGCATACTTGCACAAAGGAGCCAAGAAGATGAAGAAGTGGGCGGATCAACAAAGGAGGCCCTTGGAATTTCGGGAAGGAGACATGGTGATGCTCAAACTCCTTCCGCGCCAAACCAAAGCACTTAGACAATTGCATAAGGGTTTGGTGCGCCGATATGAGGGGCCTTTCAAAGTACTTAAGAGAGTTGGAAAGGTCTCATACAAACTGGACCTCCCGACTAGCTTACAAAGGCATCCGGTGTTCCACGTTAGTTTGCTCAAGCCTTACCACGAAGACTTGGAAGATACGAGCGGACAACGGGCAGTGCGGACGCCAACAGCATCAATGGGCAAGACCTACGATAAAGAGATAGAGAAAATCCACTCTCATAGAGTCATGCCAAGAAGGGGCGTAGATCCAAGCCGGGTGGAGTACTACGTCCAATGGAAGAACAGGCCGGTTGAAGAGGCAAGCTGGGAGAAGGAAGAGGATCTGGGGCAATTCTTCAAGGAGATTGAAGAGTACCGTGAAGGAGTCGAACGCTACATCCGGCAGTTTGACGAGCTCGAGGAAGCCAAAGACGCAATGAGGACGCTGTGAAATCGGGTGGGGGAGAATGTCACGGACCGAGGCTTATCCTAGCACACTTAGGCCATTTTGGGGTATTTCCCCCTTGTAAAGTGTTGTACTTAGCTTATAGAGTAAGTTGTAGAGATTTTAGATTTCGATCATATATGATGTCTCCTGGCGACATAGCCAGAAAAGTGTTAACATCTATATGTAGGGGAGTGATGTTGTAAAGCTTTCAAGCAATCAATACAATCGTTTGTTGCCTTCGTTTAAATCAATCTTCCGCTAAGCGCTTCCCTACACAATTGTTTTACAACAGATCGATGGATTCCGATCCAAATGCGACGAGTTAGGCTGACCTAGCGTTCCTTCGTACGGGTGGGAACTAGGTGCCGCACGGGTTAAGCTGCTATAAAGGCTGACCCCGTGACAAATGGTACTAAAATGTCTGATAAACCTCCTGTAAAAACTAGCCAATCCTAGAAAGCTCCTGAGCTCTATCACAACTGAAGAAGTTGGCCACTTCTTGATTGCCTTTACTTTAGAATCATCCACCATGACACCATCACAGCTAACCACAAATCTCAAAAAATAACAATTTCTTGGCTAGGAATATGCACTTCTTCATATTAGCATATAATTTATTCTCACGCAACACAGTTAACACTAGCCTCAAATGCTCAATATGCTCATGCTCAGTCTTGCTATAAATCAAGATATCATCAAAATAAACTACAACAAATTGTCCATTAAAAGACTTGAGTACCTGATTCATTACGCGCATAAAGGTGCTTGGTGCATTGCTAAGACCAAACGACATCACCAACCATTCGAACAACCCCTCTTTAGTCTTGAAAGCAGTCTTCCACTTATCTCCGGGCTTGATTCGAATTTGATGGTAACCACTACGTAAGACAATCTTGGAAAACACTTGAGTGCCACTCAAGTGATTCAACATGTCATCCACTCGAGGTATAGGAAACTTATATCCAATAGTAATCTTGTTGATAGCACGACTATCAACACACATTCTCCAACTTCCATCTTTCTTGGGAGTCAACAAAGCTGGCACTGCACAAGGACTCAGGCTGTCACGAATAAATCCCTTGTCCAATAATTCTTGGACCTTCTCCCGCAAGATCTCTGTTTCTTTTGGGCTCATCCTGTAGTGTGGTAAATTTGGTAAACTAGCACCAGGTACCAAATCTATTTGATGTTGGATATCTCTTAGAGGCGGCAACCCCTCTAGCAAGTCATTTGGGACCACATCTGCAAAATCCTCCAACACTGTTTTAACCGCATCTGGTACCTCCGGATTTGAACTATCAACATTAATAATCTCTGGTTTCACCACAAGAGCATGCACCTCTTTTGCCTTTTTTGCATCTTCAATCACATCCGCCTCAGATTGCATCATTGTTAAGAATGATCGTCTCTTGCCCTTACAGGTTTTCGAATGGAACTCCTCCTTTAAAGGCAATAAGTTAAATTTTGCACCGCCTTTCTCTAGCCTGTAAATGTTCTCTTTGCCCGAATGTTGGGCATTCACATCAAACTTCCAAGGTCTACCCAATAACAAATGACAAGCATCCATATCTACCACGTCGTGATAAACCTCGTCGTAGTCCTTACCAATAGTGATGGGGACTGCCCCGTGCTGAAACATCCAGCGATTTTCTCCACGGGTTTTATCCATCCCAGTGGTATCCGGACTTGAGTCCTTCTCGGGGGTGATGATTCGATTACGAGCCACTAATCTCCCAATAATGTTCATGGCTACCCCCTACGATAAACCAATTCCATTTAATCTTTGACCCTTAGTTCCCCACTTTAGTTAAAAATATTTGGTGTGGTTGTGTGACCTCTGCTGTGGTGGTGATAAACGTTCTTCGAACCACATAGGATGGATTCCAGCTCCATGAAATCTTCCATCTCCTCTTAGCTAGGGCCGTCCGTATTATAACCCCATGATCTGGATCGTCATCCTCGTCCATGTTCCCACCATGTTAGCTGACTCTCTGATGGTTGCATTGATTAGATCGATGTCACAGGGTGTCCACAAAGAAAACATTTTCCAAAATTGGCTTGGCATAAGGGTTGGTTTGTTTTGAACCCTTAAATGGCATAGCCTTTTCCTTCCTTTATCACCCAACTTGGTAATTTCCTCATTACCAAACCACTCAAGTTTCTTTTCGTTGACCATCTTGCTTCCAATGGAACTATTGTTAGTTCCAACTTCTCTTCTTCACTTCAACTGCGGACGTTTGTTCATATAACATAGATTACTAAGTGCCATATTCTTGGCTTCATTCAAGCCTAAGGATTGTATATCTATATTGCCCCTCTAACTTGCAATTTAAGGCCATCCACAAATCGCGGCTTGTTGTCCTTCCTTTCCCGCAATCACCTTCCTCTACACGGCTCCCATAAATTAGGTATATTCATGAGTAACCATGTCCCTTGCGGCGCATCGTTGATATTGTTGGAACAATATCTGCTTTCTAACTGTGGTAGGAAATCTCGTTACAGCAATTGTTTCATACAGGTCAACTCCTCTACGACCGTAACACTTCACGTTTGTCTCCGACTTTCAATCTCTCCCACCATGTGAAGCTCCTCCCTTTAGTCTGCAAGCCACCAAATTAACTACGGTCTTAAAATCGCCATGTAATTAAAGAACCCTTCAACCTCACTAACCAATGGAAACCTTTCAATATCAAGATTACCAATCAAGGATGGAATATCCACCTTGAACCGAGTAATTGACAGCATCTCTACGATCGTATTGATTCCTTCGTATCCTCTACCTCGATCTGCACTGCAACAGTAGAAGTGCACCATAACAACTCTTCCTCTTCCGATGAATCATCCCTCGATAAACGATGTACTCCAATTGTAGGCACCCACGCTCTAAGGTTTGGGTTAACCAATTAGTCCCTTGCCCTCGGGCCGAGCTCACGCTCCGGCAAATCATCATAATTCAATGGTCTACATATTCAATTAACTCTCCTTATTCTCGTTTGCTCTGCTAAACACTTTGCCACTCACGACATTCTAATGAGTGGAGCACGCTCGGTCGGATCTTGATGCTGTTTTTACACGTCGGATTCCGACCTACAACATCAAACTCCGCCCTTGGGACCCAATGACAGCTCGACGCCCGCCTCTGAACATTAAGTCGCGTACAGATCACCTCCAACACGGACTCGGCGACATCACGCAGAAACGCTTTCGACACCATTCACGGCGTTTGAAGCTAGGTGAAGAGATAACGCCCGAACGATCGAACTCCTAAACGAGTTGCCATCCAAGCAAACCCAAAGAATAACTTGATTAAATCAATCTATAGATTTATAAAACTTAAATAAAATTCATGTGTAACATTACAACGATTTAAGGGCCTATTTATAGCCTCACAAGGGATTACATAAAAGAAATTCCCGCATAAAAAACAATTAAAAGGAAACTATTAAATTAGCAATTGAAAGGAAATAATTAAAAGAAAAATAAGTCTTCCTTGCGGTCTAAATCATTGCAAGTCCCAAGTTGCTTGTTTCTCGAAGCCACCGCATCACAAACATAGTTTTAATCATGGGCGTCCTGGTAGTTAACATATTGTTAGGGGATGGAATCCGCCACGATTTTCCACATTCCCACCTCCCGGACGTTCGCTCAAGGGTGACATATCCGTGAGATACGACGGCCATCTTTTGTGGGCACGAGGAGGTCCTTGAACCATCAACCAGTATTCATTGACTTCGAGCGAGAAACAGGCCGCTGGGGTCCGAGACAACAGGACAAGAAAGTCCAAACCGAGGTAAAACACCATGGCTCTAATCCTGTTGCTTCAAGTATACAGGTGACTATAAATAATATTTTGCAGAGGCAAAAAGAATTATTAAACCGCATATTAATAAAAACTTTGTAATTATCTTGTTAAAGTCAAAATGGTTAAACCACAGGTGTCCATAATTAAATACTATAAACCTAAAATTTAAAACAAAAGTAAACAAGAGTAATCTTGTGCAAATTTTAATTATCATCCAAATTTATGGGTCTTTTTATATAGTGTTTTGATATATATGAGCCAAACAATATTGACTTTTACTTTTTAAAAATTATTTGATATTTATTTCAGACAAATCATAAAAATAACTTAATGATCTTAGATTTAAAAGTAAACGAATAGGGAGATAAAAAATAAAAATAAATATATAATATAAACTCACAAAATTTAAATAATAAATAGAAAGTACTTTAATTAAGAATCAACATTATGAAACAATAGATTTAAAACAAAAAATCTACTAATAAAAATTAAAACAAAATTTTAAAATTGATACAAATCTAATACCAAAGAAAATTAAAATATACTTAATTTAGACTATTAGACTTGGGTTTATAATTAAATAAGAGGTATTTTAAAAAGTTAATCATGTCTGTATTGTATTAAATTAAAAACGCACTAACAATGCACATATTAAATGCAATTATTTCCAGTAAAAAAAATGATTATTTTATTACATATGCTAGTTTGTACACGTAATTAATTAAATAACTATTGTCAAAAATATAACAATTAAGTCAACATAAGATAAAAAATATATAAATTATATGTTCATGTATATAATAAATTTCATTCATTTTTTGCCCTCTAAAAATATATTTACTTTAGATTATTATACTGAATTTAGATTTATAGTTAAAGTCAAAGTAATTAGATAATTTAATTTTAAAAATAATATTAATGACATCATAGGACAAGCACAAGTTTGATCTAAATTAATAAATTATAAAATCTTTTGTATGACATAAAAATTCATTTGGTCAATGTACAGATCAAATGAAGACTCACATAGTTGATAGTGTTGTTCTTAGGGTAAAATATGCCATTAAATTTATCAGTAGGATTCTCTAGCTACAACTTTTAATTGAATTAATTAAGTTATTATAAAAAACAAAATAAGACTAATTATAACATATTTATGTGATATAACGCTTCAAACCAAACTTCAGCTTTGATTGAGATAACATCAAATGAAGTTTGACTTAATGTTACCATAAAAAATTACACTCAATATTGATTAATTAGTAATTTTATAATACTTATTATTGTATGCTCAAAAAACACAATTTTAAAATTTTGTAAAACTAATGTTTACATCTTTGCTTTCAAAAATAATAATTTTAATCTTATTATATGAATACTTATAAATTTTAATACATTTGACAAATGTACAACATTTTTATAAGTTTTATTTTAGTAGAATAAGGCCAAAAAAAATACATATATTTGAGTGATAAATAAAAAGAAGCATAAGTATAATCATAAGTATAATCAGATGAAAGTACAACTACTAAATCGTATATTCATTTAACTATGTATTCATTATAGATCTACCTAACACTATTACAATTAAATGAAAGACAATTTAAACTATTCCATTATGATCTAATAGCTCTAATTATAGTTCATTGTATTATTTTCTACAAGCTTACATGAGTTGATTAAAAAAATATTTATTAGGAGTAAACTTTTTGTCAAACAAATTGTATGTGTTTACTTATTATTATTTTATAAAGTATGTTTTTATTAGGAAACAAATTGCACCCTTTAAATAACAAAATATAAAACTAATGAAAAAATGAATTAACATAGAAAGTCAATATCCAATAGCATAAATCAAAATAAATGTTTAATGTTGATTAATATATATTTCAATATCCAATAATGATCTTTTAAATTTTAAATCCTCGTGAATGGCTAAACAAACTTCATATGGAGGAATCCTGACTCTAAAGCATAAAAAGAATATAAATGATTAGTTAAAATGGGTCGTTTTAATTACAACCAGGTTTAAAGTTCATAATCACCTTTATATTTAAAATACAAATTAAAAAACTTGAACCCCATGTATATTATCCTCCAAGTGAAAATCTTGAAATTCAAGATTAAAAAGGAATTCATTTGAAATGTATCAACTTTTAAACCTTTCCCCAATCATTTTTTTTCAATAAAACACATGAAAATAATCTATGTATTTTTTGAACCGCTAATGGTGATGGAAGAAAACTAGTTCTGCGAAATTTTAGGGATGCGAGGAATAAAATTTAAAAAATAAATCATTAAATGACCAATTGACATAAAAAATAAAATAGAATTTTTGATTACTTTTCTTACGTTTGGTATACAAGAACAACAAGATAATATGTTAAAAAAATTATTAAAATATTTTTTATAATTATTAAATTTTATTAAATAAATTTTTTTTTTTTCTTTTCCCACGAGAAATAAATCAAATTTAATTTCTTTCCTTTATTTTCTTACCTACCAACCATGCCAAAAAAAATTAAGAGTTCACTGTTCATATTAAATTTAAGTTTGTTTGTAGCGCAATTTTTATTTTAAAAAAAAACTTAATTAAGGTGGGTCAAAATAAATAAATAATAAACCAACACCACGATACCATTAATAACAACATATGGGCGGGGTTTGGATAAACGATGATATCTATCTCAATGTCATGGGGCAGGCACCGTACCGTAGTGAAGGCCAACAAACGCAAAATACAAAACCGCGAGGATCGACAACGAGGACGACGAAGACGATGGCCTGCAGAACGGTTATGCGCAGCGTTGTCTTGACGGAGCAGTGGCGTCCGCTTCATCACTCCGGGTAACACTAGCCTCCTTCCTTGAAGATTCGCGGATCTCCGTCGTCCGGATGTCGGATTGTCGGAGATCCAGAAGACAACCCATTTGCGAGGCGGGTTCATGTTGGACAGCTCTAATGGCGAGACTCCCTGCCTTCTCTGCCCGATGACGACCAAGGCCCTCCTCAAGAGGCTGTTCTTAAGGCCATTTCGGGTGCGCTTGGTTTGGATGATTTTCCATCACCTGTTTTGAGTTTCGTCAACTTCGAGTCTCTGAAGCCGTTTCTGTCTCACTTATGACCACGTACACTAGTCGCCTCATATTGGTTTGATCTTATCAATCATTTCTCTTCCCCAGACAATCATAATAATAAAAAATCTATTATTTATCAGGACCATGGGTTTTTAGTTTTGTTCTGTTCTGTAGAGTGTAGAACGCTAGAGCGGTTGGTCAATTCTGGTAATAATGACAACAGCAAGAAAGAGTAACAATAAGGTGGTTTATGCTACGTTTTGTTACGTACTTATCACTCATAAGAGCCCATTTATTAGAATCGAATATGCTGTGTTTGTTTCTGAATTAAATTCAGTTGAGGAGTTCCAACCAAACCAAACCAAACCATACCAAACCAACAAGCTTTGATCCCAATAATATGGGGTCGGCTAGCAAATAGACAACAAATGCAAACAGGTTAACATTCATTTCAATTAAAGGACAGGATTTCACAATCAATCTTTTCACCTTGAATGGGTCTTTCTGTCCAAGGTATTGGATCCGGAAAGCAAGCGACCCATGAAAAAAACTAAAGGGTATTGCCACATTGATTTTGTTGCAGCCATAGTTATTCTTTTGTTGATCAAATGGCATTGAGAGATAGTGACCTGTTTGTTATATCCTTCAGTTGGCTTATATAATTACCTACTCTGAGCGAATGCATCTCTCATCAACTCATATTTATAATCTCATTGGTTATTATTGCCAATAGAGGTGTCAAAGACGAAGGAGGGTAGACAAACCACCAATGTTGTTATAGGTAGCACTGTAACAGATGACTCCAGCAAACCTGAATGGCTCATTTGGATCAGAAGGTATGTTCCCAATACGTTTTTCAGTCTATGGTTGTCTTTCTGTCTTGTATTGGCTCTTGAATCCATTACATCTTGGGAAGAGCTTTGTGCATATCCATTCATGGATTATGTAATGCCTGAAAAAATAAACATATCATGGCATAATTTTGTATGTTGTCTGAGTTGTTATTATCAGTCCTAACATTTTATGCACATTTTCTCTTCAGCTTGAGCAGTGCTCTAGTGGTTATTTTAAATTTCACTATCGAGAACTTTTGACTCTCGTTTATTGAATTATAGGTAAATTCATATCCAACAGACAGAGGATTTACTGCAATTGGGACGGGGGTGATGATTTTGTGCAGGCCATGGTTGTAGCTGTTGAATCTGTGCTTCAACAGCCAATCCCTGAGGTAAATAGAGACCTTTACTGCTGCAAATAATTGTAGCGAGATGGTTTTCAATTAATTTGGAAAAGAGTGCTCATATGTAAAGCACAAAGCACTCCATTGCATTATGAACTTCATTTAGATTCCATTTAATGTGTCCTACAAGAATGTGATATGGAAATAACTGGAATAAAGAAATTATGGAATATAGTTTTTTTTTTTTTGGTTTCAACTGACTGCCTTTATTTCTTCAAATAATTAAAACAGTATTCTTTGTGCTTTTAGGGTTTAGCCTTGATAAGATGATAATTGTAATAGATAATTTGATGCACAAAAAAAACTGTAGGCATGACACATGCTCAACAAAATTTAGATATGATATAATCGTGTCGTTAAAACTTTTGTCTCCATTTTTTTTTATCAATCCTTTATTTAGTATAGAATGAATTGTATTTTGGCCCAAATAATTATGTAGATATAGGAGTGAAACTTGTTCACTATGACAATATCCCTTTTTAGAATCTTATAGCTTTTTATTAAAAGCTTAACTCCAAGGAGTTTTTCAATAGGGATTGTAGGATTCTATGCCAAAGCATCAGCCCCTTTGCAGGAATCTCTTAATGAACCATTTCAAAGTAATTAGAATGTATGGATATTTCTAGGTTTGTTAAGGATATATACAGATCTAAGTTGGTGATGTAGTATAGTCACATTAAGCTAGGGATTACAACTGTTGTAGGTTCACTAGCCAAGGGCTTCTAACCGCATAAAGGAATAGGTGCGAAGATCACAAACCACCAAGGAAATATTATTTCAATATGAGAATGTCTATCGTTATTGAGGCTACAACACTCCTTTTATAGGAGGGAACAAACCCCGGGACAGCCTAGTGCACAACATATTCAGCATAAATAAAGTAAATTCATAAAATGAGATAACACCATCATAAGTAAAATTATCAAAGACAGCAAAATAGCTGAAATAGCATAGTGAAAAAAAGACACCACCCTCATAAATAAAATGCCAAAGGAGGCAACATAGCAGAAATGGTAGGACTATCTATGATGACATTGTCTCGCAAACCAATCCCCATCAATAGGGGGAGATTGATGGACTTTGAGGGAAAAGGCTCCTTTTGGGGGTTTATCTGTACAGAAAAGAGGGGTAAGCAGTATTTATATAACACAAGAATGGAAAGAATTCAACCTGATAATGAATTGATGTGATTAGGTTAGATTTTTGAATTATTAGTGATAATTATTTGACATATGTCGGAGATTTTTTTTTACTACATAACAAAATATGTCTAGATTAAATGAGGTTAGCTATTTTGGAATATTAGGTACATAGCATTTCGCAGTCTTCAGGTGTTCTTTAATGTTTCTGAAACATTGCGTGCTCAGTTTTGGCAGTGCCTGTTTGTTTACATCATCCTGTAATGAACAAACAATTAAGCAATGAATGTTTATAGGGTTTATATGTTGGGAGGGAGGTGTTTATAACATAAGTGTGGAGAGAAATCAACCTATTGATAGTGAATTCATGACTTCATGTAAAATAAGTTCAGAACGTTTATGAGTCTTGGTTGGGTAGAATTTGATGCTCAAAAAGTTCTATTTAGTTGTAGAGTGAGTGTTCAACACAATTTATTAGATATGATATTATTCCATGTGTCCACAAAAATGACTGCATGAAATTTATGAGTTTGTCTGAATGTTATTTGAAAATTGCATGGATACTACAGAAACAGAATTGAAAGTATTCACTACATAACCTCCAATCTGAAAATCCTATAATATTTATTTAAAATATTACCTTCCAGAAGTATTTACATTAGGATCTCAGCAGTTAATATATCGTAAATTTCATAGGGGACATGCTTGAAGCAGCAACTGATAGTCCGAGAATGCATTTATGTGGAAAGGTTCCCTTGCCGTAGGCTGCTTTGGTGTAACAGTAATTAAAAGAAAAGTGTATATATTTGTCTGGTTTGGTTCCTTTGCCATGGGATTGCTACTTGCAACTTGCAAGGGTTACTTACAGATCTGAAGAGGAAAGTGTGAATGCCTCAACAACATCATTGGAAGGCTGAATGCTCCTTCGTTACCTAAATTAGGCTTTTCAGGGTATATTGATATTCAGAAAAGTAAAGGAGTCGGGTGCAGAAAGGATCCAACCTATGAATGAGAATGTTTTGAAAGTATGTGCGTAAATAGTTTGTGGTGCAGTTGTGCATATATTTTGCAGGTGATCTGGAGAGAAAAGTGAGTGCATACTGTAATTGAATTGACAGCCATATTAGGTTTTCTAAAGGATTTATGTGCTAAATAGATTAGTTATAAAAATCCGTATCAATTATTATCTAAGCTTCGGTGACAAGTCATTTTTAGATCTGGGTTTTCCTGTTTTGAATTTAAATCTGATAAAAATGCCCTGCATTGAGGCATACAAAAGTCAATTGAAGTGACCATCATCATGTTTTGCTACAGGGCCGTGTGGAAAACTTAAATTGTCTTCTGGAGGCAAATACGTATCCGTGAACATTGGGCCAGTTCAAGTGGTTTCTAGTGAGCGGTTTCTCTCCCTCCTCTCCCTGGTCTGAATTGTTCATGCTAAAAGCCCAATACTAACGTGGATTTTCAATGTATTCTCTAGGTCAAGCTGTGTACAATGCTATGCGGAGAGACGTCAGAATGAAATATTTTTTGTAGGGTAATTGTTGCACATATAATTTATATTAATTTCTCCTCCCTTGATTTCTTCTTCCCACTCCACTCCACTGATTCGTGTTATTTCCGTTGATTCTGAAGACAGCCATGCACCCATATGATACCTCAAGTCTGTATGCTAATCTAGCCTCTTGAGTGTTGTTAGATAGTCATTATACGAGTAGTTTTTTAAATTACTTTAAATTCATATTTTCAAGTAAAACCATAACCGTTGACACAGACCCACATATCCAAACTTTTATATGGTTTATATGTTTTAATCAATTTTTGAATTTTTGAATCGTTTAGAGTATTAGCATTGGCTTTATTTTAAGATAATGTCAAAATTAGATGGAAAAGATACTTTTTCAAAAATTTAGTTAATTCTTATTCTCACACTGGATTCATTAATAATCGCACAAAAATCTAAAAAACACCTTTTCGCAAACCATGCGAGCTTGAACCTTTTGGCTTGCTAAAACACCTTCAACGCATTTGATCTGGTAATGAATAAACCAATCCAATCTCATATTTGAAGTTGAAATCTAAAGCAAATGTTGCTGCAGCAATAACACCAACAAGAAACACATAAGAAACCTAGAGCAGCAAAAATCTCCTGTTGTATCGCTAGATCTGGGTCCTCCCTCTTGACCTTCTCTGTTTACACGACTTTCCATGCCCCCTGCAAGCCCCTCTCCATTGTCAAGCTTGCTCTCTCCTCTAGCCTCGACGATTGCCCTCTCTTTTGCTATCCCTTGGACCACACTGGCTCGATGAGCTCGACCTTGCCCTTCTTGCCTTTTACTCTATCAGCATACTTCTCTGGACACATTGTTGACCACCTTCTCTCTGCCTTTTCCTTGTCTCCGGCATGCTTGGTGGTGCTGCCTTCATCGTCTCCTTTGGTCAGGGTTTTTGGTTTCACATCCACACCTCCCTTGCTCCCTGGAGGTGTCCTATCATTGGCATTTGAATTCTCCACACCTTCGTGTGAAATAAAGATACTTTTTCATTATTCATCGATTTATATAATTTTGATAAAACCAATGTCAATGCTATTATGAAATGTTACAAATAAGTTTCTTTTGTATAGGTTTGTCGTGTGCATCTAATATATAGGATTTGATCAAAACATTAGGCTAATAGAATACTATCACACCAGTTATGCAAAAAAGGCTATGGTTGGAAATGAGATATATAGACTTTTAAAACTTTATTGGAATTTTACAACTCATGTCTCTTTTGTTTGTCCCTTCTTGTATGGTAGTAGACGGCCTGCATTTCTTTTTCATGAAAATAATTTTTGATGGGAGTAAATCAGATTGACAGTCAAATATTATATTATAATTTTATCCGAAAAAAATTAAAATACTATTTATAGTTTCTATGTAGTTAATCTAATTAATTTATTTACTCTCTTCCCGTGCGCTCGCCCTCGTATTGCCACCAATTACTGGGAGATGCTTGTTTATTTTGGGACTTAAACGATAACTCATAATTATTATAGCAAAACCAAATACTAAAACCAAGTTTCAATTAAAATTCAATAGCCTTCTTGCATCGGATCCACTTTCAAAGAGATAATATCTGCTTAGCTGATTCATCTAACTGATAGACACATCGAATAACCTTCATGTAATTTCATTAGTTGAATGTTTAAACATTTTGAAAAACAAAAAAAAAAAAAAAACGTTGCAATAAAATAATTGATATGATAGTAGTCATCCTAAACAATCATATTTTAAGAAGGAAAATTATGTATAAGAAAAACAACAGAATAATAGTCTTCGGGCACCACAAGTGATGATCAAAGTTTTTAAAAATAATAAAATTTACATAAATTTTGCCAAAATTCTGAAAAAAATCACTAACAAGTAACAATTAAATAACTATCAAACTAACACTAGGGAAATATCAATGAAGTAAATTTTTTTTTGGAAGAATAAATAATCACTAAGACTGTCTAAAATATATTAAAAAATATCTACCCAAATTTAGTCATGAATATCAACAAAACCACTGTTAACAAAAAATTTGATGTCATCTGAACAAATTATGAGTTTAGTTTTTTACGTATAAAAAATTCGATTTATTATGTTGCCTCATGAACAAAAATTATTTACCCATTTTAATTATTAAAATTTCAAAGACTAATCAGTTAATTTTAGTCATTTGTATTTAATGTTTGCTGAGTAAATATGTTAGAATTGCAAAATTTTTAATGAATTATTCTTTTATATATAGAAAATGTGAAATAACCTTATTGATGGAATGATTATTTTATGAATATAAGAATTTCATAATTCTATTGCATGAAAAATTGAAGGAGGTGATTGCAATTAATACATATTGAGAGTTGTTAGTGGTTGCATGGTAGTGACTCAAATAAAAGGGTAGCCTTACTAGATCATTGAGATTTTTCATATTTGTTTATCGTGAGTTTGATGATTTTTATTTTAAT
Organism: Taxillus chinensis; assembly: GCA_023512835.1. Taxonomy (NCBI): domain Eukaryota; kingdom Viridiplantae; phylum Streptophyta; class Magnoliopsida; order Santalales; family Loranthaceae; genus Taxillus; species Taxillus chinensis. The sequence continues at coordinate 20,206,296 of CM042085.1, read as the reverse complement.
TATTTTTTATTATTATATGAAACTATGTCGTTTGATACGTGTCATATTAAAAGTGTATTTGAGTTGGTGACCGTTATGTATATAATTCATCTGATTATATTAATAATTTCATATAAGTTAAAACAAATATTATTGGGGTTGATACATTTAAAAGATACTAATATTTAGTACATTAATATATATATATATATTAGGATATTAATAATCACAATCTAAAAATACGATATTATTAATATAAAACTAATAATATATTTTATTGATAATACCATAAGAAAATAGCCGATTATATGAGTCTCATAATAAGTTGTTATGGGCCATCCTGCCCAATCGAGCCGGCCCAATTATACACTATTACCGGATGGAGTCAACTGAGTCAGAGTTTAGTCAACACGGGATTGGACGGCCCCCATGGGCCTATGTCCACAGTTTTCTGAATCGGCGACTGGACTCAGTCTCATTACATCCGCGATCAGCACTTTGCGACATATATGGACTATAGAAAGGTGCATTCATGTTTGATTTCTTTATTATTTATAATTTATTTATTTTTTAAAATATTTTACATCTGTTTTTTTTATTATTTTCAATTGTATTTTTTATTTTTCTTATATTTATTATAACTAATCAAAAGTTTACATGTATAAAATATATAGCAATTATTATAAAAAAATATCTTTTTTTTTAAATCTATAAATTATTTTTCATGTCATCATACCTAAAATGAATGCTCTAATATTATTACCACGGCTATCTATAGTGATTTATTTTTTATTTAAAAAAATTTATAAAAGTATATTCACAATTTAACATTTGTATGGTATTTTTAAGTAGAGTAAAATACTATAGTGATTTAATATTATTACGCAGGTTATCTATAGTGATTTATTTTATTAATTTAAAAAAATTATAAATTTATAAAATGCTATTCACAATAAAAATTTTATATTTAACATATTTGTATGGTATTCTTCAATAGAGTAAAAAGTAATATTCACTCACTATTATTATTATAATAATAGGGTAGGAAACGATTAAAGAAATCGGTATATATTTTAAATCTATAAATTAGGAAAATCAGTTGGAAGGTGCAGTACTACTCTGCTACCGTCGGCTTCGTAAAAAAAAACAAAAAACAAAGACAAAGGTGTGTAGATTATCTCCATTAAATGCCACATGAGTGAGTGTCCATCCGTGAGCCACGTCGTCGCCCATTCAATCAATGCATGCAACGGCCAACCCTAATTTATAATCAATGATTCAACGTCACGTCGGCCGGCATACAAGTGTCGCTTACAAAATTCTTCTTCCCCGCCCCAACCGCCTTCCATTGAATGAATGCCCTATTCAATAAATGCTGTAGGATAGGAGTAGTACTACTAGTAGTTGCCCACTCTATAGTCTATTCAATTCAAATCAGCCAACCTGAAAATCACACATACGCCGCGCGCGCCGGCCAAAGAAGCTGGCTAGCTAGGTGTGTGTGTGTGTGAGAGAGAGAGAGAGAGAGAGAGAGAGAGAGAGAGAGAGAAGAACAAAAATTAATAAGATGATGAAGTTGCGATCATCGGACCAGGTTTTGGGTTTCTTTGTGGCGGTGTTTGGTCTACTGCTATGCTGTTCGGTGTTGCGGTCGGGGGTGCCGGGTCGGCGATGGAGAGCGAGTGCACGAATAATGTGCTGCCGAAGGTGATGGACTGTCTGGGATACGCGTCGGGGAAGGCGGACGCGCCGACCGAGGCGTGTTGCAAATCCACGGCCGCGATTAAGAGCAGCCACCCGGAGTGCCTGTGTCTTTTAATCGTGCAGATGCACAACGGCAGCTCCCAGGTCAAGAACCTCGGTATTCAGCCCACTAAGCTGATTCAGCTCCCTGCCGCCTGCAAATTACCCAATTCCAGCGTCAGTGATTGCCCCAGTCAGTCTCTATACTAACTTTTAATAATTGCTTCCAACGTACATTTTCTCATTGTGAGCGTGTTTGAAGTACATATAATAATGATATAAATAAATATAAATGAAAGCACGTAAGGATCAAGGCACCCAAGAGTTTAATTCACTTTATATATATCTATATAACATATATCCCAACAATATACGTATACCTGATCACGAGCCCTGTATGTAAATTATGGGTATGGTTTTTCAAGTTAGTTATGCTATAGGTAGATTTTCATATTAGTTACTGAAAACCTGCTAGCTAGCTAGTCATTTAATTTTAAAAAAACAATTGTCAAGCTTGAATGGCTAAATAGAACTGCACATAAGAGGACGTACGTGTTAGTTATAAAAATCAAGATATATATAGATATATGTTTATAAATTCGCTCATATATATAGAGAGAGTATTGATTACTTTTTTACATTTTTGTATGAACAGAACTGCTGAATATAAGTTCAAGCTCGCCAGATTACACCCTCTTCACAAGTAACGCGTCTTCAGCAGCAACTCCTGCTACGACGTCGTCGACGGCAAAAAATGACGAATCCAACGGCTTTACGCACGGCCCCTACCTTGCTGGCTCCATTGGAGTTGCTGTCGTACTCTTCCTCGTGATCTTTTACGCGTTCCCTGCTGGCGGGTTTGCCTCTGCGTCTTAGTAAGGACGGTGGTTGAGTGATTAATTAGTCAACATATATATATATATATATATATATATATATATATATATATATATATCTTATTAGCGCGGCTAATATTATTGTATTATCTATGCAATGCTTCCTCAAATTAAACTTTCTGCCAAGCTTGAGCACTTTTTATCTGTAATTGCACTGAGTTCGATTTTATTTCTCGATGACTGTAGGGTGCGTTTATTGTAAAGCTTGAGCACTTTTTATCTGTTTTGATAAATTAATGGTTTCTATTGACATGTGTTTTTGTTGAGTTCATTGCCGCCATTTTGGTCATTTAAACCTAAAACTACACACGGGAATGATGAACAATTTAACAAAACAAATAGTGAAAAAATTTGTGTGATTGAGACAAAAGTACTAACCCCCTGTCACAACAGCGCGCAGTGAGACCAACTTGTGTTTCATTTGCTTGAGTTCACGGAGGAGACGCTTCACTTCGCGGAAGTAGAGTAAATCTTCATGATAATAATCTGGGAACTGAAACTATATATGATGGCAAATGGGATTTTTTTTCCTTCTAGGTTATACTAGATGTTTTGGTGGGATAGTAATATACATGTAGGGGAATGTGAGCATGTTGAGGCATCTTGTTGCAGCACTTCCGTTATCCCACATAAATAATATTGAAGTTAGAAATAATGTGAGTATTGGCATACATTTGGTACAGGTTCGAACTCTGTATGAGTTCGCGTTGAAATTATAATTTATAAATATTTATGTTTAGGAAATATATTTAAAAATAATAATATTTTTTAAAATTATATCCTAAAAAAATTAAAAAAATAATAGACTCAAGTAATAAAATTTAAAAAATAAAAATAAAAATAAAAAATTATTTAAATCTCGATAAATTAAATTTAATTTAAATTTAAATACTTTTTTTAAATAGTTACAAGATTCACTGATTTTAAAAATATTTTTTAAATTTATCTTAATATTAAATTAAGATGAACCCACAACACATATATATTTATCATTTTTCAAAACATTACGCTAGATTTGGGATACCAAACACATGCTCACGCTCGCTCTGTTTGGTACGCTCGAATTCAAGTATGATTTGGTTTCTAAATTTTAAAAAGTGGCCTTCATAGTAATTGAAAATGATTAATTTTTCAATTGTGTTTCCAAAACATCCAATCTTGTAACTTTCTTTTTAAAATTATTTCTAATATTTTTTTTATTTTCAAATTTAAACTCAAATTTATGAAAAATTCAAATAATTTTATTTGTTTATTACTTTTTCTCTACTTTGTTACCCGAGTTCACCATATTTTATTTTATTATTTTTAAAAAATTTATAAGATCTGACTTTTAAAAAATATTCTTTTTAAAATATACTTTCTCTCCTACCAATTATCAAATGAAAATTATTTTAAAAATTTAGAAACTTCAAAAAAGATTCAAAATATTGAAAACATAATAAAAAAAATCAAAGCACATACTAAATGGTCCATTGATATCTAAATTTAAAGTAAAGTTAGAAAACAGGTGAGCCTAGCAGTTTTCAAAAAACAAGTTCAAATATTTTCTGTTTTTAAATTTAGATTCAATTTTAATGGGGATCCAAATTAATTTTTTTTAAACTTTTTTCTCTCATATTCATCTACTTTATTAATTATATGAGTTCACTATAATTTATTTTTAAATAATTTTGGTGTGACTTGCTTTTTAAAAAAACATACATTTTTAAAAATACACTACCAAATAGAATTTATTTTTAAAATTCATAATTCAAATACTAACTCAAATAAAGATTTGAAACATGAAGGCAAAACACAAAAAAGAAAACATCTATCAAAGAATTCCAAGGTTACTTGCTCTTTAAAACTTAAATTTTGAAAGTAATTAAAATTTAGTCATTTAAAATTTAAATATGCATTGAAGCAGTTAACCATTCAACATTAAAGTAATTATGTAAGACTTAGATTAGTCACATCAGCTTATATATATAATATTTTTTCTATAATTTAGGAAAAATATGAGGTTTTGATAAAAATAGACCTCAATTAGCTTTCCTGAAATATAATTTAAAGGTATGCAATGAATAACACTTTCCTATATTTAGGAATTTACTATTTATTTTCATACGTTTTTCATATATTATTTTATATTGTTTTTTGACACATTAATTTTTGAATGGCTACAACAAGTAAGAGAGAGAGAGAGAGAGAGAGAGTAAATATTAAATATTATTTTAATAAAATAGAAAAATTATAGAGAATGAGATATAGAAGGTTATTTGAAAATGAATAAATTTTGAGATAAAAATTTAACGTGTCATTTTTAGTTAAAAATTAAGAAAAAATATTTAAAAAAAAACCAATCTAGATGCTCTTATAAGCAATCATATCCTCTGATTTTTAAAACATAAACTGTTGAGATATAAATTTTAAAATTTTATCTCTATAAATTTAATATCGTCAATTATACGATCAAAGAAAAATTGAAAGTTTAATCATAAAGTTGTGCAATCTCTAAGATTTCACACATATATTTTTATATATCTAAATTATAAGTAAAATAATATATTTTATTTTATTTCACTCATGAATTATTAGTACTAATTATTCTGTTTATATTAATGTTGGTGCTCAAAATTTTTGGTATTGTTGTATTATTTTGATTATAAGGACTTCAGTTGGTAATTTTCTATGTTTTGTATGTGTATTAAATTGAATATTGTATTTAGATTTTAGTTGAAATTGTAGATGATGAATTAAACAAATTGAGAGTTAAAAAATGAAACAATTTCATTTATTTGATAATCGCCTAAAACCTTGATTTTAATCTTCGTTTATCTTAAGAGAACCTACATTTTAATGGGTTTGCTTCTTGTAAAATATACTTTTTAATTTTATTATGATGAACATTTTAGACCGATATAGTTAATGCTTTAGACAAGCGTTTCAACGTTTCGGACTAATCAAGTAAATTGCTTTAACGGACTTGATAAAGAGGATGAATCAATACTTAAGAACGAAGTTTTCATACTTTTCTCATAAAAGAATACATCTTTTGAGCTAGTTAGATACTAAAATGCTAACAAGAGACTTGTTGATATATTCTAAGTTGAAAACATATTAGCTAAACAAAAGTTTACAAGGAATGTCAAATGGATAATATTAAAGTTGCTTAGATATTTTCAAAGTCGACATGTTTACTCAATAAGTTGGATAATAGTCATACCACAAAAAGCTTCATGTGTCTAACAAAAGAACACCTAAACATGTCACATGTCTAATAAGAGTTAATAAAGACTAATTCGCTAGAAAAATAGTGTATCACATAAGATAGTTAAACTAAAAAACGGTCTTTGAAGTGTAATTTTTGAAACTAAAAATAGCGTATCGCATAGTATGGTCAAAAATAGTGTATCTATCATGTCATACACTAAGGTGCTCAACATTAGGACATAATTTTTGATGTAATACACTAGTTTGGTCTATTAGATTACTTTGAAGGCTTGACAAAGACCAACAATGATCCAATGCTTTACTTTGTCAATGTTGCATCATTTTACACTAACTTCTAACTAGGGTTTTAGTGGACTTAACAACAAATGATGTCATAACATATACATTAAAGCGTTTATCAAAGGAATCAAAATCACGAATATTTTAAAGATTTATTTAATTTTCTCATGCTATTTTGAAAGTTTCAAGCTACACTATATTTAAATGTCTATAATTCCTTAAGATGGTCTACTTATTTTAGAAGGACACAAGAGTACAAAATTAAAAAGATATAGGTTAAGAAGAGAGGTAGCCAAGACATTTATCTTAAGAGCTTCCTTCTTTAATAGAGCTTTATCTTTGCAATTACATAGTTTGATGGATTTTTATTTAATTCTTATATTCTTAAGAGGGCTATTGAAGGTAAGAATGATGGGAAGAGTCAGAAAGACATTATTATAAAATAATAATAAAAACAAAATGCTTTCACGCAAACAACTAATTGGGGATCATTCTTATTCTAATTTAACATTAAATTAATCTCAATGATTTAACGTGAAAGTGGTCAATTTGATATAAAAATTGGATAAATTAATTAATGTTAAAAACCATCACCAATAAATTAAACTCTATAATTCATCTCAAATCATTAAGAAATGATGTAAGGATGATCCAAACCTTCACCTTAAAGATTTTTTGCCAATAAAATCTTTACCCTCTATGACAATGGGATGGACAGGAGAAACTATAATACAATTTTTGGACCATAATCACATTTAAGTTAATTATTTTATTTATTTTCATGAATTATAATTTGACCTATGACTGAATTAGAAATTAATCTTTGGTGTCTACACAAGGACCTATACTCTATTTTGATATATTAGAGTTTAAAATACTTAAAATCTTATCAAATATTAATTAGACTTAATTCAATTAGATACCCTTTCATATATGCACAATAAATCAAATATATGAGCTCTTATTTTGAAATAAGACATAATAAATGATTGTAAATATTTGATATGGAGTTAAAGTTTATCCCCCTTCTATGTTGGTTAAATATCATAATAGTGTTATTTATATTAAACCCGACTTGAGATATTTAAATATCTATAATTTTTTTTCAAAGATATTTATATTTGAAGAAGATTATAATAAATTTAACTTGAGTTTAATAATAAATTAGGTTAATAGGCAAAAAGAAAAGCATATTAATGATAATGACCACACATTTGATCTTAAAGGCTTTCAAAGCTTCATACGGCAAAAAAGATGATGTTTCAAATTTCAAATGGTGAAAGGCAACTTGATGAGAAAAATGATTTTGAAATATCATTTTTCTATTATCTCATTTTAATTGTGCGAGAAGAAAAAGTTGTTTTCATTAAAAGAATGGAGTCGAGTTAGCTTATTCATTTAAATGGAGTCACATTCATTATTACCTGTAAAATAAATCACCTGAAACCATAGTTGCATTCTATTATATCATTGTCTTAGATAACTTTTTTTATTTTTTTTATTTTTATAATAATCATTTCAGGCCTGCCACTTATTCTTACCTTCAAAACTCTCATGATTTTGAACTTATAATCTCACTATACTATTATGTTTGTTATCACTAGCCTCGTAGGGATTTGTCTTAAATAATTTTAATTAATTTTTTTACACCTAAAATCTTCCTTGTTTTTTCTTTTTAGAATAAGATATCATGCGTATTAGAACATTAACAATGAATTTTATATAGGAATTTATTATTTTTTTTTAAATCATAAAATTATTCCTAAAGTTATTTATTTAATATTCTCGTTGAGTTTGTATAATATCTTTTAATGCATGTATTAGAAAATATTATTCACTTCATATAATTATTAAATTATAAAAAAATATTTCTCTTACCTCTCTCTCTTTTTATCTCATTTTTGTTTCCCACTCCAACTTTCATTTCCCTCTATACAAAAATAAAATTATCGTAAAAGTATTATTTTAATAATATAAAGGATAATTAAAGAAATTCATTGTGATGCATATTTTTATAAAAAAGTAAAAGATAATTTAAATCATTAAATTAAAAAAAATCAAGATCCTAGCATTAGTGTTTTTAGTGCAACTTTAATAAGTCATTTATTATTAACAGATATAAAGCTAAATAATATTATTTTTTAAAATTTTACTTGCAAAAAGTAAAAAAATTCATTAAGAATAATAAAGTCACTTTTTATTTAATATTATAATTTTTTATATTATATTGTTCCTTATTATTTTTTGTTGTATTAATAAAGAGTTTTAAAAAATTAAATAAAATAAAAAATTATTATTTTAATTAAAACAAAATTAAAATAAAAAAAGTGTTGAAGTTGAAATTAAAATCGATAAAAAGACTGATTGGAGTTTTGATGTAACAATATTATTAAAAAAAATTGTCACGGATTTGGTGTACGGTTGACCGCCTACTTGACAAAATTGACGCGGCCTTTTTATTGGTGGCGTGGGGCAAACATCCATTTATTCGGGAAAAAATAGGAAAATAAAACTATAAAGTAAAAATAACTCGTTCCTTCGAATAACAGAGCTCGGTCCCTCCTAATTCCTAATCCTAGTCCCGTGTCTGGGTTTTTGTCGTCGCCATGTCTCAGGCGAGTCATCTCTGCTTCTCGGTTGTTGTTGTTGTTGTTGTTTTTATTGTTCTTGTCCTAGCGCCTTTTGATTCATCACCTTTCTTTTTCCTAATTGAATGTTGATTTAGGGTTTGCTATGTAGGATTTATTTGATACTCTCTATAATTCAAGCCTTTGAGTGAATGTCAGCTCTGTTATTGATTTCAATTATTATTAGACGTATAATTTGACATATTTACATATGATTATACTCCTTTTAGTCGAGTTTTTTTTTTTTTGTGGATCTAGGTTGATAACAGAAATTCGTCGGCAGCCAAGCGCGCCCGGACTGATGGTTTGCTACCCTCAACTTTGACTGTCTTGCGTTTCTGATATTTTGTTTATTAACTTACGCTTCGATTTTATTTTATTTTTTTTGAAAAAATATCTCCGGCAAATTATGACACTGAATTGATCATTAACGACATGTTTTGTTCTGTTATGGTTTTATGCGGAGAGCTAGCAAGTTACTTAAAAGAATTGGTAGTGGGCTAGCTAAGCTGTAATTCAGCTAAACAAATAGCTAAAACCTAAAAGGTGAAAAATTATCATACAATGGACTAGCCAAATGAATAGTAAATTTAGCTTTTAGTTAAATGACTTTCCGAATTTGATGAGCCATTTCCTTTAGCTAAATGATATTATATTATTATTTTATTGTTTTATTTTCGAAATCAAATTAAGATAGCCAATAAAAAATAATGAGACCCAATTTTTTAAGTAATAAAATTAATATTTTAGTAGGATAGCTAAACTTTTCTTGAGTCTATTATTTGAAGTTGAAAAAAAGTTGCTAGGTAAAGTTTGTGAAAAATGAAAATGACTTTTCTAGTTAAATTTTAGCTAAAGCATATGAAGGCCACTACTAATGCTCTTAGCCAATGGAGAGGAGGGATTAATCTGTTGCCTCGCTCTCTCTCTCTCTCTCTCTCTCTCTCTCTCTCACCACACACACACACACACAAACATATATATATATATATATGTATGTTTGTGTAGTTATTTAGTTTACTTATTTATTTTAATTTTTATTAATTATTGAAATAATAATATGGGTCAACACCTACCAGTGGTACTAACAAATCTCCCAAATTCCAACAGCTGTGGCAGTAGCTGTGTTACCTTCATTTTTAAACAAAATTAATGGTATCCTGCGGGTTCTGATATGCTTGTTTTGATTGGTTGGCTGTTTTGGGTGCTTCCTATCTTACAATTTGTTGTAGGTAGCCGTAGGGAAGATGATTGGACCTGTATTAGTTGTGGGAATGTCAATTTTTCATTTAGGACTACTTGCAATATGCGCAACTGTACTCAACCGAGACCAGCTGATCATAATATGGTATTCTGTCAAATTTGTTCCCATTATTTATTTTTAATCTTTGGAATTTTGTGTCACTCTATCACACTCTGGAATTAAGTTACTTTTGCTGGAGGATCTCTTAAAGTCAAGAATAGGTGTTTTATACTTTATCATTGTCTTATAAAAAAATACTTTACCTTTATATTTATGAACTGTATTGTCTTTTGTTTTTGAAGAGTTAAGTCATCGCTGTTTTGTTTTAGATTTCATTCTGTAATGTTGGTTCACTTAAATTCACTTTCTCCATGTATTGTCAACAATAAGCTGCTTTTTATTTACCCATCTGTTCTCTAAAATACATCTTGAACTCATGACTGTAATGTTTTGAATTACAGAAATCTGCAGTCAGGCCTGTGCAGGCCCCACAGAGTTACTCACCTGCAACTCCCTATTTAGCTTCTGGCCCACCCTCTTCCATGTATATGGGTGTGTCACCTTATGGTTCTTCTCTCCTCAGTGGTTCATCCATGCCACCTTATGACTCTCCATATTCTGGGGGTTCAGCATATCATTACAATTATGCCAACCGGATATCTACTGGGAGTCCTTACCGTCCACTGCATATGCCTGGACCAACACCTTATTCTGGTGGATCCATGATGGGAAATGGCAAGTGTTTTTCCTTTAATGCTAATTATTCATTTTAAAACTTTCCATTCTTATCTTTCCAATTCCACGTATATTCTATTGTGCTTATGTTCAAATTATTGCTGTATTTTACATTTTTGTGTATTGATGTTTTGCTTCCTTTGTGTGTATGCATTAGGTTATCATAAATATTCTAATTTATCGTGTGTGTGTTTTTCTTTTTAAATTCTAGGTGGGATGTATGGCTTGCCCCCTATGGTAGATCGATATGGCTTGAGTTTGTCACAGATGGCCCATCCTGCTATGGTACGTATAAGTCATGCCATTAGGGGAGAATTGTGTTGGAAACTAATGTGTACTTGTAACTATATATACTTTTGCACCCTTGATGGCCTTATGTTGGCAAAAGGTACTTGGCAATGCCAGTTGAAAATTAAAGCATGCTTGGTAGCTGTAATTGTTTTCAATTTAAAATGCACTTTTGCACAGGGACCAAGACCAGGATTTTTTCCAGATGAACCGCCACAAAGAAAGGTTCAAGGTTTGTCAACATTTACTCAGTTGAATTTTAAGTTGATGCATGAATGTCATGCCAATTTTCTTTTCTTTACTGATTTTTTTCCCTACTTTTATAACACATGTTTAGATGGAGCCCGTGATAATGACTGGGCATGCCCTAAGTGTGGAAATGTCAACTTTTCTTTTAGAACAGTTTGTAACATGAGGAAATGCAATACACCAAAGCCTGGATCACAGGTTTGATTTTTAATCATTAAATTATTCTGCATGTTACCACTATTCTGTGCCGACTCTTCTAATATAGTTTTATTTGCTATATATTCTGTTTAAAAAACCCAGGGTGCAAGATCTGATAAAAGTTCTAGTAAGTCCCATATTCTGAAATTGTGTATGATAAAGGCTTAATGTTTGATTAGTATATTTATATTTAGCATGCATTTTTATTTCAGAGCAAAAGATGCCTGAGGGGAGTTGGAAGTGTGGAAAATGTAGCAATATAAACTTTCCATTTAGGAACAAGTGCAACAGACAGAATTGTGGAGCTGACAAACCATCTGACTCAAATAGGTCCTCATCACCTGAAGCTGATGAGAATGATCAGGTTGGTATTGTGAAGTGTCTGCCCTGTAAGCATAGTTGTTGCCTATTATATTTGAAGTCGATTGTCTCTATTCAAAGTAGAATCCTGAGTATTGGATATAATAATTTACTTTCATTGAAACTATTTGTGTTGGGTAACAATCCATATTTTGGTCCATATGGTCTTTGTTGGAATAGTTTATCTTGTATCCCTCTCTCTTCTTTCTTACTGAACATGTTCATATCTAATTTTCTATGCTTTGATCATCACATCCGTTAATTTGCATTTATTTACTGTTCCAGTGAGTACTAGGGCATGTTTGAGGTTTGAGAAGGTCCAGAGTTGTCGTCGTCCAGCATTGCTGAGTGTGGGTGTCTGAAAGTTTGTCTTGTCGTCGTCGTCATGTTGCAGCAGTTATTCTACCTTATTACTGTGTCAAGTTGTATTAACTGTGGTGGTTTGTGGTCTGTTTATGGATCCCTCTGATGCATTTATGTGTCAGCCAGCTTGATCTGGCAGGATGCTACAGGTTGGTTCTGGTTCCTTTGAGTTAGGTTTTTATATATATTTATAAATTCTTAAACTGTTATGGTCGGTATGCTAAAAAAGTACTTGGGTATGAAGCTAGAAGTTGATAGGGTTGCCATTGGTCTCCATGCTTCATTTGAAGGGTCTTTTCATTTTAACGGATAACAGATGCTTCCATTAGAAGTGCATGATGTTCTCGAAGTCTGGGATTTTAATTTAGGTCATTTTAATATTTGTAGCATTGAAATAGTTATATGGGTGCCTACTACTTTTAATAGGCAAGCATTCATCGACCCAGTGATGTATTGAGTATAAATTGCATGCATTGGACACTTTATTGGGCTGTTGGCACCAATAATCTTTATTCCCGACTGGGTTAATATCTAAATTTCAATGTCGCATCGGGCTTTATATGCTTTCAAAATGGGATAGAGCCCCATGATTCTAGCTATACCCAACTTAATGGCTAATTAGAAAAATTGCCGAATAAATAGTTAATTAGTTATTTCCCCCTTATTTTAAGGAAATTAGAATAGCCCCAAAATTGCTTTTGAATTTCAAATGTTGCCTGCATTTTACAATTTTGAAAGCGAACGATCGTAGGGTCGCTTTGTTCTGCACATATTGAATTGATCATGGCTTTTGGTACCTTTTTATTGGTACGGTTTTGTCCCTTAATCGGAGTTAGTTTTCATCCTTAAACATTCGTGAAATGCCGCGGGTGCACACACTCGAGTGTAACCGTGGCAGACACATTAATTAAGTGAATATAGTAGTTTTTTTTTTAAACTTGCACTTCTCGCCATGGTATGCAGTGTTGAGTTCTTCTAGGTACCGTCGGTGACTGTACCTGTTATAAATTTATTAGTTTATAAATTTTAATATATTTTATTGTATATAGTGAATGTATGTCAAATCATTTAACTGCACGGCAAGAATGCATCAATCAACCGTAAAAAGTATTTGTTGCTATTGTTTCCCCGTGCATGATCATTGAATGTAATTTTTTTAAAAAGTATCGCAATTTTCTTTTATGGCTCTATAACAGTTTTTTGGATTTAAATCCTAGAAGTGTGGGTTTTATAATAATTTAATATATTTAATTTAAAGTGTTATTTTAAAAACAGTGGGTTTGGTAACTGTTTCTTTAAGAATTGTTTTTATTTTTTAATTTAAATTTAATTTCAGTGGTAGATTTAAATAATTTTATATTTTTATTCATATTTTTTTCTATTTTGTTACTTGTGTTTATTATATTTTATTTTATTTTAAATTTTCTTATGTGATTTAATTTTTTATTTTTTTTTAAATATATTTTCTTTTCCTATCGAATAGAAATTATTTTTTAAAATATAGAAATCAACATAAATTTTAATAATACAGAAATAATACAGAAATCAAATATCAAACAATTTTTATGTTATCCGTTTTGTGAGATATAAATTATGAGCAACTTTTTATATACTTTAGATTAAAATTTTAAAAAATTATATGTTAAGAAAGTACATATCTAAAAGCATAGAACTAAAAATATATGGTCAAATCTATGAATGAGTTAAAAATATTTTTAAGATTTTTTTTTTAGGTTGTCGGACTTTAATATGCTTTTGTAATTCATATTTTTGAAAAATATTTTATTTGAAAGTTCAAACATTTTTAACCTCGGCTTTCCCTTTCTTGCTTGAATTTTAATTATTCTGTAAAGCTGAGTTGAGCTCGGTGAGTTTGAAAAGTTGGTTCGGCTGAGTTTGCTTATTCTTTAAAGAGGTTCGTTTGGTTGTGGATTTATTTCATTTAAACTACTCATTATGCTTATTCGTCTATTATTCCCATCTATTTCTGTAAACCAATAATTTACCCCATTGACGCTTCCCTATTTAAAGAGAGGGATGTTTTATAGCCTATTTTTCATGTGTTAATTCATTGAAAATAGAAAAATAAATTATGCAATCGGCTCTTGTAGTTATTTATTGATTTATAATTTTAATTGTACATAATATTACTCTTAAAAATATATAATACATAGTTTTGGTTTATAACATATCAACATTGTGTAAAGATTGTTTATCATATATCTTTAGTTTTTACCAGCAAAGATTGTTTATGATATATCTTTAGTTTTTACTTTGACATGGGATATACGATTGTTTACAAGTAAATTATTTTTGACATAATAATGCTGAACACTCCATATTCGGAGTGACCGGATCAGACACAAAATGTTAGTCAATATTTCATAATAATGCGCATTTATTCAAAAATTCCAACCCTTGTCGATATCAGCAAAAAAAATTTATTTATGTTTTTTCCTTGCCTTTGGTTCGACCCTCGTCCTCTTCCATTATCGTTTATGTTACAAACGATAAATCTATTGCAGACAAGCTGAGAGACCCTCCACCGAGCTCGAACCAATTGAATTTATTTATATTTTTGGAACCCATCCAACTCATGTTTGTTTTCTTCAAATCGGGTTTATTTGAAAAATGTGTCATATCACTTATAAAAAAAAATGTTTATTAGCAATCACTTCATCAATTACTAGAGCCTTCTGCCCTTTAATGAAAATTGAATGGATTAACTGCATTCAACGGAAATAGTGGTTGAAGATGTCATCTACAGATATTGGCAAGAATCTTATATGGTCGTCTTAACACATGCCGATAGGCCTTAAATCATTAATGTTTTTCACCACCTCTTTTTTTGGGATTAAAACTGAGAAAACGGGGAATTATTAGTAAGAGTTTTTTATGGATTGTTATATATATATATATATATATATATATATATATATATATATATATATATATATATATATCTAAAAAGGAATTACTAGTATTTAGTAATTAAGAGTTGTTAAGTCTCTGACCAATTATTATATATTGAGAGATGTTCCATTATATAAATTCTCATTGCGTGTCATTACATCTAAAAACTTTCAAAAAAAAAAACTTATATAATTATGATAATATAATTTTAAAAATTCTAAATATATTCAAAAAAATATCCCATTAACCCTCGTATAGTTCATCAAGATGCCGAGTGAGCAACGGGAAAAAATGTAATTGATATTTTATTATTTTTATTGCAGTTGGAATTTTCATACATTTGTTTGATAAAATTTAATTTTAAAAGTTTTTTAAATTTTAAAATTAGGTAATAAGTATTGATAAATTAAAAACAAAATTATGAAATAAATATTTTAAAATTATATTACAATTTTAAGAAAGAACCCCAAAAAATAAAACAAAAAAAATCGTTACATACGAAACCCTAAATTTTGAAACTGAAAATGAGCACAAATGTACAAATTAATGAAAATTGATTCAGAGGATTCAATCAATTGCATACCTATGCAACAAGGTACTCCACAACGGCGGCTAGGCAGCGCGGAGCTCCGGCACCAACGCGCTTGGTAGCCATGAGGAAGGGAGCGAAACAGGCGAAGGGGAGCGGCAAGCGAGCCTTTTAGCAATAAGAAGTCCTTTTTAGGCGATCTCTAATCTATTAGCTATAGCAAAAACTATAGACAATCTATTAGCTATAGCAAAAACTATAGCCAAATCTATTAGTTATATGAATAGGTAAAGGTAAAAATTTATTTAAATTTGCTTTTACTTTTGCTATTGCTAAACTGTCACCTCATCCTTCGTGTATTTTAAAATGACAAATCCTGCCCTTCATCTTCCCATCGTCGCTCCCTTCTTCCCTATCCCCTCTCCGTCCGTCAGCCGCTGCCCCCCCATCGCCGCCCCCATCGCAACCTTGTCGTCGCCTTCACCCCTATCTGCGTCCAGTCGCCCGCAACCTCGACCATCGCCCCCATCACAACCCCGTCGCCCCTTTCTCCCCCATCCCTCTGCGTCCGTTGGTCGCAGCCCCGACCGTCGCCCCCCATCTCCCTCCATCGGCCGTCATCCCCGTCGCCGTCACCCCCTTCCCCTCAGTGCCTCCCTCGCATGCGTTGCCGTCCTTCATCCCTCTATTTGCATGCGTGCATTTCCCATTAGTATCTAGGGTGCATAAGGTAAAGGTAAAGTGGTACAAATCAAAATTAAGCAAAAATATACATGATATAAAATTAGAATAACATTAACTAAAGTGATACCGCAGCAAGTTAAATATAATTTTAGCTGCCTACTTTAGCTAAGAAAGGTTGGAGATGCCCATTTTAGGGGTGTAAAATGGACCACCGGTTCACGGACTGTCGGACCGGATCGGATCGGACCAATAAATTATTGGCCCATGTTAATTGAGGGTCCGTTTAGGCCCGGTCTATGTGGACCAAATTCATGCGGATACGGACGGTCCGCGGATCATATATTATTATTTTTTAAATTATTACATATTTTACTTAATATATTAGTACATATAGGCTAAATTTATTATTTTTAAAACTAAATTTTAAAAATATATACTCTTAAATATGGTTCAAAATTAAAATTTAAAAAAATATTTAACAAAAATTAATATATAATATTTATTTTAAATACATAAATAAATATGGACCGTTTTCGGACCGGACCAGGATCGGATATTTTTTTGTTCGTTAAAAGTGCGAGCCTAAACATCTTGGCCCATTTAGGCCCACTCCGCAACGAACCGGTCCGTTTTACACCCCTAGTCTTTTTGGATGGTGCAGATTCCGTGGTTTTGCTAGGATCGTCCATCGAAGAGCTCGAGAGTAGGGTTTAAAGAAAGTGTATTGAGGATCAAAGAGAGATGGGTTATTATTGATATTTTAATTTTTAAAAAACTGATTCCAGAAAAATCAGCTTCTAGAAACAACCTTCAAAAAAAAAATAAAAATTTATTTTATAAGTACTCTATTTAAAGGTTATTAAATATCTTTTATTATTTCTACTTATAAAATAAAGCAGAATCAGACTCTGAATAGCAATGCCAATTATTTCTACTTAAATATCGTTGTTGGTTAAGTTATTTACGTCAAGAGCTCTCCAAGGGCTGCTTTTAGTTTTAGGTGTTCCATTTCTGTATCAATTCGATTGAGGGCTATGCTTAGATGCTGTACTGTACTATGTATAGTAATATGAAATATCTATATAGAAGGCTACTCGTGTACACAGTCAAATATCCATCTTGTAGGACTTATCTCCATATAGTGGGCACTTTGAAAATCGTGATGAGTCAAATTCACCTATGGCCTAATTGGCTTCACTCAACGCTTGAGGGGTTAGTTTTCATCGAGGGGAATTGAGGGGAGGGTTAAGGTACCGTAGGGAATGAAGGTGCTAGAGGAGACAATGGAAGAGTGGTGGCGCTTGTCCTTCACTCTTTTTCTCCTCTTCATCCAGACTCCAGACACCTGTGTCAGATGATGATTGATTTCCTGCACTGGCAGCAGAAAGATGTGAGTTTGAAAAGGAAGGCAACTGAGCTTAAATTGCCCATAACTGTGTCAAACTTGTTTTGTAGAAATTTCTGCTCTTATCAAATTGTTCGGTAGGATATTTCCAAAGCTGTAATGTACCAATGGAGTTCAGAAAATCTAGCTACACCCATCTGTTGGAATTAGGACCTTCAATTAATTGATCAATGACTGAATAATGCATTCCTTTGTAACAACACGTTTGGGCGGGAGGAATAGTCATTATATATGATATATTTGGTTTTATTTGGGTTTCTTTATATTTAGTAATAATAAGTTATTCCATAAATTAGAAAATAGCTAAATTTATTCCTAACTACCCCACCACCACTTTTTTTTAGAACTATATTTATTATTAATTTCACTGTGTAGAATTGCGAAATAGTAATTCAGATGACTTGACTAATCTTTTAAATGGTTGTTAAACTTTGTACTGAGCTCCAAATCAATCATCCAACATGGATTTACTCCAATTTTGGTCAATTGTACATTAACATGAGTTTGCAGTAACTTTTGTCATCTGCTCAAACGTAAACTCCTATGGTGCAAATTCACAGCAGGAGACAACTTAGATAACTTGGGAACCACATCGATGTCCTCGTCAGCAGCATTTTCTACGTGAGAGTTGTGGATGGCAGTAACTAAATTGGACGCAAAAGTGAAAATTTTAGGGACCATTAAAAAAGATCGCCCGATTTTTCCGGTAATGAAATAGTTAAACAGTAATTATGATTCAGTCCCTCTGGTAACTGGTAAGAATTGGAACTAAACTCCAAAAGTAATGTGAAAACAAATTCAACCACCTACCACCTGCATTTATCAAACACCCCTTAGAGTACACCTCTCCAAGATAAAAACAAGAAAAACCATCCCACAAGCAATTACTGATCATGTGAATGGGGAAAGTTGTAAGACAAGTTTCATTTCTCACTCATTGATAACATATTTGGCCACCTAATATGTTAGGAAAGAAGGATACAATATTGGGAAGAAAAAATTTAAATTAAGTTTTATTAAGCAAAATAAATGCAACAGATCCTTATGTTTGCCCCAAAAGTAACGCTCAGCAGCAGCCTCACACAACCACTTGTAGCCACGCCCCCCGTCTGTGTTACTGGCTCTTTCTCTTTCCTTTTCTTTATTTCTTACTCTCCTAGATCCAGAAACAGAGAGCATACATAGTGGTGGTCGTAGGTTCCAGCTGCACATACTGCTGCTGCGCAGCCTGCTTCCGTTGCCATTGTGAGGAAATAGAGTGCTGAAATATGATTTATGGAGTTGCCATAGTGATTATGCAAGGTGGGGTTAGAGTGAGAGTTTCATTCTATTTGACGGAGAATGGTAAATGAAATCAGAATTTGCATCTGATCTTTTTTGGCTCGTTCAGTCCGACTAAAACCAGATCACCTCAAGGACCTTATCAATCTGATTTAGTTGCTGATTGAACAAGACATGGGGTCATGTCAAGCAATCAGGATCATCTAAGTTTCTCTATGGTACAGTAGACCAAAACTATATAATTTTGGATTTTTTTACACCAAAACTACGTTGTTTTGGAGGGATAATTTTGTAGTGTTTAATGCGTCATACTTTTGGTTAAAATGTCCAATTGAACTATTGACTTCAATTTTATGCTGATGGTGCTTCCTTAGTCTTGATGAATATGTGGAAGAGGGTTGTTGCAACCGGATGATAAGCACCAGAATGTAGAGAGCATGAAGATTTTGGAGCCTTACAAGCCTCAACCTAACAAGAACTCTCAGAAAGAGTTTGGAGTTTTACGGGAACCGTGTTAGGATGACTTGCTTGGGTAACCAAAATTTGATCAGGTTGTCCTTGAGATCAAGAGACAAGAACTGGCCACTTTCAATGTACAGAGCAAGGAATGGATTAAGGCAAGGATGAATGAATTGATTGCCTGTGGCCGATAAGAACAGGCTATATCAAGAAAAAATCACAACCCTTTACATTAATTATAATTTACAAATTGCACATGTCATTTCTAATATAATTAATTAAAGGTATTAATTTTATCTCTGGCGATATCATTTAAAGTTAGGACGACAGACGAGAGAAATTTGGGAAACCTGGGCCGTTTCTCTTTCTGTTTCTGCAGGGTTCTTCAAGTGAGGATGGGAAGTCTGAAACGAACATAAAGGCGCCTCATTAATCTCCTAGGCGTTCGGTGAACACAGAAATCTTGGTGGGCGTTTGGATGTGTGGCAAATATTACCGTCTGCATTGTTAGTAACTTAGTACATAAAACCCTATTCTGGTATGTGACATCAAACAATTTTGGTAGGAATAATTTATAAGTTATGTGGTGATAAGATGCATTATAGCATATTACCCACAAACCAACTTACAAAATACTTGTTAACAGGTCATCATGGTGGCCAGAAGTACGAATAACCAGCGGGAAAAAGAAGAAAATTTTACATACTTTCCACCCGAAATGTCAAGGCCTAGGACTATTAGCCCATAACAAAAACAATCATAAAAAGAAAAAGTGAATACATTAAAGGGTACTTTTATTTAAACTGAAATGTTCACGGATCATGACATGAGAACCCACTGGTCTATGGCGAAGTACGACATTAATTTCCAACTTCTGGCTATAACAAGGGCAAAACACAGTACAAGAGCCATCTGATGCAACACCTGATTCATAACAGTATACTTACGCCATGCCCCCGCTGGTAGCTGTCCTAATTATCTGAAATAGTGCTGATACAAAAAATTTAAAAGTGCAATCAATATACTGCTTTAGTAAATAACAAACCCATAACAAAATTCCTAATTATTTATCTGAAATACAGGTGATACAGGGAAACAACAGTTGGTCTAGGCACCAAAGAGAACGAAAAACATGCAAACAAAGGCGTTCAACTACGGGTAACACGTGCATGGCACATTTGTTTTCCAAAATATACAAGTTACTTCCATAACTTGTATATTTTGTACGGGTAACAATTAGGTGCACCTTATACTTCAAAAGAAAAAGGTGCGTCACATGCACATGCAAATATTTTAATGGAAGAATTAGTAGGATGATTTACGGCCAAGGATATATATTGCCAACGCATGGGGATCTAGGAAATGTAAAATTAAGGGAGGGGCATCTTACATGAACCAATGACAACAAACACAAAAAAGCCAAGAAGAATAGGCCCCACAGGGTAGTCCTTCCCCTTTTTAACAGTCGTTTCAGGCACAGTTCCTCTCTTGGTGATGTTCTTCTCAAACTTCACCACCTTCCTTTCCGCAAGACGTCTTGAAGTCGTCTGCATGCGATACAGATGATAAGAAGTCAATGAAGCCATACAGGGCGATAACAAAATGAAGAGGCCTTACTTAAGTGCTCGATTATTTTATTTACTGTCTGATAAAAAAATATTTATTTATTATCAATATCCAAGGACCACTAGTGAATGTTCAGGCAAGAATCAAAAGGCAAAGTTGTGGCAACAACCCAACACTGATAATGCCGTGTTACACATAAAAGAAACTGCGACATCACTAAATTAAAAAAACGCGTCATCATTATCAATTCCACCTTCAAAGTAAGCGACTCCCATGATGAAACGAAACATCATTTTATCGAACAAACATAATCTCTTTCAAATGTGCACGCAATCTAACAAATGAAGATCTCTCATATCCAGAGATTAAAGTTTAAAGGCAATTAAGAGCAACCAAATGTGATGCAGTGAATGTAGTGCGGCCTACACGTCATATGCAAACGGTTGACCTCGTAAGGGCACATCGTTCGAATCGCTTGAGCCATTTTTCGATGACAACTGATGTGAACACGAAACATTTGATAACCAATTCAGAAGGGGTTGGATTCGAATTCCTAAATCGTCCTAATCCGAAACATCACAGGTGAATCTAAAGTCAAATATGTAAAAGGGACAAATAAACACAAATACAAAATAACACAACGGAAATTTAGGATCCAAAGCGATTGTAGCTGTACCGATCCAAAAAGAAACCATGCGATTCCGGTATCAAACCCTAAGATCTAGACGATTAACGAAGATGATGAATGTAAGGAACACGGCGTTAGAGATGGAAGAGAGAAGATTCTATTACCATTATTGGAAGCAACGCAAGCAGGCACGCAGATCCGATAGGTAGCAACAGCCGACCGAGGAAGAAACAAGCTGGCCAATTTTTCCGGCGAAGCTTTCGTTCTCTTCTTCCTTGGCCCTCCTCTCTTTCTCTCTCTCTCTCTCTATTATCCTTGAATATTTCAAGAAGCTCCGTACAACGCGTCTCTCACTTCCGCCTTTTATGGGTGCTTCTGGAAACCACGTCAGCGCGGTTCTCGGTCCATGTTTGATGAGCCACGTAGTTCGGTACACGCGTCATGCGTTTATTTGGGTTTTCGGTGGGGTCAACTGTTTCTGAAGAGGATTTTTAGTTTTATTTTTATTATTTTTTTAAATTTTGAGAAGAAATGGTGTCCAACCTTTGAACCTTAATTAAAAATTAGAATCGATTTAGGGGAATCGAATTGTAAAGAAATATGATCACCCACCAGTGAAATAGAAGATGTCGTGTTAAAAAGATTCGGACAGACCTCCCTAATTAGAATATATCTCTTTCGGGATTTGAATATTTTACAAGTTTCTAGTAAAAAAATTAAAATAAATATGTAAGATTAACCTGGAGCTCTTATTATTACTACAGATATAATAAATAAATTATTCAATACAAGAGTTTTCATTAGAATTATTTTTAATATTTTTTTAATTATTATAAAAAATTAAACTGATAAATTATAAAAGACTAATAATAATTAAGAAAAAAATTATTAATATCACTCATAACCTTTTATTATTATTATTACAAATATAAATAAATTAATAAACTAAGAAAGAACATACAACACTAAATAAATTTAAAAGAATAAATTTTCATGAAGATCACCCATGAAAAAGAGAGATATGATACGCACAAGAGCCCATTGAGTTTCTCTTTCTTCTTTACCATCGTCTTTTTTTTGTCGTGAAAGTAATTTGTCGTAGTAGAGGGAGAAAAAGTTCATGCATATAAAACCAATGTAAATTCCAAAAGAACATACTAAAGTAAATCAAACAAACCTTGTTTTTAAGTAGGTTAAGCCAAGCTTTTCCACCCGAATTTTGGTGAACGAAAAAATTCAAAAAGTTAAGCAGAACATAGAGAACGACATTGTAAATTCAAACCTCACCGACCTATCCCACCCCCATTCCTTTGATTTTTGCAAAGCTTTAGTCAACATATATGGCTCTATTCAAGTTGCCACCTACAAATATTTGTTTTTGTTTTTTTAGTTTTCAAGTGGGACACCATTCAACTCTCATAACTCATCACCTTAACTTTTTGTATGTTGAAATTAAAATTAATAGTGAATTATTAAAAGCATCTCCAATAGGTGTAAGTTAAGATGATTAGCTAAAGTTATATTTAACATCTCTAAGAGCATCTCCAACCTATCAGCTATAGCAAAAGCTATAGTAAAATATGACTGAAATTGCTCTCCAATGGTTTAGGTAACCATTAGCAAAAGCAAAAATAAAAGCCAAATATAGCTTTTGCTTTTGCTAATCATGCTAGGTAAGCAAATAAAATAAAATTACACATTAGTCCTCCTGCGTCCTGTCTTGCTTCCTCCCCCTTTCCGTCTCGCTCCCCCCTCCATCGTCATGGCTTCCCCCGCCCAGATGGATGCTCCCCTTTTCCCGTCGCGCACCCACCTCCTCGTCCGCCCAAATGAATGCGAAGCCCCCCCCATTGAATTTTAGAAGATAAGGGTAGTTGGGAAAAAAATAAAAAAGTTCAAGGAAAAATATAACTAATATAAGCATTGGAGTACCATTAGCTATAATCGTAGCAAGCTAAAATTAATTTTAGCGGCCCATTATAGCTTGATAGCATTGGAGATGCTCTAATAGTTGGTTACGCATAAAAAAAGAATTAGGTAAGCAAATAAAATAAAATTACACGTTAGTCCTCCTGCGTCCGTCTCGCTTCCTCCCCCTTTCCGTCTCGCTCCCTCCTCCATCGTCATGGCTTCCCCCCCGAGATGGATGCTCCCCTTTCCCATCGCGCACCCACCTCCTCGTCCGCCCAAATGAATGCGAAGCCCCCCCCCCCCATTGAATTTTAGAAGATAAGGGTAGTTGGAAAAAAATAAAAAGTTCAGTAAAAAATATAACTAATATAACATTGGAGTACCATTAACTATAATGAGACCAGAGCCGCTAAAATTAATTTTAGCGGCCCATTATAGCTTGATAGCATTGGAGATGCTCTAATAGTTGGTTACACACACACACACACACACACCTTTTCGATACATATTTTAAGAGTTTGAGGTTTCTAACTTATTTTAACTATTGATTTTAACTAGCCTAGAGGCGATGTTAAATTTTCCTACTACCTAAAGTTCTACTCTTTAATTTTATAAGTTGTTTATTAAAGTTGAAATTAAGTTTATTTTATCCTAAGTTTATAGAGGGAGATCCTAATGTTTATTCTCTTTATTTTTCTTTTTTTGTTAAAGTTCAAAATTAAACTTAAGTTATCTGAAAGTCTAAAAGAAACTCAAAGGTCAATTAGTTATAAGTCCTACACCGATATTTAAACTAAATACTACAATGATACTAAGAATAAAAAAACTAAAAGTGAAAAAAAGAAAAGCCCAAGTTCTAAAAAAGGTGTTTTGTTTTATTTTTTTGTTTTTTTTGTTGGAAAGAAATTTCTTTCTGCTTGAATTTTTTGTTGTTTTAGAAAATATTTACTTGAGTTTTTTTTTAACATTTTTTAAGAAATTTTATTATTATTATTTATTTATTTATTTAAGAATTATTTTTTAAAAGATTTTTTTGTTTTTTTTTTGTTTTTGAAAAGCTAGGAAATATTTAAAAAAAAAACTCTTTTCATTTAAGTTTTTTTTTTAAATGAAAGATAACAACAAATAACTAAACACAATATGCAAATGTATTGTGTGTGATTATGTTATTCACAAAAATAAAACAAAACTCACTCTTTTTTTTCTTTCTCTTTTTTTTGTTCTTTTTATGAAAGGGAACAAAATGATGCAGACAATGAAGAAATGACCTCAACGCTAAAAATACGTATAGTCTACTCACCAAACGAACATAACTAAATAAAACAAAAAAATACAAAAAAAACAATAAAAACATAGGGAGAAAATAGCAAAAAAAAAAATAGAGGTATAAAATAGATCGCCGGTCCCCGGATCAGTCCATAAATTGCGCGAACTGAACCAAATCAGACTAGCATATTTGAAGTCCATATAGCTTGCAGGCGAACGAACCGATCCACATGGACCAAGATCCGCACGGACCAAATCAGGTTCGACCGGTTCGCGAACTTCCCTTTGCCAAATAATAGATTCCTTTTTAAAACATATCCTTTATTTACAAAAATTATTTTAAAAATTCAACAAGATTTCCAAAATCTTTAAAAAATATATAAAAATCAAAACACATATACAACAACTCCTAATTATTTTTTATTTTTAATTTAAACTTAATTTTAATAAAAAAAATATTTTAAAAAATTATTTATTTACTTTTTCTATAATTTGTTATCAGAACTCACTATATTTTATTTCATTCTTTAAAATTATTTTTATGAAATCGACTTATTTAAAATTTCTTTTTTAACACACATTTTACCTCCTATCAGACAAATTAATTTTAAAATTAAAAAATTCAACGTGAACTTCAATAATACATAAAAAAAAACACAACCCAAAGTACCAAACGGCTTCATGATATCCTGACTTCAAACACAGAATAAAATCGTTGTAATGCACTAGGAAAAGAAATGAAGAAACAAACCCTACCCTAGAGTCCAGTATCCCAGGAAGGATTACCAAAACAACTCTACATATATGTATACACACAAAAATGCAGTTCATAGGTCACAAATGTGGAATCTACTCATAAAAACAAAGCAACTGAGTACTTTGTGATCCCTGAAAATTGACAGCTCGTCAGCATATTCATCTTGACAAGCTAAGACAAATGGGCGGCTTCATGATATCCTGACTTCAAACACAGATTAAAATCGTTGTAATGCACTAGGAAAAGAAATGAAGAAACAAACCCTACCCTAGAGTCCAGTATCCCAGGAAGGATTACCAAAACAACTCTACATATATGTATACACATAAAAATGCAGTTCATAGGTCACAAATGTGGAATCTACTCATAAAAACAAAGCAACTGAGTACTTTGTGATCCCTGAAAATTGACAGCTCGTCAGCATATCCATCTTGACAAGCTAAGACAGATGGGTGTTCTTCGAGAAGGATATAAGATGGCTCCTGCATAGGTATATACAGTTCAACCGTCACCTCACAGGAGGCGAATGAAGCTCAGTGGCATGAAATGTTAACACCACAGCAAGCTTCCATTTTGGAGACGGAAAAATTTCCAAGAACTTAGTTAAGAACACTTTCAGAGCGATCTTCAAGCCGCAGGTCTGCTTCAAGTATGATACCTGAAGCAGTTCTGGTATGTCTTCAAAGGAACTGGGCACTAGACAGTTCCCACATGACATGGACTTGAAGAAACAAAATGACATTCATTTTCAGTACAAGTTGCAACAAAACTGTCAAAAAATTATACTGATAGGGCAGAATCAATTGAAGGCCTTCTCTTCAGTTGTATTCCAGTTTCTATTTCTCAGTTTTCCTTATATTGTTCATGATTGCTCCTTCATGAGCTTCCTGAAATCACTTCTTCGGTTCTTCCATTTCTGTAGTTAATGTCTCCACAGCCTTTCTCTCGTTAGGTTTTTGAACATCAACTACGGTTTCTTTCCAAAAATCATCCCCATTCTCAATAATATCTTCCTCTTTAACATCTGGTATTATCTGAAGAAATTCCAAGGGAGTTGCTGCTGGATCCAATTCTCGGCAACCTTTTGGAGCGTTTGTCGCCTCTTGGCCTGTAAGCAAATAGGAAGGGACATGATGAGAGAAGCGAAACATTTCTTCTCTTGGAATCCTTCTGATTTCACTGGGGTCCAGATGTTGGTGAAACACCGTCTTGAACCCAGCCACTTTGACCAAGGGAGTAGCAGCCACACCCAGCTCTTCACTATAGTCTTCAAGCACTTCTACAATGTCATATTTGTGTATGACTTCATCAGCCGTAAGCTCATCCCAATCAGGTGACCAGTCCCTATAAAGGGCCCACACATCCCCTTTCCTAGGATATATGCCAATGGCACCACGAGCTCCTTTTGACCACCGTACTTTGTGCGAGAAAGAATTCAGCGATTTGTTGATTTCATGTCGACCCACTCTAAAATCCCCACACGTTTTGGAGAAACCAGAACCGACCCAGTCCAATGGGCCAAACTCACTGTTGTTTTTTGAGTTAAGCCAGCTAATCTTTACATTGAATGGGTTCAAAGAGATCACACCGTGGATTAGTGCATAAAAACGAGGCATGCCATCATCATTGTCATAAGCAGCCCAGACCTGATTTTCTCCAAAAGAGCTTTCAGTTCGATCCTTGTCAAAATCATGAAAATCTGGGTCTGGGACATCTATCGTCATTGATTCAGTAATGTTTACATCAGGATTTCCAGTAAAATCCCAGATGGTAGAGGCTCTATTCTTGGTCTCTACAGGTCGACCTGGCTTGTTCTGGACACATTTTTCACCATTAGTTATGAAAGCATTTTCTTTTTCTCCGTTTTTCTTCTTCTCATTTGCTCCACCCTTACCATTATTCACTTCTGCTAACAGAGGTTTGACTATGGCTCCCGACTTCCATTCATTAAATTTACTGCGAATTTCTATACGAGCCTTCAATATCAGCATATTACGAATTTCAAACTGGGATACCTGCCCCCCACTGTTGGGATTGTTAATTCCATTGACCCCAACTGTTTCCAGAACACCACGTCTAGCACCACACACACCTGATAAGGAAAATCCTGCATTTCCAGTATGGGTTGTACTGACCATTCTATTATTGCCCATACTAGTATCATCCATTCCTTTTCTTCTCTTTGCAGAGCTAGAGAGCCCTACAGATGAAACACCTCCATTTTTTCTAGGCATATTATTCTTTCTATTTAGAGCCTCTTCTCTTTTAGTGGCAGCCTGAAACTCTTCTCGCTCCCTCTTCACTTTCTCATATGCCTGCTGGACGACAGTTGCAGCTTGTGCAACAGTTGAAGCACCAGCAGCTGTTCTTGAGAATCGACCCCACTGGAAGTTCAAGCTATTGAACGAATCGGAACCTTCACCCTCATGGACTACATTTGGAGAGTTAGCATTGCTTCTTCCTGGATTTGATGTCTTCTTGCTAGCCGCTTGATGATTAGAATTTGGCTGCTTTTGGGAGAAGTCCCACGTGGTAGAAGATTTAGAACCATTAATGGGCGGTGGTGCTGTCTCAACAGCCATAAAGGGGACGTGACAATTAGGGCAGAGGAGACTACGGTTGAGATAAATCCCAAGATATTCATATTGCATCTTGCAAGTGTGGCACACTGTCCAAAAGGTATTTGCCTTCGGCTTAGGTGGTGGAGGAACAAAAGAGGGACTTGCTGAAGAGGTACTCTTCTGTGTCTTAACACTTGTTGTGGGTTTGGTGAAATCATAGAAAGTATTAGCTTTAGGTGGCATTGAAGGCCCCTTCTTGGAATGCGGGACTTTCTGCAGGTGCACTTGTGAGTTCCTCCTCTGGTCATATGCTCTTCTCTGTGCCTTATCAGATAACAGACTCCATGCCTCTGATATAATCTGGAATGCCCCTTCAGCACCTACAGACTTGTTCTTATCAGGGTGAAGCATTAGAGCTAACTTCCGATACTGCTTCCTTACCACCTCATCGTCAGCTTTCGAATTGACACCAAGTATCTCATAAAGATCAGCTTCCCCACCAATTTTGTTCTCCGCAGAAAGATACACATTAAGTGTTGCAAACAACTGGGGCATCCCCTCCAGCCCAGGATATAAGTTTTCGGCCTTGTGAGCAAATTTCTTTGCCCCGGGAATGTCCTTAGCTATGATCTTCTTTTCAGCAATTTCTTTTGCCCTGATGGCCTCGTCTTTATTGCACTCCATCTCCTCGTCTAAGTATTTGTGTTTGCCACCACTTTTATGCCCACCCAACACAAAACTAAACCATATATCTGAATGATTTATCGCGCCTTGACCTGGCCTCAACAGCAAAGACCCTAACTTAAACGAGGTTGAATCAATAACTCATGTTGGAAAGCTACATCTGAATACAAATAAAAAGCGCCAAAGCAAAACTGCACGAGGAGTCAAGAAGATACAGGTGGAATTAAAAAAACAAGACACAAAAAACTTGATTCTAGCACTTCAAATCTACGGGAGTAGCAGTATCAGCAAAATGAGTCCAAAACCGACTTCATAAAACACTGCAAATGGAATCGAAAATTGGAACACCCTGCAATACTCTACAATTGAGGCCTCCAAAGGGACACCGTACAAAACTGAAATTACATAAAAACAATAATTGCAGAAATTATAAAGAAATAAACAACACAATCAAAACAAAACAAAAGGCTTGAAACGACAGCTGCGGGGAATGGATGGAGCAAAGACCACAATTTGAACTGAAGACACTGTAATCTGTGAATCAAAGATCAACCCAGATAGCAATAATCTTGAATCTGCTAGAATTCGCCGATTAGAAACCAAGACCAAATTTATTATTATGAGATAGGAACCCTAGAATCAGTAAAAAATCATCAAATGAATGGGGTGAGGGATTGAGTACAGCTTCAATCCGATATACGGTTGTCGCAAAATAAGAAAAATTACCTGTTCAAAAGTTTGAATCGCATAAAACACCATGGCCAGACATGCATCACCGAATTTTCATTCTATACCCCTCGTTTTCTGAATCTAACCCAAAAAATCCCCAAACCTGGACTTTTCTCAACAATTCCGATGTGTGATAAATTATAATAAAAAATGCAAACTTTAAATAGTGCAAGTGGGCACCCGTTGGGCTTTCCTTGCCTTCTGTGGTAATGTGGTATGTGTTTCCGTGAAGCCTTAGACCAACAGCCATTTTACCAGGGGTTTGGGGCCTTAACTGTGGTTAGATTTTTACTCTAGATGTGGGTGGCAAGTTTACTCATTTTAGTATTTTATTTATTTTGTATTCTTTATGGAAGGTAAGCACTTTTTGAAGGACGAGATGGCTGCCGTATCATGTGGTTTTTTTATTTTTAGCTATTTCTGTTTCAAAAATTAATCGTTAGATCATATATTTATGTAATTTATATTATGCTGTAAATAAATAAATTAAATAAATAAATAAATTTGTTTAGTATTTTTATTTATTTATTTTTTTATTTTTTATAATTGCATTTGTGCAAAATCCAACCGTCAGATTACTATAAAAGTTTATAGGCATGACATAAACTATATGGATATATAATCTAATGGTTGATTTTTGAAACAAAAACAATAAGATAGCTAAAAATAAAAGAGCCGCATTGTGCGGCTCTTTTTTCCTATAGCAGCGAACTCGCGTTCTTTTTGAAAAATAAATATTTTTAATCAAATAAATTAACTGTATTCAAAATCAGATGGTAATATCACGCAATATCAATTATATAATATGTTTTCAAAAATCACAACACATAACTAATATATATATATATATATATATATATATATATATATATATATATTCCACCAATCAGAATAGTCATGCAACTTAAAGCAAGTTTCCCGTGTATGCCTATGATTGCCACAATGAGTGCATTTTAAGCCATCCGATGAGGCACGAGGTTTGGGTTTCCCATTGGTATGTCCAAGTCATAATCCTTCTGTGGCAAGAGCAGCACTAGGAGCCCCATCAGCATTGCCAGTGAGCATGATCTTCTAGCAAATTGCTTCACGTTTGTAAAGACCCGTACTTGTGAGTGTGGAAGGTTAGGCCCCGAATAGATGTTGGAATATCTATTCGGTAGCGTGGCCTTAGCGTTATTTATTTATTTATCTATTTTTAATAATATAATTTTAAATATTATTATGATTATTAATATATTTAGACATGTCATTATTATTATGTAATTATTATTAATCCGAGCATTTCACGTTGAGGCTTGATTATTAGTATTGTTATTATTTTGTTAGTATTAATGCTTTTATTTATTATTATTGGATTACTATTATTATTTAAAAGTTATTATTTTTATTATTATTATTATTATAGAGTATAAATAAGAGGAACTAGGGTGGAAACCCTATTTTTGGCTGTGCGTACGCGAGCTTGGCAGGGGGAGCACAGGTTTGAAGCAGTGAGATTTGAAGCAAACTGTCGAGTTGATCATTCAGGGCTATAATCAGGTAGGTGATTCTTAATTATCGATTATACTAATGCATGAACGCAAAATTGTTAGGGTTTGATTATGTTAAAGCTTTATACGAGTATAAGAATTAAGTTATACGTGCGGTAAATTGTTTTGGGGTACTCGGTTTCCACGAAACTGTGGTTTGCAACGGCAAGAGCATGACTTCGCTGACGGAAGAGAGGCATCAGGGCGTCGTTCCCGGCATCAGGGCGTCGTTCCCGGGAGGTGTGTGGCCGGCTCGGATGTCATGGCCGTCCGATCTGGTGCGCCGTGCGGAGGAGCTGGAGAAAGTGGCGACGGCGTCAGCGCCGACCCGTGGGGTCGGACTTGCGCATCCTGCGCGCCGTGCGTGTGCCGTACAACGGTGAGGAGGGGCGGCGGCGGAAGCCTGTGTACTGCCGCTGGATCTCGCCCGTGCGCCGGCGTGATAGAAGGGAACGGAAGGGGGCGGGGGCGGCCGTTCCTGCGGGTCGACGCCAACCCGTTGGTGTGGCACAAGCGGCTGTCCCTGCGGGTCAACACCAACCCTAATGGGTTGGTGTGGTATGGGGGGCCCGTGCCTTGTTACCTAAAATACAAAATAATAATATTAATAATAATGATAGCATTAATAATGATAGCACTAATAAAAATGACAAGTAAGAGTGCCTCTATCGATAAGTACATACAGTATACGAGTAAGAGTGCCTCTAATGATAGCATTAATTATAGCTCGGTGTGTAAATTTATTTCACAGATTATTAATTGTCTGGTGGAAATATGTATTGTTATATGTATCTATGTTTTTAGTCAATCATTTGAATTATGTTGTTCTTTGAGTAAGTGCTCAAATTGGTTGAGTAATCGTCACACTGAATCTCTGGTAAATTGAAAAGTTGTTTGTTAATTATGTATGGATTCTATACTTTAATTGGTTTGGTTGATCACGGGTCCCACATAGGGCCGGCAAGAGGCCGCAGGTCCCTTATGTGGCTGGTTAACCCAGGTCCCATACGTGGCGGGTGGTCGTTAGAGACACTACGGGTCCCACGTACGGCTGATTGGTAGTGCTTTGAATTCCTGGTGTTGGTAGCAGGAATTTCGTGAGAGGATGAATGTAACGTGATGACTTGTTTATGACTTAATGAAATTTGTTTGTGTTGGAATGAGACACTACACTGGCACATGCATACACTGATCATATAGATTTAGGAACTCGGATAAAGGGGATAGTGGAGATGGAGATCACCTACTGGGCACTCGTGCTCACCCTACTTTATTTACTTTTCTTTACAGGTTGTAGAGGTTGACCGTTGGAACCATAGCGGAGCTGTCGGATATCTTTGTGTAGGGTTCACTTATGAACTTATTCGTTACCTTTGATTATTTGGTTATTTCCTTCTTTCTTTTCCGGACTTGGTCTGTGACAGTTGTACAAACTTGGTTGCTGGATTTCAGTAATGTTATTTATAGATATGTTGATTAATGACTTGTATGCTGCATTGGTTTATTTTAAGGTACAACGCTACCCCCGTTGTAGTATTGTACAGGGTTTAGACTGTCACCAACCCCTCGACCCCTGGAGGGCGAGGGGAAGTCACATTCCTAATTCCGTGGGTTTCAGAATTTAGGGGCGTGACAACGTTGGACATGAACATATGCTTGCTTCATGGTAGGAAATGGGCAAAGTTATAGTATGTCACCCAGAATCTTGTCTAGTTGATCATCAAGGCCATCCAAGAAAACATACACAATAATAGTATTGTAAACATAAATATCATTTGCACACTTTATTAGATTAGGACGACGAAAATCAATTTCACGCCATAATCCCTGAAGGTCATTATAGTTCTCTTCCAAGAAGCTTCCACCTTGTTTATGTCTCATCACATGCTGTCGAAGGTTATAGACTTGAGATGTGTCGCTACCATCAAAATAGGTGGTTGCAATAGAATCTTATACCATTTTGGCAGTGGAAAATCGAATGAAATTCCCTATAAATGAGGGATCCATCGAATTAATTAGCTAACCTTTGACAATTGCATTATCTATACGCCATTTGCGAAAGGAAGGGTCTGTCGATGCTAGTTGTGGGAGGTCGCCATTATTATATCCCAATTTGTCCTCGCCAAAGATATATATCTCGACAACTTGGGACCAAAGGGCATAGTTGGTGCCATCTAACTTGATGCCAATCGAAGCAGCAAGGGGTTCAAGTGGATATGGTCAGTTTTTGGACTTTGTTAAGAGTGTCGATAATTTTTGATGCAAATTCGGTGAACATGGATTGGTGCTCTATTTTAGAATCCATCGACATACTTGATAAGGTAGGGGTCAAAACGTACTAGAAATTCTGGAAGAAAAAGATACAAAACCATAGCTCTGATACCATGTCAACATGCAAGAAATTTATTTTCTCATTTATTTCAATAATTTAGTCACGTTACAATTACCCAACAGATATACACAAAAGAATAAAAAATAAATCACACCATATCTTCTATTTTAGGCTATACAAATTAAAAAAAAAGATTGTAATTACATTTTATAATCACAACCCTATAATTACTCTAATCAACTTAAATATGATAGCTCACTCAAACACTAGATACTATTGTATTCTACATGAAAAGTAAAAGTTATTAATCATATGTAGTCATATTACTTCACTTATTTCAGCTATTCGTATTAATTCCATTTCTTCTCCTTCCACCTTCGTTAATAAAAATGGTGCCCCACGCCCCAAGAATGGCCAACTTTAG
Organism: Taxillus chinensis; assembly: GCA_023512835.1. Classification (NCBI taxonomy): domain Eukaryota; kingdom Viridiplantae; phylum Streptophyta; class Magnoliopsida; order Santalales; family Loranthaceae; genus Taxillus; species Taxillus chinensis. The sequence goes on along the minus strand of CM042085.1, from coordinate 20,172,465 downwards.
AATTGAGATTGAGATATTTGAGAGTTGCAATCAAACAAGGGAAGAAAATTATATGTTGTGATAATTTGTTTATAGGAATACAACAGGGATGAAATAATTTAGAAATCAATAATAAGTCTTAAAATATTTTCCTAACACTTATTCAAGTGTTAAAATCAAATTAACTATTCTTAATCCTAATAATATAAGATTAGCTATATAAATTAAGGAAAGAGTTTACCTTCAATCTGGGTTGGAGAAATTTCCTCCAACCCAACACGTGTCCCTTATCAAAGAGGACATTTGTCTGGTTCACATGATCAGAATTAACCTAGGATAAGCCTAACTCTCTCAACACCGAATTATCTCGTCGCCGCTTCCATTTCTCTCTCTCAAGCACCCTCTGTAGAACGCTGTGAGACAACAGTGACATTTTGAATGGTCAATCCTGCCACTGATACAATTGTGGCTAAACTAGTGGTGGATGGCTGCTCTAGTATTTTTGATGTCATCAGGTGCAGTCCTGCCAAATTCGTGGGCAATAGAAAATAACAGAGCTAGAGTTTCTAGATATGGAGTTGCTTGTATTTATTTTTATCTCAACATTATCTTTTGGTTTTGTTTTGGCCTAAATGAGTTTTTGGATCCAAGTAAGACTATAGGCTTCCATCCAAGTATATATTATAAATATATAAATAGAGCAATTAGTCGTAAGATATCAAACCATAGAGCAATTAGGTGAAATAAAACATTTAAAAAATATTGTAACCAATTTCAAGTAATATTAGTATCAAAACGCCATTTATAGAGCTTCTTATCTTGTAATGCCATTTATATATTATTCGGTGGCCGAGCGGATGGAATCGATGATGAGGGCCGGCTGGTGGCCTCGGTGGCCCATGCGCCACCGATGTTTGGGGAGCCATCGTGGAGGCAGGGGCCGGCCCCAAGGTTTTCGGGGCCCAAGGCGGGAGTTGAAGACAAGGCCCTATTTCTTATATATTTTAAAATAATAATGATATTTATAATTACATATTAAACTATTAATTTATTATTATATAATTATTATTTTATTATAATTTTAAGAATAACATAAAACTAAAACAATCAATCGGTTATTCAAATAAATAATCATTCATAAATTCATAACTTCTAAACAAAAATTAAAAATTTTAAATTATTATCAATCAACTTAATTCAATTTGGGCAAAACTAAAAATTATAAAACCACTCATCGAACCACATTGCCAGAACCATATTGTCTATAGAATATATACACAACAAAAAGGAATGAGGAATCGGACGACGACAAATAGAATATATTGTCACAAAAATGATATATACACATGACAAGGAATTGAAATACAACAGGGTCTTGAAGAACACGCACACAATAAAGTAGGAAGAATGATTGACCTACCATAAACCATATGGTAAGAAGGTGAGTGTATTACAACAAGAAATCCATGAACTTGAGCCACGGAACACCCGTCTTGGAAGCCTTCCCCGCTTGCTTAGCACACGACTTGCCCTGATTCTCCGCCGCTGTCTTCCTTTTAGTGTAGAGAAAGAAGTTTCAGGATCCGGGGTTCATCAATCATCAGCTTCTCCTGTCGATCCAAACCTGGCTCGCCAAAAACAAAAACAAAAATCATCAAAATCCCAACATCATCATATGAATCGTTGAGTGAGAGAGAGGGAGAGAGAGAGAGAGACGAAGAAAGATTGGATGCGTACTCTCAAGGCTGAACTGAGAGTAATGGAGATCGTAGCCGGTGGAGTCGATGGACAACAAGATTGGATGATGGCTGATCCATTGGCAGCGGAGGATGAAGCCAAGAAAGGTGAAAAGGAAGACGGCTGATGTGTGCACTTGCCCTAGGAGAGAAAAGTCAAGTCTAAAATGAGGCCCCAATTTTGGGTCATATTTGGGGGGGCCCAAGGCACAGGCCTCACTTGCCTGGCCTTGGGGCGGCCCTGCGTGGAGGACGAGGTCGAAAGGATGACAACAATGCTAGGAGCTTCTTGATGGAGGCACGACACTTGGTGTCGGTGATGTCGCACTGGAAAGAGACGACGCCTCGACCACCAGCGAGCTCTGACGTCATTAGAAAGGCTTGTCTCTCCCCGTCGTTGGCAGATTGGGCAGCAATCTTCATGATAGCAGACGCCATGATTGGGAGCAGATTTTCAGCGTTGCGGCTGGGATAGGGCTCCATGGGACGTGAGCAGAAAAGGCAGCGAGATAGTGGTGATAGGAGGAGATAGTCGGCAGCAGCTTAAAGGACATAGCTGGTGTTGAGAGAGTTAAGCTTAACCCAAGTTAATTCTAATCATATAAAGTGCACGTGACAGGACAAATGTCTCCTATAATAAGTGACACATATCGGGTTGAAGGAAATTTCTTCAACCCGGATTGGAGGTAAACTTTATCCATAAATCAATATAGACTGAAATTTATATTCGATTTAACATATAAATTTCCTTTTCTAAATCGAATAATTTCATATCCTATTTTATCACATCTATCCTAATTATTTTTAATCTTTCTTTAAAAATTTTATTTTATTCAATACCAATCTTTTTGTATGGTACATATGTCCTAAATGATTCCACTCTCGCGAGAATAATTCGACTCCCATGCATATGCATGCATCACCGAGTTACGTTAACAGCCGGATGGAATACACCAAAACACTACACTACGTTGTTTTACTATATTTTTAATAAAACAAAGTAAAACGATTGGCTGCATCACCACCGTTGCGATTGGCTGCCATAGGCCCATAGCTATAGGCAAACTGCCACGCAACATCACTAATAGACCCCCCCAAATTCCACCACAAATGCGATGTTGCCTGCAACAATCATGCCGTTCAATTATTTCGAAGAAGAAGAGAGATCACAAGAAACAAAGTGAATTTTAACATCTAAATGCGAGAACATACAGATTCAACTTTCAATTTTTTGTTTATTGTTGAACGCTTTTAGACATCACTCAAATTGAACCTAAAAGTAGTAAAGAATTTTCAGCTCTAAATTTTTTTTATTACGTCTATATATATATATTTGAAGTCTTCCCAACATCTACATTGATGATCCCATCAAAGCTTCAATAGTCACGTTTTTCAAACTATTAAAATATTGAATTTTAGGCAACTTAAGTTAAAGTGAACTTATTAATAACCAGCTATACGTCGTCGGCCAGAGTCTACAGCTTAATTAAATATGGCATTTATAAAGACTAGAATAGATTGTCTAATAACCGATTGTTTAATAAGTCAATAGAAAAGGATATCCAAAAAGCAGGAAGGCGGTAATTTTTTTTAAATTGTTTTATTAATTATTATGTGGCTTTTAATTTCATAATTTAAATTAGAGTTTTAGTTCTGAATTTTAAAAATAAATTTCATTTGATATTAAGGAAAATGCAGTGTATGTTTCTTTTAAAATAAATTTCACGAAAATTATAAAAAATATATAATAGATTCAGGTAATAAAGTAGAATAAAAAATAGGTGTTCAATCAAAATTAATTTATATTTAAAAATAAAAAATAATTACTTTATTAAAATAAGTATTTAAATAAAATTATACCATACTCGGGGAAAAAAATATATTAAACAGCTTTTGAATTTTAAATTTTGCTTTTAAAAACAAAAATAGTTTTGTATCAAACCGGAGTTGTGGCGTGCCATGGTGTTACAATGAAAACCTGTTTTTAAATGTATAATTACGAATGTAAAAAATCAAATTGAAAATGACGAAAGTCTCAGCACAATATTGGAATTATTATTTTTTTATTTTCAAAAATATAATAATTATTTTTAAAATTTAAAATAATAAAATATAATTTTATTTTAAGAGACTTTTAGAATAAAAAAATATTTTATGAATTTTAATTTTTTTTAATTTTTTTGTATTAAAAAAAGGTTTTTTTTCTTGGCGTAAAAACAATTTATAATTGAAAATAATTTTTTAGTTTAGAAAACGATTTGGAAATATTTTTTATTTGGAGAATAAATTGACGAAGGGTGGCATGGCAAATGGCAATGCCAATGCCAGGAAAGATAGCGGAAAAGGGTGGTAGGAGTAGAACCGAAATTGGGGCGTGCCATGCCATGGCTCTCGTAGGCTCCAAGAGTTGCCTACAGCTGGACTCCGTACCTTTAATAAAAGAAAAGAAAAAGAAAAAAAAACTTATTTTTATCATTGGTGGGGTTTCTTCAGTGCAATGGGTTTATTCAAAACATTTATCATTGCACTCACCTTTGCTTTTATGTGAGAGCGGGTGTTTTTATTTTTTTTTGTTTTTTTTTTTGGTGGGGTGATGTGGTGTTCCTACATTTGTCAATATAATATATTTATTCGAGTTGTTTATGATATATATATATATATACGATACACAGAGGTTCTATTAAAATGAGAATAAGGTTGTTAAGTTTGTATTCCTTGGTGTTTTTATTTTTAATTAATGATTCAGATTAATTTTTTATATAATTATAATATATGATTAAATAAAATTTTAATATTAAATGTTAAATATTAATTTAATAATTCAAATTAAAAATTAACACAATAAGAAATTAATCTCATGTAGCAAAATTATGCTATTTTGGTACGTGATTTTTAAAAAATACATAAAAATAAAATAATTTTAATATATTATACCATATAAAATATCTGAATTCTATTTAAGTAGGAGCCGCAAGGATACTAATATTAAAATAGGGCCTTTTAAAATAAGAGTACAGTCTCCGCGTAAATTCCACACAAATAGTTGTCTCCGGTTGGACAAAAGACGCGAGGTTCGTTTTGTCAACATGGTCCAACGGCCAACTAACATATATATAGAGGTGGGAGGCTTGACGTGCAGGCGTTTACTCCGTCCGTATCGCCATATGGGGGCAGCTAGCGGCAGAGAGGGGATGTCATGTGTGATGCGAACCCAATGAACCGCTGTTAAGCAGTGTAAAGTGTAAACAATAGCCGATGTTTTTCTGCTTAATGCCTTTTCTACCCTTAAATATTAGGAAAAAAATGTTTTTTTTTTCTTTAAAACTATTATTTCCTTCTACTTGTAGAGATAGAGACCAGAGAGAGAGAGAGTGTGTGTGTGTGAGATAGAAACATGGTACAGATGAACTTTATAAAGACAAGACACATGCTATTATTTATATGCAGGAAAGTTTTTTTTTTTTTTTTTTTTTTGTTTTTGGAGAGTTGTGGATGGTATTTAAGGGAGATAATGAATTCTACCGCTATGTTCCTCTCAGCTGGCTCTGGCTTTAACAGATACTTCACCCACTGTGTACCTGAATCCAGTATTTGTAGATTCCTTTCACCTTCCATAGTCCCGCAATCATATTATTGAACATGTGTTGCTCCTATCATGTCTCCTCGATCTGCACACAACAGCTTAGCCTAGAGTCAAACTTCTACATCCACATGCTTGATTTTCTTCATGTTTGATTTCGGGGTTTAAGTAGTTAATTAGCAACTCCACGAGCTCTCTCTCTCTCTCTCTCTCTCTCTCTCTCTAGACACACACTGCACACACACATATTATAATATTCCCTCTCAAAGTCAGTTGTCTTTGGTGTCTCCAGCTTTAAATTTGGAGTTTTTGTCTGTCTGTCTGGTTACAGGCTCAGCCCACGGCGGCTTTATTTTCTTTGATTCTTTTGCTAGGCTTAAAGATTTCTTGTCTCTTAGGCCTAAGTGTTGGCGGTGGAGGATCAGATTAAGACAGCATCTCCTGCCCTGTACTCTGCTGCTGTCTTTTTAATCTTCCTTAAAGCAGGCCAGAAGCTATTAAACCTATGAGTTTTCTCCACGTGGTTGGAATTCGGTTGAAGGTGGGACATCATCTACTCATGAACCTATGTTGCTGGCTCGTGTCCATCATATCCATGTGCTGGTACAGCAGTGGTGGAGGGGCTCTGGGCATTAATCCTGGCTCGCTTTGCAACGGTGAAAAGAAGTGGCTCAATCTTAAATGTTGGGAGACGATTTCTGGCGAACGAATCTCTAGGATCTGTAAGAAAGCCCCGAAATCATGGTGCAGAGAGCTTTTGGGCACATGGGTTGTGGTATGGTTCATGTTGTCCCTGTGGATATTCTGCTACATGAAGTCTCTGCACTATGAGAAGAGGAAAGAAACCCTTGGGAATATGTGCGATGAGAGGGCAAGAATGTTGCAGGATCAGTTTAATGTGAGCATGAACCATGTCCAGGCCATGTCCATATTGATTTCAACTTTCCACCACGGGAAGAATCCCTCTGCTATTGACCAGGTATTCTTCATTGATTGTTTGATTGATTATTAGTTAGAGTTTTTTTTTTTGAAGTTTTCTTTGAGCAATTGAAGCTCAAGATTTACCAATGGTTCTCTTATTGATGTTTGCACTTGGGAATTACCCAAAATTACCGATGGTTGGATTTCAATAGCCAACAAAACCCAAAATTCACTCTGGAATCCAAGTTTAGATTCTCTATTGGGTAGCACCCTGCATTTAAGTTGCCTAATTTTTGATATATTTATTTTACTTTTTTAAAAAATGTAAAAACAAAAATAAAGAGTGAGTGAGTGAGTGAGTGAGTTTGGAAGGAAGGAGTAGTAAGTGGGCAGGCAGGCAGGCAGCATCTTTTCCTTGCTTGACGGATGGAAGGCCCAAATCTGAGTTAACAGAACCCAAGTAATTGACTTTGTGGACCTGCTCTGCTCTGCAGTTGACTTTTGCAAGGTTCACGGAAAGAACGGCCTTTGAAAGACCACTCATGAGGGGCGTGGCATATGCTGTCAGGGTGGTCCACTCGGAGAGGGAGCGGTTTGAGAAGGAACAGGGGTGGACTATTAAGAAGATGATCACTTTTGAGCAAACCCCGGATCATAAGCACGACTACGCCTCAGAGAAGCTCAAGTCATCCCCATACCAGGAAGAATATGCACCTGTTATTTTCGCACAGGACACGGTTTCGCATGTGATTTCTGTTGACATGCTCTCCGGGAAGGTTCGTTACACTCCTAGCCAAGTGTTTGTTGTTTGTTCTGATGAAATCTTTGGTTATACAAATGTATCGAGCTTATATTTATATATAACACTCTCGGTCCTCCTACTCCTACTCCTACTCCTACCTGTGGCTGTGGGTGGGCTTGCAGGAAGATCGTGAAAATATATTTCGAGCAAGAGCATCTGGAAAGGGGGTCCTGACGGCCCCTTTCAGGCTGATTAAAACAAATCGGCTGGGAGTTATACTTACATTTGCTGTCTACAGGACCGATCTCCCCTACAATGCAGCTCCAGATGAGAGGATTCAAGCAAGTCTTGGGTATGTATGTAATGTAATGCTTGTCCTGTTTATTTGTTTGTTTGTTTGTTTGTATCACGATTGAGATGTATGCTGTATACTGCTCCCGACAGGTACTTCGGTGGAATCTTTGATATCGAATCTCTTGTGGAGAAGTTACTTCAACAACTTGCGAGTACACAAACGCTTGTTGTGAATGTGTATGATATCACTAATATTTCACACCCCATCAGCATGTATACTTCTGGCTCTTCTTCTTCTTCTGATGTGTTGGAGCATGTTAGCCGTCTTAACTTCGGGGACCCATTTAGGAGCCACGAAATGCGTTGCAGGTGATGAAACTATTTCTCGTACCTTATTATGTTTTTCTAGTCCACGCTCTCAAAAGTTCAGGATAGAGTTGAAGTATTTTTTTTAATCCAGGAATTATATAGTAATAGATTGTTTGGGTTATTTTATACAACTCTCTGATCCCTTTATATAAAAACGTGACAGCAGCAAATAGAAAACAAGTTTTAATAGAACGGAATAAATTATGTGGTTTGGTAAAATACCTACTCCGCAGTCCAAACCACCAAAAATCTTACATCCTAATTATCTTCTATAGGTAGCGCTAGAGGAATACAGACAACTTCGACAACAATGAACAAAATCAAGATAAAACATATGGAAACTTCACCCGAAGTTCGAATAAAAAACTATTGCACTTGAGATCTCCGAATCAAAAAATGACCGTTCGGTATTGTTATGGTCAATGGGTCAAGTGGCAAAGCTATTGGAATTGGCAAGGTGAAAATCAAGATGTTTGATGGTGTTGTGCGAACTTTTGGTGAGGTTTGGCATGTTCTAGATTTGAGGGAGAGTTTGATTTCTTTGGAAGGTTAGACATTTTAGGTTGTGGCTTTTCTTGTTTAGTTGGACCCTTGAAGGTAAGCAAGGGATTATTCACTGGGATGAAAAAACAAGTCTTTCAATTTCTACAAATTGATTTGTGGTGGATAAAATACAATTATGGTGGAACTTGAAAAAATTAACTCAGAAAAAAAGCCTTTGACTTGATGACACTTGCAAAATCTGAGTTTGCCTGACCTAATGTTTATACACCAAAGGTGGAGATTGTTAGATTTTTTTCCTTAAATATATAAACATTAACATTAAAAAAAGTGTGAAAGCTCAATGGTGGACAGCCTCTTTTTTTTATTGTTGTATTGAGAATATAAAATATGACTGTTACAATATGTGTGAGAGAAGAGAAATTGATGAGCTGTGTAGATGATCAATGCACATTAAATCATAAAATATTATATAGGGAGGGTAAAAGGCTCGTCAAATATGGCGAGGACATAGTAAGTTACTCATTTTAGGGAGTTGCTTGGGGGAAGGTTGGAGCCGTATGAATTTGGCTCTGTATATTAGGATAGAAAGTCATATAAGGAGATGTTGGAAAATTATGTCTCACATCGGAAGAAAAAAAAGAAGTCAAGAAGCTTATATGATAAAGCAGGCCCAAAATGTCACAACGCATTTTAAAACCGTGCAAGCCGATGTGGCGAGCCCAAAGCGGACAATATTGTAACATGCGGGTGGGCATGCACCTTGACCTGATCTTAACAAACTGATATCCGAGCCAGGTTGTCCCGTCAGGTGTTCTATTATATCGAAAGTTTTCTCGGTGTAGTCTGTGGCTTAGCGGCGTGTCCCGTAATATACGGCAGTATTGGATTGGAATACAAATCCTTATCTTCATTGATCGAATCGGTTTGCTCTCAATCAGAATGTACATTGAGGGGGAATTCCCATGATGGCACACATGGTGACAGCTCATCAATTTCATAGGTGCGTCTCTAGCCTATGCTGTAATTCGATATGTGATAAGGGAGCGATTATTGGAAATTGTGTTTCACATTGGAATAAAAAGAAGAAATCAAGAAGCTTATACGATAAAAGCAGGCTCAAAATATCACAATGCGTTTTAAAGCCGTGCGAGCCGATGTGGCGAGCCCAAAGCGGACAATATTGTAATATGCGGGTGGGCATGCGTCTTGACCTGATCCTAACCGGAAAGGATTGAAAATGCTCTTAGACGGAAGTGCTTTTTTTTTTTTTTTTTGCAAAAGTCTAGCTGTAGGTGGGCTTGTAACAACAAAAGAGAAAAAGCACTAATAGAAAGAAGGGAGGGAAGAAGAAAACGTCATTGGCTTCTCCAGATATCCATTGGTGAAGTATTGTCGTAATGTACTGAAATTTTATAATATGGTTCTTAACATTAAGAGCTTCATATCTGACAATGAGTTTTTGATTCAGAGATCTCAAGTGTAGTAGTTTTTTATTGGAACCTTGGGTGATGTTTCCATATGTTTTCTCTTGATTTTGTTCATTGTCGTTGAAATTTGTTCATATTCCTCTAGCACTATCTAGAGAAGATAATTGGGATGTAAGATTTTTAGTGGTTTGGACTGTGGAGTATGCATTTTGCCTTTTGTTTGTGCAAAATAACACCAACATAGATTCCCTAGTAAGTTTTTCATTGAAACAAAAAGCATTTTTATTTTTTGTTTTGTGGTCTATTAGGTCTTGTGACCAAATGATTTATTATTATTAGTATTGACACAGATTTAAACAAAAACCACCATGGCCATTGCTAGCAATAATAACTTCCATGGGTGTCCTGGTGATTGCATTGCTTGTTGGGCAAATATTTTACGCAACAAAGAATAGAATTACAAAAGTAGAGGATGATTATCAGGAGATGATGGAGCTCAAGAAAAGAGCTGAGGCTGCTGATATTGCAAAATCACAGGTAAGTGGATGCTCCCTTTTAACATCACTGGCATTTACTTAGTTTTGGCCTCTTGTGTCTGCTGGTTCTAATAAATTTCCCAACTTCTGTAGTTTCTTGCTACTGTCTCCCATGAGATCAGAACCCCAATGAATGGTGTTCTCGGTTTGTCCTTTGCACCCTCAATCAGTTCAATGCATTGTATTAGTTGGGAAAAACATACGAAGAGCCATTGAGGTCTGATAGTGTTTGTCTTGCAGGAATGTTGGATATGCTAATGGACACAGATCTAGATGTGACACAACGAGATTATGTTAGAACTGCTCAGGCAAGTGGAAAAGCTCTAGTTTCACTTATAAATGAGGTTTTAGACCAGGCAAGGATAGAATTTGGGAAGCTTGAGCTTGAGGCTGTGCGGTTTAATCTTCGGGCAATTATGGATGATGTTTTATCACTCTTTTCTGGAAAATCTCAAGAAAAAAATATTGAGGTAACTGTTTGTCTTCTCCGATATGTCATTCACTAGACTGTGATTCTTAAACCATCCTTGTTTGATGTTTGGGCTTTTGAAACTTGCATATTCAAATTTTATTTGGGAATAACAGTTGGCGGTCTATGTATCTGATCGGGTACCTGAAATATTAATCGGTGATCCAGGAAGATTTCGGCAGATTATCACCAATCTCATGGGGAACTCAATTAAAGTAAGTAACCTTTAATTATTGCAATGTGAAGGACAATATTTGGGGCCTTAAGAAAGATTTGGCAGAGTTTCCCCATTCATTTTCTCACCATGTAGAAATGTTACTGTTGAATTTTGAATAATGTCTAGTGCTTGAGAAATTTCACTCTTATATGGGAGAAATTAGAACGTTATCTTTCAGTATGTCATTTATACTCCATTTGATGCGTAACTATTTCTATTCATGTTTTGGATGATAACAAGCAAAATTACTTTCTTCCCCTTTCCATTTCTCAGTTTACAGAGAAAGGGCACATTTTTGTTACTGTCCATCTTGTTGAGGAGGTAATGAACTCCAAAAAAGTTGATACAGAGTCCTTAGACAAGAGCACCTTAAGTGGGCTTGGTGTTGCGGAGAGGTGCTGCAGTTGGAGAGACTTCAAAACGTTAAGGCGGGAAGGACCAAGTTATCCTTTTCCTGTATCTGATCCCATACATCTAATTGTATCAGTTGAGGATACTGGTGTAGGGATCCCCATAGAAGACCAATCTCGGGTTTTCACACCCTTTATGCAGATGGGTCCCTCAGTGTCCCGAGTAGGGGGTACGGGTATTGGACTGAGCATAAGCAAATGTTTGGTTGGTCTCATGAATGGGGACATTGGATTTGTGAGCAAACCTAAAATTGGTTCCACCTTTACATTTACTGGTGTCTTCTCTAATGGCTGCACCAATTTTGACGACTATGAAGGCCAGAAAATCAACCACCAGTCTGACCCTGCTTCATCAGATTTTATGGGCATGACAGCATTAGTTGTTGACCCTAGAGCTGTTAGAGCCATGGTGTCTAGATATCATATTGAAAGACTTGGAATTCATGTTGACATAGCTTCAGACTTGAATCAATATTTCTCTGCTCTATGCCGTGGCACTAGTAATACTAATAAAGTTGTTGACATGGTCTTTGTTGAGCAAGAAGCATGGGATGACTGTTTGGGGTTTTCTGCCCTCTCCGTCAACAAATTGACGAAGTTTGGTGGTGGGGTTCCTCCAAAACTCTTCATTCTAACAAATTCAGTTGGATCATCCGGCACAAGGACTTCTACTTCTGAAGTGTATAGTCCAACATTCATCAGGAAACCCCTTAGGGCGAGTATGCTTGCTGCATCTTTACAACAGACAATGGGTGCAGGGAGCAAGCGGAAAAACCACAATGGAGAGGTTCTAACTCTGTCTCTCAGCCTTCTGCTTCGGGGGAGAAAAATTCTAGTTGTAGATGATAATCGTGTGAACCTCAGAGTGGCTGCTGGTGCCTTGAAGAAATATGGAGCGGATGTGGTCATTGCATCCAGTGGAAAAGAAGCCATCTCGTTGCTTGAGCCACCTCATAGCTTTGATGCATGCTTCATGGATATCCAGATGCCAGAAATGGATGGGTATGTTTGTTTTCTGGATGCACATGCCAGTAATAGTTTAAACATACCTGTAACTGATTATCTTTTTCCTTACAGATTTGAAGCTACGGGGAAAATCCGGGACACAGAACGCAATATTAATCTTCAGATTCAATGTGGTGAAGTGTCAGCAGAAGCTTATGAGAATGTAACAAACTGGCATGTGCCCATATTGGCGATGACTGCCGACGTGATCCAGGCAACACATGAGAAATGCCTCAAGAGCGGCATGGATGGCTATGTGTCAAAACCATTTGAAGCTGAACGACTTTGTCGAGAAGTGTTGCGATTTTTCCAATAAGCATCGAGTCAAAGCTAATGGACTGAACCCACTGGTGAAGGCATAGGCACAAGCTCCTTCAGTTTGGGGTTTTCCTGAGATATGTTTAAATAAGTTATGGTTATCCAGTGGTAAGCTCTCTCAACATACGTTACATATATACCAATACTTATTCTGGATAATGCACTAGGAATCATAGAATTATATAGTTTGCTGGCATTTTACCTTCCCTTCCCAACTTGTTCAGGAAAACAATAGGCCTTTTCTCCTTCTTCTTATTTTATATATATATATATATATATATATATTTTGACAGAATGTGTGTATATAACAAGCAAAGCCCCAATTGGCCGGGGTCAAATAGCATGTCGCATCCAGAGCCTAACATCACAATAATTCATTACTCCGCGTAACGTAGGATGATCTCTTCTTCTATCTTTCACTGTCTGTGGCCTGGGGGACTTCTTCATTTGAGGTCCACCTGTAAGTAATTCGGATGGAAGCCACCCTGCCTGTCTGATATGGATCCAGTGGATTAGTGTGATATAACTTCTAGAATACGCCACATTTTTGGCCTTTGTTAATACTTGCATCATGGGTGACATATATATGATACACACGTATAGGTGAAAACATGACGGCCACGTAGCTGCTCAACACCAGGGAAACGCACTTGTATATTATTACCTCAATAAAGGCAATTTTATGACTAGCTTTATCATAACCATTTTAATGGTTTTATGTAAACAGAACACCACGGATTGAATGTATATACTTTTTCCTGGTTTGTACTCTTGCCAAGGCCATTCATCAACTGCATGCATTACTCATTTGCTTCTGCATCACGCACACAATTTCTCACCTCTTTGATGCATTACCAATTCCCTACAATAAGAAGCGTCCAGTCCCTACGTTACGATAGCTAGATTCCCACGGGTAACCCTTGCTTGTAAGCTTTGCCAATCCCCTTATATCTGACTCTTCAAAAAAATGCTAGAATGGGCACCTCTTCACGCTACTTGAGTGGAAGTGGTGGTTTCGTATTGGCTCTAATAACCCCAACTTACCAAATAATAATAATAATAATAATAATAATAATAACAAACCTAATCAATAAAAAGAGATCCGCATTTCATTATTTGTGAGCCATCAGTTTCACAAAAACAATGTTGTAATTTGTTTTCTTTTTTTGATCCATAATAATATGCATCTATGTAAATTATATTTAATGATACACGTATGTGTAACGACTAAGGAGATACTTTTTCTTGATCTATATATCTAATATTATTACGAACCTATTTGATTAGGCTAATACACCCAAAAAGAGAGAGCTAAAACTGTTTTTTAAAGTGTTTGGTAACCAAATTACGACTTATATTTATTTTTATGAGTAAAAAATGCTTATAAGCCATAGAAGGACAGTATTTATAACTTTGAAGTAAAATTTTAGTTCATTAAAAGTCTTTTATACCCTTAGAACTCTAATAAGACATAAACTCCGTATTTTTTAAAGGTCATAAAAAACTTATAACTCCTTATTTAATTTCATAGGTTTAACAAAAATCAAAATACATTGCGTCCCTATTAAATGTAGTATTTAGTATTTAAGCGTATCAATCAAATTTTAGGACAACAGGAATCGATTATTATTTATTATAATTAATGAAAATCAGCGAGGCTGCTTATGGAAAACAACAGATCTGATTATATCCAGATACTGTTTAATGCGAAGATCCGAGTGGAACTCAATCTGATTTGGAGTTTGAGTAGTTCAAAGAGGATTGGGTTATATTGATATTTTTTATTCTGTATTTCTTTAAAATTTTAGAATTAAAACTAGAGTCAGTCCTTAGTCAACTAAGATATATGCCTTGAGCTTCCAGAATTTAATCCAAAATGAGAGCCCCATTTTACGATCTCATCTCACTTCTATTGGTACCATTTTCATGTAACTTTATTATTTTAAAAAATTTTAGTTTATTAAATGTATTTATATATATATATATATATTTATTTATTTATAAATATATAAAGATTAAGTGCATAACCTATTGTCACACTAGTATGCACGCAACCTACATTTCATTATCGTTGCCATCAAATTGGACACCTTCAGCCTACTATTACATGCCTCGACGCGAGTACCCGATAGCCCGATCGGCCAGCCACCAACTTAATGGTTGATGGTCGATATACATGCAACGTTAGCTGATTAGCTCATGGCCTTGCATCTTCTCTCTTCCTCTCCAAACTTCCAATTGACACCCCACCAGCTCCCGTTACTAATTGCTGCCTAAGTCCTGATGCCCCTCCGACTCACCACTGCTAGTTGCCGATAGATATTTCTCCTCTAGCTCACTCTATTAAGATCTAATTTTAATCATTACCTTAGGCAATGTTTGACATTAACATTCAGTTTTCTATTCTCTAATTTTTGTTTTCACTTGTTTTTAATTCCTTTTGTTTTCACTTGTTTTCATTAAAATTGAGTTATGATATCTTGTTTGGCAACAATTTTCAAACCTGCGCCATCTTCAAACCTCATCCATCTTCATCAGTGGCACCGTCTCCATTCACCTACGCCTCTATTTTCGACACCCTCCATTTTCGAAGCCCGAGCCTCCACCTCTAACAACAGAGGCATTCCTGTCCGATCGAGCATCCCCATCCGCTTCACGTTGTTATCCTCACAGACGCAGCAGCTCTTGGCAGCGATGCTGTCGGACATGGGTCACAGCCGATCTGGCATCCTCCCGCAGCGCCGTCGCCGGATCTGTCATCCTCCATGGCGTGTTGCCTGGATCGACATCCTTCCACGGTGCCGTCGACGGATCTGTCATCCTTGCTCCTGCAGCGGTGGAGTTCGTCAGCGCTGGTAGCCCCGCTTTTCGGCAGCCTTGTTCATCTTCTCACAATCGAACTCCAGTTCCCGACAGCCTCTTATGAAAAATATACAACAATTTTTCTGAAAACAGCTGAAAACATCTAATTGATGTTTTCATTTACATGATTTTCAGTATCATTTGTACACTAAATGTTCTCGAATACAAAAACGAAAAATAGATGCCAAACATTTAATTAGACATTAGGGCCCACCATTTTCTCTATTTTAGTACCGAAAACGGGTTTTGAGTTGAGCTACCAAAGAAGCTCTAAGATCTAATGGCTCGTTTTGATACGCGAGAATAAAATTGAGGGATGAAATTATTAAAGAAATAAAATTAACATGAGAAAGAATGAATTTTTTATTATCTTACTTGTGTTTGATATATAAAATAAAATAAGATAATATATTAAGTTATTTACTAAAATATCTTTATAATTATTAAAATTTATTAAATAAAATTTTATATTAAACAAAATATGCTTTTTGGATATGGGAGAGGAGCGCGAGATATATAAATAAATCGACAATATCCAAACCCGATTCAATGACTTATCAAGATGGGTCACAAGTCGAATCGATACAAACGGATTCATTATACCATCCCTATCACCGCCCCACCTAAAATTCCAATATATAAATAAATATATATATTATTATATCCCACGCCGTGGATTTCCGCGTCAGATTGAATTTTTCGAAGGTTTAGGACCAGAGGCGTTGGATAGATAAGCCACAGCCCACGGTCGCCGCTGCCACCGCCGCCAGTAGCATCGGCGCCGTCGTCGGAGTTGTACGAATCGATAATCGATGGATCTAGAGGAGGTGGCGAAGGCGTTCGTGGGGCACTACTACAGGACGTTCGATGCGGATCGAGCGGGGCTGGGGTGTCTGTACCAAGACGCCTCCATGTTGACCTTCGAGGGCCAGAAGATCCAAGGCTCTCAGAGCATCGTCGCCAAGCTCACTTCCCTCCCCTTCCAGCAGTGCCAGCACTCCATCACTACCGTCGATTGCCAGCCCTCCGGCCCCGCCGGCGGCGCTCTCGTCTTCGTCAGCGGCAATCTCCAACTCGCTGGCGAACAACACGCCCTCAAGTTCAGTCAGGTATCATTGTTAATATGTTTATTTCAATTTCTTTGAAGTTCTCTTATTTAATAATAATAGTATTGTTGTTTTTATTATTAGGGCTTCGATCTTGTTTTTGAGTGACCTGTAGTTGTGTATTTATCTTGTTCTCTATGATGGTTCATACAAAAGCGTGCTTCTGTGTTCGGTTGGAGAGCACATGGTGCCATGGTGGTTTAGCAAGCAGAAATCTAATTGGTGCGGAGTGTTTCATTTTCACAATAATTGGCTAATATTTTTGTCTTTGAGTGTTTGTTTAATCGTTGAAGGGGGGGGAGGTCACAGTGTTTGTAAGGTGGTCTTGTGCTACTACAAACGTTTTCTTCCTTCTATAGTTGATATATATATATATGTATATGTATATATTTATCATACATCCGGCATATGTAAACATTTTGGTGGTTATTGAATTTCAAAAAAAGATTTAAAATGAAACGGCATCATATTCCAACACCTCAAGATTTTAAAAAAAAGTCCCGCGAAATAACCCTACTGTATGTAACTGCTGGAATTAGTATTATGTGACCTCAAGATTTATCCATGCTTTTATATTAAGTATTATGTCATTTATATTTGTGACTTCCTTTATTGTTTTCACCATCTCTGCCTGGTCCATTTGACGGCAACATGTTGTTTAACCTTTGCACTGCAATAAAGTTTAGAGTGAGAATTAATGTTATGTCATATTTAAGTACAATAGAGCATTCCATATTTTCGTTTTTTATCTTTCTTTATCACCCTGTACTTTGAATGTCTCTTGTTTGAAAAGAGTTGCATTATCATTTATCAACCTGATGGGGTGTTTTATTCAAGTGCATGTATACAAATTACGATGATAAGCATGTTATGGGCTACTTACTATTGCTGTTTTGCTAAATCTGTTAGTCTGGTGTAAACTTATTATTTCTAATTAACTAATGCTCGTGCTCATATTTTGTAACTTTCGTTGCTGTGTTAAGTTGATTTTTTTTGCTATTTACTTTCTTTTCTTCTACATGTTGCATGGTTTCTTTTTGTTCCTTGTACACGGAAAATCATATTATTTACTGAAAATACCGTTTCACGTCTAACACATAAACCCCTTTGGTATTTATTTTTTCCCGCATTAACCCTCATCTGATGCCAATAATGAAATGGTTGCCAAAACATCTAGATTCCCGGTAATTTATACATATATATAAACATCAATCATGACAAAGAAATCTTCATTTGAGCCTGGAAGATCATAGATTCTGGTAATTGCCTGACTGACCAAATTGACATCATTGCCTTTGTCAATGGTAAGAGGTTTTTTCATTAAGGACATTGAAATTATAAAATTTCTTTCAAAATTTTGATATTGTCTCATTGTTATGCCCTCCCTGTCCAATTTCATGGATGCAATGAAGTAATGATTTGGAACCTGAGGTTCCACTTTATATCTCTTGCCTTTTGAAGCTTTAAAGGCATTTTACTGATGATGCGTTTGTGTTTCTAGTTTTCTTTGTTCATTCTTGCGGGAATTGTGTAGTTACTTCGGGATCTTATATATGTTTATGGATCAACACTCAAAACATTTAAGTGTTTGGGGGGAGTTATTTAGGAATATGTTTTTGCTTATAAAAACTCCCAGAAGCATCCTTCGTGGGATGTCTCAAATGTTTTTCCCAGCTCAGTATATTTTAATGTTTTGTTTCCTATTGTTCCATTTGTTGTCGTTGATGTGTTTGATATTACTCTTTGTTTTTGTGCATCGAGCGGCGAGCGGGGAGTTTTAATATTTGCAGCTCTTTGTGATTCTAGATGTTTCATTTGATCCCGACACCACAACAGAGCTTTTATGTGTTGAATGACATATTCCGGTTGAACTATGCATGAAGACGAGCGAGAGAGACTTCACAGCTACCTGAATGGATGGCGGGCGTGCATGCATGACATTCCGTCCCGGACTCTTTGTTAAATGATAATTGCGAATGTTTTTGATTGATTATTTGGAGGCCTATTCTATTGTCTTTATAAAAAGATGTTTCATTGTTTTGACTGGGGTTGGAAGGAAGTGTTGTACTATTTCAGGGAATTGTTTCCTATTGGGTATTGAAGTTGGATTATGGTTATTATTTTTCCTGTTGTTATGTGTCTTGTAAGATTCCATCTTCTTTTCTATGTGCAAATAGTGTAGTAAAAGAATGAGGAATGGGGGAAGCGGATCAACCAACATATACGCATTCACCTGTTTATCTTACGTGATACCCAGGAATTGAATTTTTCGGAACAATGAAAGTTATGGGCGTAAATTTGTTTTTGTTTAGAATACGATTTTTTAAAAAAATTATGGGCTTAAATAAAATTTTATTAATTATAAATATTTTTAAATTTATTGAAATTATTATTTTAAAAAAATAATATTTTTTTTGAAGAATTCCCTGCGGCCCCATTTCACCTGATTGACGTGTTTTTCAAATTAAATGTAATATAATTCTTTATATATAATGTCTGAATTTATAGTTGTACAGGGGAACAGATTATTGGCAAGGGAAATTTTTATTTAGGAATATAATTATAGTATCTTAAAAGTACAACGCATACTACAACTGATAGAGAATGCTAATATTTTGCATAACATGTCATTAAACTAAATAATTATAAATGATTTAAAGAAACTTTATTACAAATTAATGAAATTTTAAAAAGTAACAACTCTTGTTATGAATATATTGTTAAATATTAACATTTTATAATTCATTTAATTGTTAAATAAAATACAGTTTCTACATCATCAATTCATCACATAAAATTTAAATTGTAAATTATCTTTATGTCTAATATAATATCATTATACTAAATAACTATAAATAATTTAACTCTGCTGCAGCTTCGAAGATGAGGTTGACGCAGCAACCGATCAATTAATCAATACACCATTAATTAATAAACAGAAATATGCCTCAAATAAAAAAACTTTGACAGAAAATATAACAACACTCAAAAATAATTCCTAAATAATCAAAATTATTCGAAGTTGTTGCATCACAAACCCTAGTATATTTATTTTCATTATTATGGTTTAATTTAAAGAAATAACAACTAATAAACATTTAATTAAATGTAAAAAAAAAAATTAAAAACATTCTTAAATATCGTGTTCGAAATGAGCCTCCATGAGGAATATCCTCCAATTTTATTCTCACAAAATGAGATAATGGTCCAGTTTAGGAATGCTTTTGAAAGACTGCTTTTGCTTATAAAATAAGCAGAACTAAAAAAAAGTGTTTGGTAAAATCAAAATAAGTACTTATAAAAAAAATTTCTGCTTTTTTTTGCCCAAAAGCAGAAGCAATTTAAGGACTGCTTTTAGAAGCTGCTTTTTTAAGAAGCAGTTTTTAAAAAATTAAACTCTCTATTCATCCTCATCTTGCGTCAACAAGGGATTCATGCACAAGGAGGCTGACGGGTTGGGGAGGCGGGGGTGGGCGGCGTGGGGGCGAGGCAACGTCGGGGATGGGATCGGGGGTGGGCGGCGTCGGCGGGGCAAGATCGGGGGGTGGGTGGCGTCAAGGGCGATTGGGATGTGATCGGGAAGCGCGGGGGGAGGGGCGGGTGGCGTCGAGAGATGGGGGAGGGAGCGGGATGTTGGGGGGGGGGGGGGGGGGGGGGGGGGGAAAGGGAGGGTGCGACGAAGAGGGGAGGGATTAGGTTTTTTTAAAAAAATTATAATATAATTAACAAGAATATTTATGTCTTATATTTTCACAGCACTTGTTTTTAATTTACCAAACACCTATTACCTATTTTTAAAATTTAAAGCACTTTTAAAATTATATTTTACCAAACACTCATCTGCTTATTTTTACAGCAGTTTATTTTTCCAGCACAACTAAAAACAACTTTTTCTAAAAACACAGCATTACCAAACTAAGCCAATATTTGTCGGTTCGTCCCAAAATAACTTAATTGTATTCACCAATGGGAACACTTCTCTTCAACACAACATTAAAAATTAAACTAAATATAAAATTTTAAAAGTTAATTATATTGAAAACAGAGTTCTTAAAGCGATATGGCTTTCTTAAGATGGCAAGATGCTTCGAAAATATAAAGATGGCCAGTCCCTTTTATCTAACCCAACTCCGTTAATATCACCTATTTTGCAAATATAAATATACTTTCTTTTTTTTTTTGGTTAAAGGCACCTCTTCTGGTGCTCAATTTTTTGGAAGTATTAATATTTAGCTTTTCTGAAAAGCAAAAAATTTGTGAAAGTGCATAGACAAATATCATCTTAGACACTTAATATAAAACTACCCTGTCATTTCAGGCATTAATGAAAATTGTCTCTCAGGTGATAGAAACAAAATTATGCTATAATGATTTTATGTTATATACATATAGCAAAAATTGGTGAATGAAGATAAGTCGACACGCCCATCATACCTTGTCAATGTGAAGATTAACAACAATATCTCTATTGTTGATCATATGGGTGACCCCAACCTCTAACCACCATTCAATGAATTTTCCAAAGTCTGATGGGATCATAGTGTTCTTCTGAAAAGCATAAAAAATGAGCAAAAAGTTGTACATGAACAGCCAGCACAATTAAATGTAAGGAACAATACACCCAGATAGATGATTTTGAATCTGTTCTAGAAATCGGCCACCCATTGGGCTCTAAGACCGAGTATTCTGCACAATAAAATGTCTGTTTAAGACCACTAAGCACATTTTGGACCTGCCACACCTTTCAGAAACTTTGAGGATGGCCTAACAGCTAAAACTGAACTTTGTAGCCGGCTCACCCTCCTCGAAATATGCCATCACAATCCAACCCGGCAAATCAACGTAGATCGGATTTCAGATAAGAGCCCGTGTCTTCTTTTTTCAATCCTTTTCTACACTTAAGCCCGTAGGTGTTAAATGCATATGTGGTAGCTCTGGAATTTCAATATGAGGGTGCAAATGGGATTCAACATGATGCTCCTCATGTTTGCTTTCATTCTTGTTATTCATGCTAGAGCCAGGGCCTCTTAAAATACCTGAGAGCATACCCCCCAAGAACCTAAAAGGGTCGCTGACTCTATTTTTAACTTTCCAAATCAAAGAGAGTTCTGATAGCTGCCATGCAAGTGTGAGCACTAACATTCCTGAAAGAAGCCAGTGAGTAATGGCGTTCTGCCTCTTCACCTCATTCAGCTCTTTAACAATCTCCTCCATTGCAGTTTCAGGAGCATCACCATCTAATTTTGCAGGCTTACATACCTTAACAACTGCAGAAGATATCTCCTTAGGTTCAGCAGACTGTTCTAGTTGTTGGAGGGGACCATTATTTCCTTCTAATGCTTCCAACTGTCAATAGCAAAAACTAGGATGCTTAGCAAGGAAAACTTGGGGAGCGTGAAACAAAACTACATCCACATTTTTGTCATGGATCCAGAAAGAAAAATCAAACATATGTGGCCAGTTTACAGAAAATATAGAGATAAACCCTTATATGATATTAATTACATGATAACTAGGTGCAAACATAGGTGGTGAAATTGAAGAGATGACACTATACATTTACTGTTTAAATGATTCTTTCCTTTCCTAGGCTGTTGTGAGATAGGTTGAGGCCTGGGTTGAGCTGTTGAGCTCATTGTGCTAGGATTGATTGCCTTGAGCTAAGGATCCTCATGGGGATCATGGACAAGCTTCTTGCTGTTGTGGATAGACTGGATCCGATATTGTTTGCGGGTTGAGTCCTAATGATTGTGCACACTACATAACGCACGAGTACAATGAGCATGTAGGATAGTAGGGTGATGTGGAGTTTTTGGGTCACCTACCGAGCTTATCGCTCACCCCTACTTTTTGTTTATCCCTTTCAAGTGCAACCCGAGACTAGTGGAGTACTTTCTTCGAGGAGGATGTGCCCACTACTTTGATGTATGATACAATCTTCGTATTCTATATTGATTTTGTATTATATCCCGGACATGGGTCCGTGGACGGTTGTATTTGCACATTGTTTGTGATGTGATGTATGTATGATTGTTTGAGATATTGTATGCATCATGATGTATGGAAACGTACAAGGCTTACCCTTGATGTATGATTGTACAAATTTGCATGATTAAGACAACACCCACGGTGTAGTCTCTATTGATGTTTGTCACCAACCCCTGTTCCCTCTTGTGCGGGTAAGGGAAAGTCACGTTCCTGGTTCCGTGTTCCTTGGAATTCGGGGTGTGACATAACCGCTCCGACTCAAGATCATGTTAAGCAACAATACCAAGATAAGGCTCGAATTGAACTATGCTTAACAACTGAAGAAAATACATCAGTATAATCCACACCTAGAACTTGGTTATAACCCTTTGCAACAAGTCTTGCTTTAAACCTAAAATCTTCAACTTTAGGAATTCCCTCTTTTTTGCTAAACACCCACTTGCGACAAACAACCTTTTTATCCTTAGGAAACTTTACAAGCTCTCACGTTTTGTTCTTTTGAAGTGATTCCATCTCCTTTTACATAGCTATCATCCACTTGTCTAAATAATCACAAGTGACCGTATCAAAATAAGTAGATGGCTCCTGATTTCAATCAATATTTTCAGCCACATTCAAGGTGTATTGCGTATGCAACCAAATCGCTTCATTGTCGTATCTTTTTAGTTATTGGACTGAGTGAGATGGATTAGATGAAGATGATAGACTAGATTGAGAAGTTGATGAAGGATGTCCCAAATCATAATCAAACTCCACCTGTCTTGTAGTACTACGATGATCTGTCTTAGAAGAATCATGAAAGGATAAATCATGTAACATAGCAATTTCATCAAAGACAACATTCCTGCTAATAACGACCTTCTTGGTTTCCAAACACCATAATTTATAACTTTTAATACCAGTCTTATACCCTAAAAAAATGCATTTAACAGATTTAGGCTATAATTTACCATTATCAACATGAGCATATATAGGACAACCAAATATTTTTAAATCTGAATAATCTGCAAGAGTACCGGTCCATACCTCATATGGTGTATTCTTCTCAATAGTAGTAAAAGAAAAACGGTTAATGAGAAAACAAGTTGTAGTAGTCACTTTAGCCCAAAACGACTATGGTAACTTTACATGGGACAACATGCACTAGACTCTTTGCATGATGGTTTCTGTTCATACGCTCTGCAACTCCATTTTTCGTGTAGTAAGAGGAATTTTCAAATGACGCACAATTCCTTCGACTTGCAGAAGGTATTAAATTTATTGGAATAAAACTCCAAACCATTGTCCGTGCGAAGCCTCTTTCACTGTTTCCTTGTTTGCTTTTCAATCATAATCTTCCACTCTTTTAAAGTAAAGAATGCATTACTCTCTGCTTCAAGAAGAATGTCTAGAGCATCCTACGTAAATCATCAATAATAATCAGCATATAAATAACACCACCTTTAGAAGCCATTCATGCTAGCCCCCAAAGATCAAAATGAATGTAATCTAGAGTTCCTTTGGTTTTGTGAGTGTCTTTGGTAAACCGGACTTTCTTTTGTTTACCATAGATACAATGTTCACAAAATCAAGATTGTTGATGCTTTGCCCTATAATAAGTCTTCTTCTACTCAACTCAATTATTCCATCATGCATTTTAATTCTGATTGTACCAATGATGATAACTTTGCAAGAGGCTATTGTTCCCCATAACAATAAGACTGAGGACATAGTTTCATATGTTGAAATCAGTCCCGATTGGGACACATATGAAACATGCAACTAGAGTCAAGGATCTACTCCTCATATGCCTTGTAGTTAGAATCGGAAACCACAAAGGATCTCTCTATCACTTGTAAGTCTCCACCACATCAGCCTCCCTGATTTCTCTAGTTGTTTTCTAGCTCTTTTATTATTGTTTTGTAACTTGTAACACTCAAAAATAATATGACCTTTTTTCTTGCAATACCTACAAAATTTATTATATCTATTTGCAGATATTGATCTTCTCTTTATATTACCACCAAAATTAAGATTGCATTCTCGTGACGTACCATGAACAACGAGACCTTCTGCATGTGACTTAGAGCTAGAACCACCAATAATTTGCTTTAAATTCTCATGCGAAAATAAACCCTCATAAACCTCATCAATAGTGAGTGTGTTACGACTATACAGAATGGTATCTCTAAAAATTGAATATGAAGATGGTAATGAACATAACAATATTAACGCCAAATCCTCTTCATCGTATTTAACTTCCATCGATTCTAAATTAGAAATAATTTCTTTAAATACGACTAAATAATCTTCAAGAGATGTACCTTCGCTAAACGATGAGAATATAATTGTTGCTTTAAGTGCAACTTCCTGGTCAAACTCTTCGTCATACAAAGCTACTTTAACTTCAACCATAAGGCAAACAGAGTTTTCTCACGCAACACATCCTATAAAATCTAACTAGATAAATGTAGATATATTTGGGATAGAGCCTTACAATCCTTACGTTATTTCTCTTCGATCGACCATGAAGAGGGCATCTTGTCGAATCATAAAAGCGCATCATCAAGATCCATATGCACAAGAACAAGCCGCATCTTAACCTTGCCATGAGAAAGCCTGGTATTGTGATCCAACATGAGAATATCATACTTCATTATTGCCATTATCAAGAAATCCAAGAAAGATAACCAGGAATCCAAGAACACTAGAGCGGTGAGTATAAAAAACCAAAAAACCTTGGAGCTTTGCATAATTCAAATAAAGAGAACATCGGTATGGAGTTAGACAATATTAGTACAAATCATCACAAAAAGGAGCAATTAGGTAAAAGTACTTGTGAGCTAATGAGGATACATGATTCATGTGCACCATTATGATCTGTCATGTGATCTAAAATTATGAGTAAGGATGAAAAATTCATGTGTTATGTGGGCAAATCACGCGGCCTAAAACTATATTATACATGGGAGTGATGATGCAAACTCCCTGTATGGGCTACATTTTAAATTTTTCAAAATAGAAAAATTAAACATAAAACCCCACCACTTGTCTCGCATGATATAGAAGAAATTTATACAAAATAGAACTTTAAAATTAATCCGGCATTGGAATTATTAATTAATAAATATTAAATACATGCTACAAATCAATGTAAATTTACAAAATTAGAACAATAATTGTTAAAATCACAGGGTATATATTTTAAAAAAAATAGAAATAATAATATAATAATAGAAGCATCAAAATATAGGCTAATATTAACTAATTAAATTATTTTCAAGATTTAAAGTAACAAGAAAATAATACAAAACATAATTTAGTGACTTGAGTTCTCAAATTTTATTGATCAATAAAAATAAGGTAAAACTCATTAAGTGAACCGACAACCCTTCCATCGAGGCCCGCAAGAAGTATTAGTCTGCTAAGAACCTTAAAGGAATTATTCATAGTGATTTTACATGCCTTACAAATAAATGTATCACAATCCTTACAACAAATTAAATGTTGAAAGAAGAGCCGCTGGAATTTTCAGATTCTTAAGCATCTGCTGAGAGTAGAGAAATTCAACAACTAAACACAGACTAATGTTATCCACTACTCTGTGGGGAGCATAAATATTCAACCTCAAGCACCGTTAAGCTTGAACAATGAAGCGCATAGACCGTAGTCACAAAAATACTGATGGAAAATATCATCTACTAAGAACATTCGAAATCAAGCATAGCCTGTTACTGTGGTTGGCTAAATCATAGGCACCTCCACCTCTTATCAGCAGCCCATGCCAAAATAAGCTCTCTTGAATGATGGAAGAACGGTTGCTCAGAATGCTCAGGACTATTCAAAAGAAGATCGCGTCTCGACAAATTTAGTCCATACCACAAAATAGATATTTTGGTAAAGAATCCTCGTATTGCCCAAGATTTTGCTCGGCTATAAAAGACCTAGACAATTCAATACACACAATTAGTCAGCAAAAACTAAGAAAATATTTTTTGAACAAAAATATATAATATCAAAAACACTTTCTGAAATTAAATCAAAAGGCTAAGTTATATTTCTCCGCATTAACGATTCACGATTGTTTTCACTCATTTTTAATGTTTACAACATTTAGAGAGAGATCATATCATGTTTAACAAGTCAATCTGAAATAAGTAGAACATAAGAAAAAAGTTAACATCATCGACAAAGTGTCAAGAAGATAAAGAAAATTAAAAGCAGCGCAATAAAAAAGAACTAGAAGAAAGAATTAAAATAAGAAGATTATCCAAAATAGAGAAGGCTCAAATATCGAGAAACCAAGAAAATCAAGACAACAGCATCACAACAGAGAATAAAACAGAAAAAAGAAAGCACAAATATGACGGACGGTAGATGAGAAGGGGTGCGATTTCTGTTATTTTTTTATTATGGGAAATATGGAGCCCTTGAACTGACATTCAAATAGTATCTTTTGAAAGCAGAAATTATGCGCTGAATTTATAAACACCGGGCAAACGGTTGTTGAACTATCCACTACTAAAGCCCAATAATTGCCTATCTTTCATTCTAATATAATATTGCATTGATAGTTTCAGCTCTTAAATGTGCCTTACAAACATAAAATAAAAAATATTCTCACGTAAAACATTTCCATAAATTGATGGAATGAAATAAAAGTAGAATTACAATCCAGACTTAACAATTGCTCAATCCAAAACTCCACTGACAATATAAAACTGATTGAATATCCAAATATAGCATCCATAGGTGAGCTTAGGGATCACCAAATTGTGTGAAATTGTGAATAACTAAACCAGCTCCTATTCCACACAATGGAGTGAATTTAAATTACCTACCAACTTCTGGGATAAGTTTTCCCTAACTAGATAACACAAATAGAAATATATTTAGCACCCATCAAGAATTGAGAAGCTAGGTTGCGTTTGGTACGCAACCTATTTTTATAATTCTACTATTATTTTTCAAAACAGTGGACTCATCTATTATAAAATTATTTAATTTTATAATGCAATTTTCAAAATAAGTAGATTCTATAACTGTTTTAAAAAATTAGTTCTAACTGTTTTTTATTTTCAAATTTAAACTCAATTTAAGTGAGACTCAAATATTTTTTTTATTTTCTTTTCCTTTTCTTCATTTTATTATCTATGCTTACTATTTTTTTTTATGGAATCTAATTTTTTAAAAATATAGTCTTTTCAAAAAATATTCTCTCTCCTACTAAACATAAATTGTTTTCAAATTAAAATTCAATACGAACTCCGACAATACAAAAACCAAAACTCGTACCAATGAGAACCTAATTAACCAAAACTATAGTCAAGATTAGTGTTTTACATAGCAAAAATTGGTAATAACCATTACAAGTTAAACTGAAAGCTTGTGTAGTTGGAGTAACAAAAAGTGAGAGCAGTGGCAATGAATTTACTTTTTTATTTTTATTTCTATTTTTGACATTTCAATAATTGAATATTTTAGTACTATATATGCACATGAAACTTTTTGAATATTTTGAAGTCGTACATAAAAAAAAATAAAAACAATATGTGCATGTTTAGTACACGGAAAAAAGAAAGAAAAGGAATAAAATTTTATTCCTTTCCCGCGTTTAGTGTAGAAAAGAGAAAGAAATGATTGATTACCATGGGAATCGAGATATCCCTATATGGGGTGATCTTAATTACTCTCACTTACCAAGTTTACAAGCATTATCCTATGTAGATGAATCAATTTGACAATCTTGTCCTCCATCATTTATGCCCCTACACAACACACTCCACCATGTTCGACGCTCCTTACCCGTTGCCGGCCCGCCGCCCAAACCACATCCCCCCCCCCCCATCGCCCAGCCCAGCTCCCTCTCCCCATCACCCAACCCCACCTTCCCGTCGCCCAGCCACGCCCCCTCTCTCCACCACGGATGAGTTTGACCCCATCCCCCACATCCGTCATCTCATCCTCACTTGTCTACGAATCGGACTTGCGGCAGCTGTGGTCCACCAAGGCCTCTTCAAGTCGGCGGTGTGGCTGCTGAACCAGGAGTCAAAGACGCTGAAGCAACTTTAGGCAGAGACGGGGCGTACCAAACGAGGATAATAAAAAATGAAAAAAAAATAATTAAAGAGTTAGGATATTTTTGTAATTGTGTTAATTTATTATCTTTATTTACTTTGTATATCAAACACAAGTAAGATAATCAAAAAATTTATTTCGTTTCCTATGTCAATTTCATTCCTTTAATGATTCTATTCCCCCCCAATTTCATTCCCGTGAACCAAACAAGCCCTATATGAATAATTCTCCTTATTTAGACAAACACAACATACCTGACATAATACACTACTAAAAACACTAATATAATACACTGAATTATTTGAATAACATCATTAAATTATTTGTGAGCTGAATATTCCAACTAATGGTGTATATACTTCTCAAATAAAATAATAATAATAATAATAGGAATTGATTAAAAATAAGAAAATTTGTGTTTATGTATTCATCATATCAATTCTCAAGCTCTACAGATAAAATTGAATGCATTATTTAACACTTAACTCATATTACTTTTATTAAAAACATTCAAACCTTATCCTACACTAAGACACCACTTTTCCTTTATTAATATGATAACAAATGCAGTTTTCTTTTATTAAATATTTAAACATTCTAACTGTAATATCTTTCCCACCTTCCCGTCCCTTTTTTTTTTGGCTAGATTTACGAATTGCACCAACTCACGAGCTCTCTCTGCCATAGGTCTATATTATGAGCCACACTATCAAAATAACAAAGGTTGCTAAAATATATAAAAATATGAAAAGGGATTCTATGATGAGAATTTTATTTTCACCCCAAATATGGTCCTCCATGGAAGTGGTAGTATCTACCAGCGTTGTCCATCTCTGTCAGCTCCAAAATCACTGCACCATTAGACACCTCCCAATAGCGAATAACAACTTCGTTATAATCTGCTGTCTACAATCCAACATACACACCGACCCTCCCTGCATTAACATTATCTGTCTTCTTTATTTTATTTTTTTGATTTGCTTTTGTTTCTTTTCTTTTTTGTTCCCGCCTATCTCCATCTCCTATCTACCTTCTTCTTTCCATCAATCTGCTTTGCAAACTTTTTCATTTTTATTTGAAAGTAATTTTTTTCTTTAGTTCGAAAAGAGATGCTTCTGTGTTGTGAGGAAACCATTCTTTTCAATCTAACTTCCTTAATGCTGCAATATGATCTATTGTCAAAAAAATGCAGACCATGTAAAATTAGAGACTAGGAATAATAAAGAATTGTTTCGTGGCTTTGAGATATTTCTTTTTTGTTTTTATGATCTATTATATTTTTATTTACGATGAGTATCACTAAAGAGTCAATACTTTAATTAACTAATATTTTTCTACTACGACTGCACTTTAAACTACCAACTTTCCACGATGACCGCTTTTTAAAACTTTGGTTGAGATTTTGTACAATAATATGTAATCGATATTCCAAAACAAAACTTTTGCCTCCTACTTGTCAAATATTTGTAATTATTTGATGTACATTTAGTTTCTTTAGGTCTTCTCAATTGTGTATATATATATATATATATATGATTGTAATTCCCAGTGAAATAATAAAGAAAGTTATTTTTCTCACTATTTTCTACTTGGTATCAAAGCTTAACCCTATTTAGAAGAAGTTATCATCACCCCTTGCAAGAACTTCAGCTCATCCCTCGCGTGGACACCATTCTTATTTGTCACTGTTTCTGCCACTTGCCACTCGTCACCACTGTTTGTCATGCTTACTTCACCACTCGCTAGTGCAAGTGTCGAGCATCATCGTGTGCAAGTTCTGAATCGAGTGAGTCTCTGTTGTTCTCTAGCTCCCTGCTCCTGCCATTGCCATCACCTTGGCCGTTGTCGCCACCGTCTGCCGCCATTGTCACCACCCTTCTCCTCTGAATGATGAGCTATCGCTATTGGCAGACAACTCGAAGCTGTTGAGCTTAAGTCTCGCTGCTATTGCTACCATCGTCAGCCAACACCGCTGCCACCACTCAGCAACACCTCCGCATGTCATTTTTCAAAAGTAGTGGCCCTTTTTTTTCCAAAAGTCTGCTTTGGAGCCAACGTGCATAGTGTTATTATTGGACACTTTGACAGTCAATGCTGCCTTTGGTGGACAGCCTACTTTTATTTGGCTGAAAAAATGTGACAATGTTATTCCAAACTTTGGCAAAATCGAAAACATCCAATGGCTACATCAAATAATAGTTTTTCATCCTCTTCTTCTCATGTGACTCGCGTGTTCCAAGAGGTAGGGGTGGTCAGAAACTAATCCAGACCGATAAATCGAGCCGAACCGAACTGTATAAATTGAAAATATACGATTTTTAAGATTAGTTTGATTTATTTGGTTTTAAATTTTGAAAAACCAATATATTACATTTGGTTTACAGTTTAATCAAATTTAGTAACTAAACCAACCAAATATAATGTAATATATATTCGAAGGCTTCATCTGTATCTCGTACAAGCTTTATGTTTTACTATGAAAGTTCGTAAACATTTTGGACTGATGTCGCCATGACTATTGCCTATGGAATAATTTATGCAATTAGCATTGTGAGTCGACTCATGCATAATCCGAATGATCGACATAAGAGTATTGTGAATCGTATTCTAGTATATTTGAAGTCTTCCTTAGGTAAAGGTAATATATTTTCTAAGCATGAACACCTAGATATTTTGAGATACACTAACTCGACTTTCTTGGATCTAAATTGAATAGAAAGTCTACTTCGGATATGACATTTGTGAGTGATAATTGGGTAATTTAGATAAATAAGAAATAGAATGTAATTTCTCTGTCAAGTGCAATAACTGAATATTGGGCTCTTCATAATGCTACTACAAAACTCATGTGACTTTGTATTTTTTTACATGATCTTGGTTATAGCCCTCAGAAGCCAATAATGTTTTCTTGTAATAACATAGCTATCATTGAGATAGCTAATAATCGAAAAATTGAACCAAGCATGTTGAACTGGACAAAAATTACATCAAAAATAATCTAAATTATGGTATAATAGAGATTTTTTATATTAAGAGCAGATTAACTTGCTGAAATGCTAACACATGCGGTTTCTGGTGAGAGTTGGAATGAGTTTCCAATTAGTTAATTGTCAAATATTTATAATTATTTGATGTATATTTAATTTTCTTTTAGGCCTTCTTATTGTTTATATATATATATATGTTTGTAATCTTAAGTGAAATAATAATGAAGAGTTATTTTTCTCACAATTTTCTACTCAAAAAAAAATCCCATAAATATCCACAAAAATTAAAATCATAACATCTTGACATCAATAAATGCTACAATGCCAAATGACAAGTAGGAAAAACATCGCATACAAACTAATAGAATTCTTACCTTTCCTCCAACACTTTTCCCCCATGATTCACGACCCAAGAACTGCGAGGGTCTAATGTTTTCTGGATAAAACACAAGTAAATAATTAGTCTTTTTGAATTAATAATTTTTTGCCTTCTTCTATTTTCTCTAGCATCCCCCGAATGCAATTTCCTTATCAGTGAAGCAAAAGCAAGTTAAGAAACAAAACAAAAAACAATTAAACAATCACCTAGTATGTTTGTTGCCAACTTGATGTATTCATCCTCGCTACATAACATAATCATGCATAACAAACACATGAATAGATGGTGGAATAAATAATGTACACATAATAAGCTGGTCGGGCGAGTTCGGAAATCACCTAGATGAGTCGGGTATTGCATCCGTATGCTCCGGGATGCATGACGTTTTGGTGGAAGACGTCTCGGAGTTTCACGAGACTTTGGCCATCTCTGGTGATGACCTAGTGGGGACTGTACAAGGAGTGGAGATTCGGATCTCGGCCGAAACGCTCCGCGATGCTCTCCCACTCCCTAAAGGTAACTTGCAACCTCTACCTAATCTCTCCAGGAGAGGAGTGTAAAGCTTTTGGGGTATTCTGACCCTGGAAAGAAAGGACGGGGAGCCCTGAAGATTGGGTTCTCCGGTCAGGCTCGGCGGCTGTCATCCTAACTGGACAGTGCCTAATGTGTAAGAAGACTGCTCATGACTCGGCCAGTCATGAGCAGATGAAGATGATGTGCAGTGTATTACAACGAAGAAGGATAGACTGGGGAACACTAATACACAGCATGATCAAATCTCGGAAGAATCACTTTGGACTGGTACTTACCAAAGTCCTAAGGTTCCTTCGTCCGGATATTTTCCACACTCGACCTGCGGTAAAGCTGTCGGCCAAATTCATCTTCAAAAGTATCTACGAGGATGGTCGGTTGGAACTTAAACCGATGAAGCGACCCGGGTCCAGTTTGAGGAGTCATGCGGAGGACACGGCCAGTTCAGTTAGGGCCCCAGTCCGTAGACCACGACCACCTGCGCCGGTCCCCCAGACTTCTCGGATCTCCTCTGATTCCGCTGCAGCAAGCGCATTCGTCGCTGAAGTGGTGGAGAACATTGCCAGAACCCATCTCCCCGCTGACCCTACACCAGAGGAGGCTCAACCGGTCGATGTGCCCAGTGATACTGCAGAGGTAAGAGAGCCTGCGCACCGGAGGGCGAGAACCCTCAGGAAACCCCTGAGGTTAGGGCACGTACATCCCTGTTGAGCTCTCTCGGGGAGTCTGAGCTAGAGGATTTTTATGTTGAGTACGCAAAAGCTCATATGACCCCCGAAGATCTGAAGAAGGCATGGATTGCCTTCGGGAAGCAGATGGTGGACAGAGACCATCTGATCGGTTGGCTAGTGGAGCAGGGTCTCGTGAGGAAAGACCCTGTGGAAGCTGTGTCTGCGGTTGCCCCATCAGCAGCTGAGGAGGAGGAAGCACTTGCAGCTGAAGCAGGTGACTCTGATGCAGAAGAAGCGCCACAGGTTCCTGAGCCTGTGGATGTTCTTGAGATGGCCACACCACCCGCACCGCAAACTCATCAGGTGGCCACTCAAGTGAGTGAGGATTTAGCAGCCCACATCCCAATGGCTATTCCCTTAACTCTGCTTCTCACTCTCGTTCCCTGACGACTAAAGAGGTAGATCTCCTTGCCAACAAAGTCATTGAGAAACTGATTGCCTCGGGGGTCTTAAATGTTACATCAGTATCCCAAGCCTTCGAGGAACGACTTGCTGCAGTGGAAACTGGCATGGAAGGAGTAAGGAATCAAGTGGAACTTTCTGATTGTACCCTGGACAAGGTTCAGAATGAGATGGCGTCTCTCACACATGTAAACTCCACTGGATTCAGACACTTGGAGGAACATTGTGAAGACCTAAAGGGGGCATACAAACGGCAATATGAAGGTCTCAGTATGACCCTAGGTGCCATTCTATCAAAATGTCATCGCCTGTCCAGTGGGGAGATAGCTCTAGCCGTCAAGGACCCAAACAAGCTGACAGAGGACCGGCCTGCACCTGAACCTGTTGAAGATCCTACACCTGCAGAGCCTGAACCAGTTGAAGATCCCACACCTGCAGAGCCTGCTCCGAGGCATCCTTCACCTGGTGCCCCTCATTCTCCACCAGCAGCCACTTACGCAAGGAGGAAGAGGCGCGCGCATAAGGCACCTATTCCTTCTGAGTCTAATAATGACGATGTGCCTATAGGCATGCGCATGAAGAAGCGACCCACTGCTCCTCCTACTTCCGGTACCTCAACCCAGCCTGGCTCTTCCTCTCAACCACCACCAACTGACACTACCATGCCACCTTCCCCAACCAAACCTTCACCGGCTCCTACTGCCCCACCGCCACTGAAGGTCACTATCGGTGCCAATCCAGCCATCCTTAAAGCGTTCAATGAGTATGTGGCTGGCAATTGCACTGAGCGCACATGTGGATACGAAATTCCATTCACTGGCCCAGATCTTGGAGAACTTCTCATGGATGCCCGCGAGATGGACTATGTCGAGATGTATCAGTTTATCTTCGCCCAGAAGTCATATCTGGCCAAACTACCATCCAATGTGCGCTATAATACCCGGATGGAGATCTGTGTGCCAGTTGTGGAGGCCCAGCTATATGATGATGCCACCTTGGTGGAGTTTATCGACGGCTGCAGATCCGGACGCTCCTTCCGTGCATGGAATGAGGTCGATCTTGTACTTATCCCTTTCCTAACCAAATCTCCTCATTGGTTCTTGCTGCAGATCGACCTCGTCAACCAACAGATCCTCATCTTTGATTCCCTGCCTTCCACTCCTATCAAGCACAGAAGGGAACAGCTCAGTAAATTCAATCTGGCGCTCACGCGCATTATGCAATCTGGGCGTGGCTGTAGGGGTATGCCTCTTCCCAAGCCGATGACGATCACAAGGGTGACCAAAGGTGTTCCTGCTCAGGCTGATCCTCATAGTTGCGGCTTCTTTGTCTGCTTCTATCTCCGAATCCTGACAACCACCGGTCTTCCTGCTCTGGTGACTGAATTCCAGCATCTGTGCAACCGTGCCACCTCTGCCAATTTGACACCTGCACAGCTCTTGCGCCAGCAAACGGCATTGTTTATGTATACTCAAAGTGTATCTTATGCTGAGTATACTCCGTAACTGTGTTGTACTCTGTCACAGGAGGCTGGAAGAAGCAGTGGTACCCTCAACATGGACTGCTGATGGAGCAGCTGTGGAGCAGGGGAGGATGGTCCTCCACAATACCGCAACAGAACCGTATTTGAGGATGCTAGCCCTGAGATGGTGAGGGATTTCTTCTGGGACGATCAGTTTCGATTGCGATCGCACTGGGATGATATGCTTATCCACTCTTCGACTCTGGAAGAGTGCCGTTCCACGGGAACTATGTTAGTCCACTGGGTACGCAAGGTGAGGAGATTGCGCGCGTTCCATGTTTCCAAGCACTGTCTTTTGTTGTTGCCTAGGATTGAATTCTCTAACGCCCTTTGCCCTTTGCCCTTTGCCCTTTGGTGGTGCAGTTTCCATTTTTCTGCAGTGACCGGGAATATTTGATTGGCCGTCGGATGTTTGAGTGCCGGAACATGGCGGCTCTATGGAAATTGCCAATTGTGTTTGTAGTGGAGAACAATTTGTGGGCGATTGGAATGTCGCATCTTAGAGCAACTTCCGATCCTGAGATTTGGAAGAAGGGGCCTGCATTCGGGATGCCTGGGGTGCATGTGGATGGGATGGATGTGTTGAAGGTGAAGGAAGTGGCCAAGGAGGCAATTGGAAGGGCGCGGAAAGGGGAAGGTCCAACTTTGGTAGAATGTGAGACATATAGGTTAGGTTTAGAGGACACTCATTGGCTGATCCCGATGAACTTCATGATCCTGGTTAGTTGAAAATACACACTTCTTTATCATGCTTTAGTGTTATCCTGTTGATCTAAATTTGGTTTATATCATTTTATTTGTGGATTTTTACCCTCTTGTGAAACTGCTTGCTTCATTCGAACATGTAATCTTTCAATCAAACTACCAGGTATAGTGTTATGTTACCAACATGCATATCAGTTTTTTGTTTTTTGTTGGGCACATCCTTTATTCCCCATATTATTTGGATTAAGGCAGGTTGGTTGGTTTGGTTTTGTTTGGGCACATGCTTTATTGCTATCATTTTTCCTGTTTCTTGCTTATGGTGTTTTTCATTGAATGACTGCCAATTGTCTATAAGCATGCTGCATGTATGGTGTATGCCAAGCTTTGTGTTGGGCAAGGTCACTGCAAGCACTTGATAGATAGATGGTATGTGAGCGTATTGATCGATCATAAAAGGGGAAAAACTGTTATCTGCCTGTCATTGGATGAATCCCAAAGTTGGTGAGTTGGTGATACGAAGTTTTAAGAGTGATTGAGGCCATCAAAGTGTTAGCAGCGTTACTATAATGCCATGTTTGGTATAATAATAAGTTTAGAAAGCGAGTGTGTTCCTCGATGGGATAATAATAAGCATATAAAAGTAACAATAAGCAAACTCCCAGGAGCCACTGTTGCCACTTTTAAAAGGTAAGTAGTGCAAAGTAGCTTATGAACACATGATCCAATAAAAAAATGTTTACATGTGAATTGGGAATGGATGAAGTCAGCGATATAATAAATACCCATAGGATTGAAACAATATGGTATAGACTTTCAATAGTCACAAGAGATCACTGATTGCATATAATTTAATATGCTATTTGATCCTAAACATGACTAAATGGGGTAAAAACGGAATCATTGTGAGGAATCATGTGAATGTGCAGCCAATATTAGGAATCATGCTGCTAGTATCAATTACTGATGTGTCTGTATTAGAGATCTTCTTTGAGGAAAATTGTTTGCTTCTGGTGTTGTTCCTAGTTATTTCATATTTGGTTGACTTGTGTTAGTATCAATTCCTCATAAATTAGGACAATGAAAGGCTATGTCACTGACTCACTGGTTCAATGTAACTCCTAAGTCAAACTAACCGGTAGTTGTTACATATTTGATCATTCAAGTAACTAAATGGGATAAAGAAGGAATCATTGTGAAGGGTCGAGAATTTACAGCAATATTAGGAATTGTGCAGCTAGTATTAATCACTGATGCATATTTGTCAGGGGGGCACTAAGGAAAGAAAAAATTGTTTTCGTTTTTTTGTTTCTAGTTTTATATGTTTTGGTTAAGTTGTGTTAGCATTGATTCATAATAAATTAGGACAATGAAATGTATTTGTAAATACTTTGCTTTAATCATGCCCCTTAGTTCTGATCTTGAATTTAGACCGAGTTTGCATCCTTTGCTTTTAAGATAAGATAACATGTTTTATGTCAATACGTTCTCAACATATTTTGGGCCAACCCTTAAATCCTTATTACTAAAACAAGCAAAGCATAATATGATTTACTAATACATATGAATGGCCTTGGAGTTAGTTTTTCTTTGGAGTACAATCACGATTGAATGCCTACAACAAAACCTTTCGTTCTTATAATCTATTATGAATTATAATCCCCATAAGTGCATGCATGCCTTTGTTACATGGACCATAAATGTGCGTGCATTATCCTGCAATCATCTACAGTTTCAGCTATGCAACTCTTACATGCTCATTTTGCATACTAATGTCAACACGTTGATAACTGTCTATATCATGTTGTGGCATTGAAATTTTTATCCAAGATGCAGACTTTTAGAAGAATTTGGGAATTCATTCTTCGTGTCACTAATCACTTGGTGAAGGAATAACTTTACTCTCTTAATAGCCATATGACTCTTGTGTAGCAGTACTGCCACACATTCATACCCATGATACAAAAACAAGAGGGAATTTTTCTTGAACTTGAATTGCTAATTTAATCATCGAAAGGGTTTTAAGTATTCAATATTTGTGAGAAAAGGGCACTTAGATTTATTGTTTATAGAAGTTTGCAGAAGTAAATAGTGCAGTTTGTGTTCTCCAGCTGAGAAGGCTCATTATGCAACAAGGGATCACATGATTGAGAACAATCTTGTGAAGGAAGCTGAGCTAAAGGCCATAGAGAAAAGAATTGATGAGTTGGTCGAGGAAGCTGTGGAATTTTCTGACGCGAGCCCTCATCCTGTCAGGAGCCAACTATTACGGAACGTTTTTGCTGACCCTAAAGGCTTTGGGATTGGCCCAGATGGGAATTACAGGTGCGAAGATCCCAAGTTCACTGAAGGCACAGCTCACGTGTAGTCTGTTTCACAGTGACATATCCTATCTATTTTGCAACTTTTAGCTTCTGATGTCTCAATTTGACGTGGCCGCCCTATATGAATAAACTTCTGCTATTTTGTTTGCCAGTTAAGAGTTTGCCATAGTTTGTTCCGCCCACCTCAACTTTTGTTCCACTCGTAGCTATTTGCTTATTTGCCAGCCAATGGGTTCAGTTCTTTTGACTTTGTGGTTTTTTTCCCTGCATTGGAATATTACACTTGTGGAGGAGATGAACGTTGAACTTGTACTATGCACCATTATTGTCCGTCCTATTACTGCTTATTGATGGACCACTGGGTTCACGTTTTGACATCATGCATGCGGGTGTAAATTAATGAATAGTAATAAGTGACTTTTCCCACCTCATTTCAAACTTCTCATCCTGTTAGTATGAAGCCTGTTGATAATATTTTAGGAGGTGACGGTGGACTTGTGGAATTGACTGATGAAAGAGGACTCGTCGGTGGTGAGAGGGAGGGATCGGAAGGCACTGATTGAAGTCATTGTTGTCATCGCCGTGAATCTCAATGTGGGTTGTTCAAGTGAGAAGAGAGAGAGAGAGGGGGGGGAACAAAATGGAGAGCTAAACGCTGTTTGACACCCCTTCAAGACAAATCAATATTTTGACTGCTATAACGTTCCATTCCAGCAAAAGTTGATGGTCGCTTCACAGCATATGAAGGGGGGAGACTTGACACGGCAGACGAAGAGGGTGGAGGGGGAGGCGAGGCAGGCAGAAAGGGGGGAGGCGTAGCGAACGTGCGAGCAGAGAGCAAGAGGAGAGTATTTTAATTAAAATACTGAAATTATGTTAAGCCTAAAATTAAGCTAGCTATAATTTATAGAAACCTATTATTAGATTAAATTATAACCAAAGTATATTGAGTCCATTATGAATGGTCTTACTAGGAAACCACCCAAAAAAACCATTACTGGAGACAAATGAAAGGGGGCAAAATGTCCATGGCTGCAGCCATAAGGGAGCAAAAATTTACGCATCACAAATGACAGTTCACTACTGATTAAAACCTCAAGTTGTTCTGCAACTGCTTTGACTTGAGGCAGCCCCAAATAAGCTACCAAAACTCTATTTTTTATTTTTTATTTTGGCTGTCTACTGAAAAAATGAAGTAACAGAACACATTTGACATAGGCATGTAAAAGACACTGCTAAAACTGGAGGATACCCTTTGAAGTGTATGCTCCAGTGGAGATCCCTTTTCACTCTACAATCTACGTTTTGCTTCTTTAAATCATAGTTCCTTGTTTTCCTAATAGCTACAACTGCCACCTTCTACCTCCAATGTGAAACAGCACTTTGTCGGAAATACTGTTTTTATATAGCTGCATCAACTAATTTTGTTTCATGTTTCTTCAAACTGCCGCTACTCTTATTTTCTCTCATCACATTCTTCTGCATTTTCTCAATACCATGCCTGTTAGAAAACTGAGTGGTTAAGCAACTTGCAGGAAATCTCCTCTCTGATTTTGAGGGAAATAATTTGGCTTTGCTCGATCTGTATCAATCAAATCTATCACACGTTTCCCCTAATTGCTGCTACTCGGATTTTCTTTCTGCGCACACGTCTGGATTTTCTCAATCGCATGCAGGCTTGAAAATTGACATATTAGTCAACTTGCAGATAAGCCACTTTCAATTAACTTAAGCATTTAAAGCAGACTGAACTGTTTTGCAATGGTCTATCTCTACGCAAAATTTCATGTCATATACATTAGGAAGTCCAGGAAAAGGCTCTTTTCCGATGAAACTCTCAAAAAATCAGCACCTTTTTGCATATTTTGGTGGGCTTTGTCCAATATTTTATATGTAATATCATCAAATTCAAATGGAACTTCGCTCAACTTCTGCCCCCACATCAAAGCCTGTTCGGGAAGCCCCTGTTTGCAAAAGTGGGACAACAACAAATTAGTTGTAACCACATTAGGAATAAAGGCCATTTTAAGCAACTTTGCAGTTAAAATCATGGCTCGATCCAGTATATCACTGCACAGACCGTTCACCATAATGTTGTGCGTTACAGTGTTTGGGACAATACCCCCTGACATGAGCTCATCCAACATCATCACAGCCCTATTCATCCTTTGTCTAGTACAGGAGGCATGGATGCGTATGTTATAGGTTGTGATATCTGGGTCACAGCCACTTGAGCACATTTCACCTAAAAAATATTCAGCACTGATCAAAATAGATTATGTCAAATAATCTACAATAACCACTGATCAAAGTGTTATAAGTGACGATATCTGGGGTAAGCCCAGACCGAAACAAGTCCAAGAAAGCCTTGGTTGCTGACTTCATCTTTCCTTGTTTACAGAACCCATTAATGATTGTATTGGTAGTGAAGATATCTGGGAGAAGACCCTTCTGTTGCATCTCCCTTTCTAACTTCAATGCTTTATCTAGTTGACCTTGTTTACAGAATGCAGCAATTAAAGAATTGTATGAAAAATTATTTGGCACAAACCCTCTTCCCTGCATTTCTAGAAATAAATTGTATGCCTCCTCAACAAGAACCACCTTAGAGAGTCCGTCAATGAAAGCTGAGAAGGCAACAACATCTGGAAAGAACCCCTTCTCTTCCCACAAATTTTGAGCCCCCATTATGTCACCTATTCTAAAATAACCGTCCAAAAGCACCGTGAAAGCAACCTTATTGATTGGAAAACCCTTTTCCATCATCTTAAGCATTAGTTCCCTGGCTTCTTGCAGCCTACCCTTTTTGGACAAACCCAATAGCAGAGAACTGCATGTGGAAGATGAAGGGGTTAGACCAAATTTAAGCATGACAGATAAATATCGAAAAATCTTAATTAGGATCTCTCAATGAAATTGATAACTCCATGAGAAATCTTAAGTAGAATCTCTCAATAAAAGTACCAAATTATTGAGGACCTTGATTAGGATCTAACAACAATCTAAATAAGGATAATCAAATACTCAAACTTTAGCCCAAATAATTTAAGTAATGAACTGAAAAGGTCTTAATATGAGAATAAACCTCTAATTAAAAGTTTATTACAGATAAAAAGTCAATAATTTGAATCTATTTGAATACGTCAAAATACAAGACCTATTTATAGGCAAGCTAATAACTAGGAATTGAAAACCTAATACAATTAGAAAACTAATGTAAAATATTAAAATATTCTAATACGAATTAAATAAAGAAAAATAAAAAAAATAAAAAATAATACAATTGGTATGGTTACAAACCGTCTTTGAAATTTCTCAGAATATTTGGATGTTTGTGTTTTACCCATATTCCACAGGGAAAACATGACAAACTAGATAAGAGAGCTTCACCTGGTATTTTTATAGGCTATAGTACCATCAGTAAAGCCTATAAAATCTACCAGCCACAAAATGGAAACATTATTGTTAGTAGGGTTGTTCATTTTGTTGAAAATGAAGAATGGAGTTGGGATGATTCAGAGAAGAAGAGTCAGACCATAAGTGAATATCCTAATTTGGATATCATGGAAGATGACGTCTGGCAAAATGAAACTGGAGATGAAACTCCTGTGAGAGGAACAAGGTTGCTTTCTGAAGTTTATCAAAGATGCAATGTTGCACTATGTGAACCTGTTGATTTTGAAGAAGCAAGCAAAGATCAAAAGTGAATAGCCATTGTTAGAGGATTTTTATGTTGAGTACGCAAAAGCTCATATGACCCCCGAAGATCGAAGAAGGCATGGATTGCCTTCGGGAAGCAGATGGTGGACAGAGACCATCCGATCGGTTGGCTAGTGGAGCAGGGTCTCGTGAGGAAAGACCCTGTGGAAGCCGTGTCTGCGGTTGCCCCATCGGCAACTGAGGAGGAGGAAGCACTTGCAGGTGAAGCGGTGACTCCGATGCGACGAAGCGCCACAGGTTCCTGAGCCTGTGGATGTTCTTGAGATGGCCACACCACCGCACCGCAAACTCATCAGGTGGCCACTCAAGTGAGTGAGGATTCAACGGCCCACATCCCAATGGCTATTCCCTTAAGCGCCGCTTCTCACTCTCGTTCCCGACGATCGAAGAGGTAGATCTCCTTGCCAACAAAGTCATTGAGAAACCGATTGCCTCGGGGGTCTTAAATGTTACATCGGTATCCCAAGCCTTCAAGGAACGACTTGCTGCGGTGGAAACCGGCATAGAAGGAGTAAGGAATCAAGTGGAACTTTTCGATTGTACCCTGGACAAGGTTCGGAATGAGATGGCGTCTCTCACACATGTAAACTCCACTGGATTCGGACACTTGGAGGAACATTGTGAAGACCTAAAGGGGGCATACAAACGGCAATATGAAGGTCTCGGTATGACCCTAGGTGCCATTCTATCGAATGTCATCGCCTGTCCGGTGGGGAGATAGCTCTAACCGTCAAGGACCCAAACAAGCCGACAGAGGACCGGCCCGCACCTGAACCTGTTGAAGATCCTACACCTGCAGAGCCTGAACCGGTTGAAGATCCCACACCTGCAGAGCTGCTCCGAGGCATCCTTCACCTGGTGCCCCTCATTCTCCACCACGCCCACTTACGCAAGGGGGAAGAAGCGCGCATATAAGGCACCTATTCCTTCCGAGTCCGACAATGACGATGTGCCTATAGGCATGTGCAGGAAGAAGCGACCCATTGCTCCTCCTACTTCCGGTCCCTCAACCCCGGCCTGGCTCTTCCTCTCAACCACCACCAACCGACACTACCATGCCACCTTCCCCAACCAAACCTTCACCGGCTCCTACCGCCCCACCGCCACCAAAGGTCACTATCGGTGCCAATCCGGCCATCCTTAAAGCGTTCAATGAGTATGTGGCTGGCAATTGCACCGAGCGCACATGTGGATACGAAGTTCCATTCACTGGCCCAGATCTTGGAGAACTTCTCATGGATGCCCGCGAGATGGACTATGTCGAGATGTATCGGTTTATCTTCGCCCGAAGTCATATCTAGCCAAACTACCATCCAATGTGCGCTATAATACCCGGATGGAGATCCGTGTGCCGGTTGTGGAGGCCCAACTATATGATGATGCCACCTTGGTGGAGTTTATCGACGGCTACAGATCCGGACGCTCCTTCCGTGCATGGAATGAGGTCGATCTTGTACTTATCCCTTTCCTAACCAAATCTCCTCATTGGTTCTGCTGCGTAGATCGACCTCGTCAA
Source organism: Taxillus chinensis (assembly GCA_023512835.1). NCBI lineage: Eukaryota > Viridiplantae > Streptophyta > Magnoliopsida > Santalales > Loranthaceae > Taxillus > Taxillus chinensis. Next base: position 20,129,131 of record CM042085.1, on the reverse strand, counting down.
CCAACAGATCCTCATCTTTGATTCCCCGCCTTCCACTCCTATCAAGCACGAAGGGAACAGCTCGGTAAATTCAATCGGCGCTCACGCGCATTATGCATTCTGGGCGTGGGCGTAGGGGTATGCCTCTTCCCAAGCCGATGACGATCACAAGGGTGACCAAAGGTGTTCCTGCTCAGGCCGATCCTCATAGTTGCGGCTTCTTTGTCCGCTTCTATCTCCGAATCCCGACAACCACCGGTCTTCCTGCTCCTGGTGACTAAATTCCGGATCCGTGCAACCGTGCCACCTCTCGCCAATTTGACACTCGCACGGCTCTTGCGCCAGCAAACGACATTGTTTATGTATACTCAAAGTGTATCTTATGCTGAGTATACTCCGTAACTGTGTTGTACTCTGTCACGAGAGGCTGGAAGAAGCGGTGGTACCCTCAACATGGACTCGCCGATGGAGCATTGTGGAGCAGGGGAGGATGGTCCTCCACAATACCGCAACGAACCGTATTTGAGGATGCTAGCCCTGAGATGGTGAGGGATTTCTTCTGGGGACGATCGGTTTCGATTGCGATCGCACCGGGATGATATGCTTATCCACTCTTCGACTACGGAAGAGTGCCGTTCCACGGGAACTATGTTAGTCCACCGGGTATGCAAGGTGAGGAGATTGTGCGCGTTCCATGTTTCCAAGCACTGTCTTTTGTTGTTGCCTAGGATTGAATTCTCTAACGCCCTTTGCCCTTTGCCCTTTGCCCTTTGCCCTTTGCCCTTTGGTGGTGCGGTCTCCATTTTTCTGCAGTGACCGGGAATATTTGATTGGCCGTTGGATGTTTGAGTGCCGGAACATGGCGGCTCTATGGAAATTGCCAATTGTGTTTGTAGTGGAGAACAATTTGTGGGCGATTGGAATGTCGCATCTTAGAGCAACTTCCGATCCTGAGATTTGGAAGAAGGGGCCCGCATTCGGGATGCCTGGGGTGCATGTGGATGGGATGGATGTGTTGAAGGTGAAGGAAGTGGCCAAGGAGGCAATTGGAAAGGCGCGGAGAGGGGAAGGTCCAACTTTGGTAGAATGTGAGACATATAGGTTAGGTTTAGAGGACACTCATTGGCTGATCCCGATGAACTTCATGATCCTGGTTAGTTGAAAATACACACTTCTTTATCATGCTTTAGTGTTATCCTGTTGATCTAAATTTGGTTTATATCATTTTATTTGTGGATTTTTACCCTCTTGTGAAACTGCTTGCTTCATTCTGAACATGTAATCTTTCAATCAAACTACCAGTATAGTGTTATGTTACCAACATGCATATCGTTTTTTGTTTTTTGTTGGGCACATCCTTTATTCCCCATATTATTTGGATTAAGGCAGGTTGGTTGGTTTGGTTTTGTTTGGGCACATGCTTTATTGCTATCATTTTTCCTGTGTTCTTGCTTATGGTGTTTTTCATTGAATGACTACCAAGTGTCTATAAGCATTTTGCATGTATGGTGTATGCCAAGCTTTGTGTTGGGCAAGGTCACTGCAAGCACTTGATAGATAGATGGTATGTGAGCGTATTGATCGATCATAAAAGGGGAAAAACTGTTATCTGCTGTCATTGGATGAATCCCAAAGTTGGTGAGTTGGTGATACGAAGTTTTAAGAGTGATTGAGGCCATCAAAGTGTTAGCAGTGTTACTATAATGCCATGTTTGGTATAATAATAAGTTTAGAAAGCGAGTGTGTTTCTCGATGGGATAATAATAAGCATATAAAAGTAACAATAAGCAAACTCCCAGGAGCCACTTGTTGCCACTTTTAAAAGGTAAGTAGTGGAAAGTAGCTTATGAACACATGATCCAATAAAAAAATGTTTACATGTGAATTGGGAATGGATGAAGTCAACGATATAATAAATACGCATAGGATTGAAACAATATGGTATAGACTTTCAATAGTCACAAGAGATCACTGATTTAACAAATTCTAACAACATTAGTAGAAAAATAGCTAAATATTTTAACAAATTTATCTACATAGAGCAATATTTATCACAAATTATACTCGAAATTTATATTTTCACTACAAACTTTATTAAAATTTGAAACATTGTTGTTCCCATGGTACTTTGGTTGTCATTGTTGACAATAGAATGCGAAAGCGAGAGGACGTAGAGTCGAAGGCTCGTATTGGGTTGGATAACTTCGTAGAGTGAGCTCATAGAGAGAGCCTAACAATGTACTTACAGAGTTGAAGATTCGGAGATTGGTAGACTCAAAAGGTCGAAAATCAAATGACTCGAAGATATGCAGAGTCAAAGATGTAAAGACTCGTATTTGGGTAGTTTTGAGAGATAGCCATTCTATGGGAATGCAACTATCTGGACGGTTTTACTAAAAGCAACCAACTACCAAACAGTTAAACTTTGCAGGGAATGCAATGTCCTGACAAAGATCCAGAAAGAATCTTTTAAAACCTGGAGTTCACTCTTCTTCTACGACAACACTAATCTCACCTTTCTCCAGAAGGTCATAAAATGTCCTTACTTTCTTTCGCTCACTCCATTGATATATCTTCCAAAGGCCACCAGCTGCCAATCCAAGTACCAGCCCAATGCACGGCTCCCGACCACACTTGGCCCTTTCATAGTAGGATGCTTGTGTGCGGCCATTCTGAATTTTCAAGACAGGAAAAGTTAATCAACGCTTTGAACAAAAGTCATAAGTTGAAATATATTTCTCTTGTTCATTTATGTGGCAATGATTATATAAATTTACATGAGAAGTACTTCACGCAACGCACGTGAAGGTAAGACACCAAAATTATGTATGCTTGTCAAACGCATTATAACTAATGCCACACCTACAGCATGAAGTGGAGGATTACCACGTGTGCATAATGCTAACATTGCCAGGATTTCCATGGGAGTAACCGATGGGTACAAACTCTTCCATAAAAGGTTTTTTCACCCTGGGATACCAATGTAGATGAAGGCATGAAAATGAATAGATAGAATTAAGTTAAAGGACACTAGCAATAACTTTTCAATTTTTCCCCCAAATACACTACTTTTTGCTTATTAGTATTATTATTATTTATTTTCGGAAACATGAAGATAATTAGCCAGGTGTCTCAAAGTTTGGTATTTAATAAATTTTTTAGTCAAAACATATATTTCAAGTGAAATTTATAGCCAATATTACTTCATATAAGCAAATTTATTGAAATATTTGACTATTTCACTATTAAGTGCTTTAAGTACACTAAGTTGATGCTAATATGTTGTTTCCTAATCTAGTTAATAAACTCCATACAATTAAATAATTTTACATTTCATTCCATGCCCATTAAAAGAACATTACTAGGAAAAACATGAGACAAAATTTGTTTCAAATATCATTTTCTAATAATAAAAAATAAAAATAAAAGTAAAATGCATAAGAGATCCTGGAAAACTAGTCCAAAGAATTTGTGTTGGTTATGCTTGTTGTAACTGTAGACTCAATTTACAACACAAATAAATAAATATTATTTAAGAACTAATTGTGGTGGGCCTGAAACATAAAAGTTGACATATAATTCAAAATTAAAAGCGCATCTAGATGCTAGATCACAAAAGGGAAAGAAACTCATCCATTAAATATCATAAACTAACCCAAAAGTCATCCATTTGAATCATCAAAACTAATAACCCAGACAACAAAAAGAGATTAATTCAAACTACAATTGAAAATCTGGCTCCCTCTAACGTGAAACAAAAATAAAAAAAATCCAAAATATTGAAATTGGCAATCCACCAGGCTAATCAGAAAAGAAGAAAAACATATGGAAGGGGGAAAAAAGGGCACAAATTGGATGAGGTTGCATACAAAGAAAGAACAGATGCTTAATCCAAATGTGAAATGGGTAACATCAAATCGAACAAAATACGAATAAAAATCCAGGAATAAGCAGTGGAGGCCTAAGGTCTACAAGCAGGTGAGCAAACACAAAACGTGAGGTGAGAAAGGTCTACTATTCTTATCCTTCCTGAACTCGGATATGAGATTAGAATCCAAGAAATCAACAGATTGATAAAGAATAACGTGTACTTGAAACGTCAGGAGACAATGACTGTAAGACCCACAAAAGTTTTAGCTATTTAAGTTCTTCCTTAAATAGTAATAATAATAATATAATAATAATATCATTACTAACAATAGTTAGAAAGAATATTTTAGATATTATCACAATAAACATAAGTACCCAATATAGTCATTCAAATAGCATGTGACTAGTAAGTAGCCGTTAGAATAGTAAGTAGCCGTTGGAATAAGTAACTAGCCGTTATGAATAGTATCCGTTTGAATTATTATAAATAGGTATGAGTATGAGATTTTATTTATGAGAGAGTATAGAACTAAGAAGAAGACTAATAAGAGGTTATGGCATCAAGCTCTCAAGATCGGCGAGCAATACGACTTGAAGTCACAAAGCTATGCTTTGTTGTAGATGAGCTAAATGCTCATGTCCAATGGCTGCAATATAATGCGATGAGACACGGGGAGAAGTTTGAGGTTATTCGTGCGACAACCACGACAATGTTAGCCGAAGGGTTCTGCGACTCTCCTGCCGAAGCACAACACGTCCTACGCATATACGCTAATACAATGCAAGAAATTTTACGAAGGCCATAGAATATGATATTAATGTTTATGTTTAGGTTTATAATATTTTATGCTATAATGTTATCTTACTTTATTGTTTATTGATTATGCAATTATATTATTTTATCCGCGTTAATATTAAATACGTTATAAAAATAAAATAATTTCTTATACGTCGTAAAAAGTTTAGATGCTATATATTATGTCATTTAGTTTCTTAAACCAAATTACTATGGGTAAGTAAGTATTACAAGCCTTAACTTTACCAAAAGTATAAAACATAGGTAAGGCCCAAAAATTTGAATGAGGCAGATTCTGGAGGTCCCATTCAAAAAATCCATAACTTGAATTATATAGATCCAATTGACATAAAACCAAAGCCCATTTGTTCATTTATGACTTAGCTAAAACGTGTAAAAATTTCAGAATTTAATATGAAGCCAATCAATTCTAGAAATTAAAAATACTACACATAGGTTCAGTATGAACGGGTAAACATTTTAGTATGACTTTAAAATTCAATAACTTTTGTTATACATATGTAAAAATTATAAAATTGATACCCATTTGTAGATATTTGAGTCAGTAATGCAATACAATTGGCTGTTTGTAAAAAAACTACAAAATTAAAAACGTTATAATTGAATTAGTAGGGAGTACACCAATGTGGACTTTTTATGCCAAAGGAACCTTCTAGGTTTAAAAGTCTTAAAACATTTTTAAATGGTAGGAGGAGATACCCACGTTTTTAATAAGAGATAATAGGAGGAAAATAAAGTATTATATATATTTTAAATAATTTAATTTAATGGCAAAGTCAAATTTATACACTATTTTTCACACTATTACACCTACCACCTTGCCTATAAATACCATGCCTCACTTCCCTTCTCAAGCACTCTTTCCATTCAAATAAGCCACAAAACACTCCTCCAAATACTCCCCCAAAAAGTTCTATTAACACCCCAATAGTTCGCAAGCCTTCTCTTCTCTCAATCTTCCTCTCACTTGTTGGAAGTTCCAAAAGGTAAATATTTCAAGCATATATTAATCATGTTCTTGGAAGGCTAATCCTCCTCATACATACATATATATATATATATTATGGATGGCCTTACCCCTCAATATATATATATATATATATGTATATTTATTAAATAATATGTATATATGTATATATAGATTATTATTATTCCATGAAGGCTAAGCCTCCTCATACATATATATATTATGGATGGCTTTGCCCCTCAATATATATATATATATGTATATGCTACGTATATGTGTTTATATAGATTATTATTATTCCATGGAAGGCTAAGTCTCCTCATACATATATATATTATGGATGGCTTTGCCCCTCAATATATATATATGTATATTGTATAGTATATACGTATATTATATATGTATATGTATACATATAGATTATTATTATTATCATGAGAAGTTTTTCTACCATAATATACTTATATATGTCTCTCAATATATTATTATGAATATACTATTATTATTAAAACTAAAATATTAACTTTTAAATTTTGTTTCAAGGTTTATAAATGCGGAAGACAAAAAGATTGTAAGGATCCCCTCTCCTGTCCTTACCACGATCTCCGACGTGGAAATTCATTTCCTATTTCTTCTCTATATTTCTATCTCAAGATTTCTCCTCATAATATTATTTTAAGAAGAATTAACTTTCTTTGGCACTTCTTGGGAATTTGGTAATCTAATTTATTGAATGATGAATAACCCTTTTACTTATCGGGGCTATTATTACAAGACCTACCTTTACGTTGAAATTTACAATTGATGTGATTGTTTGAAAATTTATGAAGATATGTTTTATGTTTGGCAATATGTTTATGGGTGGTTCCAGGAAAGACCTCCAATGCATTGGGTAAAGAACATCACTGGAGAGTGTCAATCCAGTTGATAACAAGTTATGCAAGATATCTAGGTGGTGAACCTAGATGAGTAGATATTCTTATTTTTTCATGAGTTGATTATTCTTCATATATTATTCCTTACTTTTAACCTTCGGGCTATTTGAGCTCATTTCCTTTCATGTTTTGTTTCCAACCCCAGGGAACTAGGAGAAAGCAAGGATGCTAGGATAATGGTGTCCAGAATGCTTGGAATAAAATCATAAGAAGATTATGCATGTAGTATTTATATGTCATGTAAAACTATAATGGGTTATCAACACCTAGTCTCTAAACGCTAAACCTTAGAGATCTTGTGATGAGTCTTGATGTAATAAATAAATCATCGAATTTATGTTGAGTAATAAATTACTATTCATATAATTGTAATATCTTATTTGTCTAACGCACCCGGTCTGGAAGTCCAGATTTGGGGGCGTTACAATGACCCTAGATTGGAGACTGCGATGAAGGAACTATAAAATATTGGATCTTTATCAAAAACAACCGAACATGGAAGACCATGAAGACGACGATATCTCTAAAAAAAGATAGTAACAAAAAACTTTCTTGCTGAATATGAGTGAGATAATCCTAGAAAATGGACATAAGTGTCGAGAAAGTCAACCACTACTAAGACAACATCAAAGTCTCCTGATTTGGGAAGACCAGGATATAAAATCTAGAGAGATGTCTTCAAATACATGCGCTAGAATAGGTAATGGTTGAGGGAATCCACCTAGTTTTGTTGTCTAATACTTAGCATCTTGACAGGTCATGCACATATTGTCCCACTCTTTGCCTTCAACTACGGCCAATAAAATTAAGAGGTAATTCGTTTCAAAGTTTTAACTAATCCACCATGGCCAGCAGTTGGAGAATCACAGGCTTGGAAACAAGATTTTTTCCTCTACACCAGGTGTTATCGTGCCCCGGCTTGTCCTGATTACAAAATCAAATGGTAATTATTTTAGCAAAAGCCTTTCTTGAATATGAGTGAGATAATCCTAGAAAATGGACATAATTGTCGAGAAAGTCAACCACTACTAAGACAACATCAAAGTCTCCTGATTTGGGAAGACCAGATATAAAATCTAGAGAGATGTCTTCAAATACATGCGCTAGAATAGGTAATGGTTGAGGGAATCCACCTAGTTTTGTTGTCTAATACTTAGCATCTTGACAGGTCATGCACATCCTGTCCCACTCGCTGCCTTCAACTACGGCCAATAAAATTAAGAGGTAATTCGTTTCAAAGTTTTGACTAATCCACCATGGCCAGCAGTTGGAGAATCACAGGCTTGGAAACAAGATTTTTTCCTCTACACCAGTGTTATCGTGCCCCGGCTTGTCCGATTACAAAATCAAATGGTAATTATTTTAGCAAAAGCCTTTCTTTGAGTGCTAGTGGAGATTCGTTTGCGGTGAATGACAGCTAGACTTCATCATCACGGTGACCATGTTTTGTCCCAAGACACTTGACTAATTTGGATGTCATTATTTCTCTTCACAAGTGTGATGCGGGAATTCTCACATGACTCTTTGCTAGGGTTTATTTGAACTTATCCTTAATCAATAATTCTTAGTTATTGTTTCCTTCGCATATCACTATTATCCGCAATCACCATTTAACTTCGGGACATGCAAGTTGCGGGTTTTGAAGAGTGAAATATCTTTGTTGAAAGCCTTGTCCCTTTATTAAAATTGAAATTCATTGTTTAGTCTTGTTTCTTATATCTCTATTCCTCCTTTATTTTTCTTTATTTATATTTTTATATGGTGGAAGGTTTTGTAGTCTTTCCATCAATTCCATTAAACATTGTCCATGTTCGCACTTGACACCAGTCATGAGGGAATTTAGTGCTAACTTTTAGAAGCATTCATTTCTTTGCACAGGTGTGAAAATTTTTTGAGCCACACAATATTACCAATCGGTTGTAAAAGTGTAACCAACGAACAAGGAGTACCTTTAAGTCCATCCGGACGAATCGGACTCTGGACTTCCAAGTAAACTCCGGACACGCTCCTACGGATATCCAAAACTCGGAGTACCTTTAAGTCCATCCGGACCAGTTAATACCGAAAGCAACGATATCGAAGAACCACCAAGTACTTCGGAACCTGTTAATACGGAAATAATCGACCCGGAAGAAATTCAACCAAGTGGACGTACCTGAACCACCTAGTCCGTTGAACTTCAAATTATTGAGGATCCACCATCACATGCGCAGAACTACAGGTGGACGAGAAACCACCCTTGAGATCAAGTGATTGGTGATCCTACTTGTTGGTGTAAGAACAAGAGCGACCACCTCCAACATGTGTCTTTACTCATGCTTTCTATCACAAGTAGAGCCAAAGGTGGTGCATGAAGCTCTTCAAGATTCCAACTGGGTAGATGCTATGCAAGAAGAGCTCAATCAATTCAAGAGGAATGAAGTGTGGACATTAGTACCAAGGCCGAAGTCTCAACAAGTCATAGGCGTTAAATGGGTGTTCGGAACAAACTAGATACGGTGGAATAGTAATCCGGAACAAAGCCTGACTTGTAGCCAATATTGGGTGCTTATTTTTATCGTGATAATATCTAAAATATCCTTTCTAACTATTGTTAACAATAACATTATTATTATTTTATTATTATTACTCTTTAAGTAAGAACTTAAATAGCTAAAAATTTTGCAGGTCTTACAGGAGCGGTGAGGATGGGGATAGGGTAAGATTTTTTAAAATGTTATTTATAAAAAAAGTATAATACAACTAAGAAAGTTATTTTTTGTCTTTTAAATTTCTATAACACTTATTTTTTATTTACCAAACACTTATTACTTGCTTTTAACTTTTAAAGCATTTTTAAAATTATATCTTATCAAACACTCACTTATTTTTCTAGCAAAATTAAAAGTAACTTTTTTTTAAAAAACAACATCAAGCCAAAATCGACCCTTCCTTTCTTCGGTATTATTTATTATATTAAACTAAAAATAAATTAATAATAAGGGTAAATAAAGTGCAACAGCCCCCGTTTCACCCTCGACCCTCCTTCGCTAGGTCTCGTGGTGCTCTGCCTTGTCTCCCAATACGAAAATCGTCGGCACCGGATCTGATTATATCTGGCAGCCAGGTTGCACGTTATGGTTATTCTGATATTTTATTTTGTAGGCTACTTACTGCATCTTCTCTTTTATGCTATTACGGTTTGTGTTCTGCGTTTGGTTTGTCATATGGGATTGGATTTTGTGTTTTTACGATTTAAAATGTTTTCTCCTGTGTGCATCTGCTGCTTTGTAAGCTGTATTCGTAACATAATACTACTTTTGTCCTCCCATTCCTTTTCAGCTTCCTAAATGTCTAGACGCATACGCTATACTTTTCCTCGCTTGCCTCGCGGGAGAAAGGTTACTTTCCCCCCCTGATTTGATTTATTTGATCCAGTTGCTAGCATCTTGTTTTCCTATACTGCATTTGTTCCATCAATGGCAACAATTAATGTGTTTTTTTTCAGCCTGGAAAGTTGTTCGACGGCCTTCCAGAATCGCTTAGAGATATTATTACTAATGATGAAATCAAAAAGTTTGTTCCTTGTATGATGGACAAATTCCCATGTCCACAAAATGGATATGGATCATTGGCAGCAGTGGAAAAGGATGCTCAGAACCCTACCTACTGCCCAAAGGACATCGTCTCCTTCACATTTATGAACTTTGCAGTAAATTGCGCCACTGCTTTGCTTCAAGGGGAGACTGGTTTAGCCTTGAATCCTAACCATCCCTGCAAATTCGGACGATATCCGTTACATGATGCTGCTGCGAAGATGTCCTATGACTTGGTGGAGTTGTTACTTCGCCACGGAGCACAGACTGATGTCAGAACCACCAATTACTACCCATATACAAGGGGAGGTTTGCTGCCCCTTAGTGTAGCAGTTGAAAATTTTAGGTTGTGTACATCTGTCGTATAATATTTTCCATATATATATATGTATTATGTAGTATGTACTATATATAATTACATTTATATCATTGCTGTTAATGTTCTTACTTGGTTGCATTTTTATTTTCCTGGAAAAGGAATCACCGCTACCTGTTAGCTTGGACTCCAAAACGATCCATCTTCAGGTTGATTATTATATTTTGCCTTCCACAAATGGTGAGACAATATGATGTTATTTTTTATTGTAATTTTCATATGTTTCTCATGCTTTTGAGGAATCTCAATAACATTTGAGTATCAATTGCAACAGAAAGGGCCTTTGGAGGTCTGTAAGTTGCTTGCCTCGAGCACCAAGGATGTCGTTGAAGTATTTAATGGCTATTGCATGGATGGAAAAGTTTTTGAAGTGGTTGCGTTGCTGATGGTAGCACGGGAAAAGCTTATTGACACTGTCAGTGGAAGATTATTGATTCGCAAACGCCTTGCGGGCGAGATTGAACAGTTGATCAATGACGAGATTAAGTTGCGGAGGACTTCTAAGTCAGTTCGGGCATGTAAAAGTAGACTGACGAATTTGCAGAATACATTGTTGGTGCTGGATGTATTTGAGAGAGCTGGTGATGCAATTGCAACATATTTACAGAAAACAGACAGTAATGTATGCCATTCAAGTAACAACTGCTGTTTTGATAGATTTGGTTGTAGTAAAAATTTATTTGTTCAGTCATTAATTTGTGCTTATTGCTGATTGTTCTTTAATGATTTCAATCAACTAAATATTCTACTGTAACATGATATTAGTTCTACTTATTTGTGATTGTAGACCTCAAAAGAGGATGTGGTCAATGAAGTCAAGAGGTTGTTGGTGGAAAGAGGATTTCTTTTGACACGCAAAAACACTAATTTGAGTGATATAGACTGGTTTGATATCTCATTCTTGTACTAAATTTAGCTTTATTGCCCTTTTGTGTACATTATTTATTCCATTTATCAAAAAAAAGTGTACATTATTTATTCCACCATCTATTCATGTGTTTGTTATGCATGATTATGTTATGTAGCGAGGATGAATACATCAAGTTGGCAACAAACATACTAGGTGATTGTTTAATTGTTTTTTGTTTTGTTTCTTAACTTGCTTTTGCTTCACGGATAAGGAAATTACATTCAGGGGATGCTAGAGAAAATAGAAGAAGGCAAAAAATTATTAATTCAAAAAGACTAATTATTTACTGTGTTTTATCCAGAAAACATTAGACCCTCGCAGTTCTTGGGTCGTGAATCATGGGGGAAAAGTGTTGGAGGAAAGGTAAGAATTCTATTAGTTTGTATGCGATGTTTTTCCTACTTGTCATTTGGCATTGTAGCATTTATTGATGTCAAGATGTTATGATTTTAATTTTTGTGGATATTTATGGGATTTTTTTTTGAGTAGAAAATTGTGAGAAAAATAACTCTTCATTATTATTTCACTTAAGATTACAAACATATATATATATATAAACAATAAGAAGGCCTAAAAGAAAATTAAATATACATCAAATAATTATAAATATTTGACAATTAACTAATTGGAAACTCATTCCAACTCTCACCAGAAACCGCATGTGTTAGCATTTCAGCAAGTTAATCCGCTCTTAATATAAAAAATCTCTATTATACCATAATTTAGATTATTTTTGATATAATTTTTGTCCAGTTCAACATGCTTGGTTCAATTATGCTGATTATTAGCTATCTCAATGATAGCTATGTTATTACAAGAAAACATTATTGGCTTCGAGGGCTATAACCAAGATCATGTAAAAAAAATACAAAGTCACATGAGTTTTGTAGTAGCATTATGAAGAGCCCAATATTCAGCTATTGCACTTGACAGAGAAATTACATTCTATTTCTTATTTATCTAAATTACCAAATTATCACTCACAAATGTCATATTCGGAAGTAGACTTTCTATTCAATTTAGATCCAGCAAAGTCAGAGTTAGTGTATCTCAAAATATCTAGGTGTTCATGCTTAGAAAATATATTACCTTTACCTAAGGAAGACTTCAAATATACTAGAATACGATTCACAATACTCTTATGTCGATCATTCGGATTATGCATGAGTCGACTCACAATGCTAATTGCATAAATTATTCCATAGGCAATAGTCATGACGACATCAGTCCAAAATGTTTAGGAACTTTCATAGTAAAACATAAAGCTTGTACGAGATACGGATGAAGCCTTCGAATATATATTACATTATATTTGGTTGGTCTAGTTACTAAATTTGATTAAACTGTAAACCAAATGTAATATATTGTTTTTTCAAAATTTAAAACCAAATAAATCAAACTAATCTTAAAAATCGTATATTTTCAATTTATACGATTCGGTTCGGCTCGATTTATCGGTTTGGATTAGTTTCGACCACCCCTACCTCTTGGAACACGCGAGTCACATGAGAAGAAGAGGATGAAAAACTATTATTTGATGTAGCCATTGGATGTTTTCGATTTTGCCAAAGTTTGGAATAACATTGTCACATTTTTTCAGCCAAATAAAAGTAGGCTGTCCACCAAAGGCAGCATTGACTGTCAAAGTGTCCAATAATAACACTATGCACGTTGGCTCCAAAGCAGACTTTTGGAAAAAAAGGGCCACTACTTTTGAAAAATGACATGTGGAGGTGTTGCTGAGTGGTGGCAGCGGTGTTGGCTGATGATGGTAGCAATAGCAGCGAGACTTAAGCTCAACAGCTTCGAGTTGTCTGCCAATAGCGATAGCTCATCATTCGGAGGAGAAGGGTGGTGACAATGGCGGCAGACGGTGGCGACAACGGCCAAGGTGATGGCAATGGCAGGAGCAGGGAGCTAGAGAACAACAGAGACTCACTCGATTCAGAACTTGCACACGATGATGCTCGACACTTGCACTAGCGAGTGGTGAAGTAAGCATGACAAACAGTGGTGACGAGTGGCAAGTGGCAGAAACAGTGACAAATAAGAATGGTGTCCACGCGAGGGATGAGCTGAAGTTCTTGCAAGGGGTGATGATAACTTCTTCTAAATAGGGTTAAGCTTTGATACCAAGTAGAAAATAGTGAGAAAAATAACTTTCTTTATTATTTCACTGGGAATTACAATCATATATATATATATATATACACAATTGAGAAGACCTAAAGAAACTAAATGTACATCAAATAATTACAAATATTTGACAAGTAGGAGGCAAAAGTTTTGTTTTGGAATATCGATTACATATTATTGTACAAAATCTCAACCAAAGTTTTAAAAAGCGGTCATCGTGGAAAGTTGGTAGTTTAAAGTGCAGTCGTAGTAGAAAAATATTAGTTAATTAAAGTATTGACTCTTTAGTGATACTTATCGTAAATAAAAATATAATAGATCATAAAAACCAAAAAAGAAATATCTCAAAGCCACGAAACAATTCTTTATTATTCCTAGTCTCTAATTTTACATGGTCTGCATTTTTTGACAATAGATCATATTGCAGCATTAAGGAAGTTAGATTGAAAAGAATGGTTTCCTCACAACACAGAAGCATCTCTTTTCGAACTAAAGAAAAAAATTACTTTCAAATAAAAATGAAAAAGTTTGCAAAGCAGATTGATGGAAAGAAGAAGGTAGATAGGAGATGGAGATAGGCGGGAACAAAAAAGAAAAGAAACAAAAGCAAATCAAAAAAATAAAATAAAGAAGACAGATAATGTTAATGCAGGGAGGGTCGGTGTGTATGTTGGATTGTAGACAGCAGATTATAACGAAGTTGTTATTCGCTATTGGGAGGTGTCTAATGGTGCAGTGATTTTGGAGCTGACAGAGATGGACAACGCTGGTAGATACTACCACTTCCATGGAGGACCATATTTGGGGTGAAAATAAAATTCTCATCATAGAATCCCTTTTCATATTTTTATATATTTTAGCAACCTTTGTTATTTTGATAGTGTGGCTCATAATATAGACCTATGGCAGAGAGAGCTCGTGAGTTGGTGCAATTCGTAAATCTAGCAAAAAAAAAAAAAAGGGACGGGAAGGTGGGAAAGATATTACAGTTAGAATGTTTAAATATTTAATAAAAGAAAACTGCATTTGTTATCATATTAATAAAGGAAAAGTGGTGTCTTAGTGTAGGATAAGGTTTGAATGTTTTTAATAAAAGTAATATGAGTTAAGTGTTAAATAATGCATTCAATTTTATCCGTAGAGCTTGAGAATTGATATGATGAATACATAAACACAAATTTTCTTATTTTTAATCAATTCCTATTATTATTATTATTATTATTTTATTTGAGAAGTATATACACCATTAGTTGGAATATTCAGCTCACAAATAATTTCATGATGTTATTCAAATAATTCAGTGTATTATATTAGTGTTTTTAGTAGTGTATTATGTCAGGTATGTTGTGTTTGTCTAAATAAGGAGAATTATTCATATAGGGCTTGTTTGGTTCACGGGAATGAAATTGGGGGGGGAATAGAATCATTAAAGGAATGAAATTGACATAGGAAACGAAATAAATTTTTTGATTATCTTACCTGTGTTTGATATACAAAGTAAATAAAGATAATAAATTAACACAATTACAAAAATATCCTAACTCTTTAATTATTTTTTTTTCATTTTTTATTATCCTCGTTTGGTACGCCCCGTCTCTGCCCAAAGTTGCTTCAGCGTTTTCGACTCCTGGTTCAGCAGCCACACCGCTGACTTGAAGAGGCCTTGGTGGACAAAGCTGCCGTCGAAGATCTACGACCCCAGCTAGTTTTCCAGGAGGACCTGGTAGTCTGCCTCCTTCCCCAGGTTGAGCCCCCAGATGGCCACCATGATCTCGCAGGGGAGGCGGTCTAGGTAGATCAAGTACGGTAGGGGGGGGGGGAAGGGACCACGGCTGCCGCAAGTCCGATTCGTAGACAGTGAGGATGAGATGACAGATGTGGGGGATGGGGTCAAACTCATCCGTGGTGGAGAGAGGGGGCGTGGCTGGGCGACGGGAAGGTGGGGTTGGGTGATGGGGAGAGGGGAGCGGGGCTGGGCGATGGGGGGGGGGATGGGGTTTGGGCGGCGGGGCTGGCAATGGTAAGGAGCGTCGAACATGGTGGAGTGTGTTGTGTAGGGGCATAAATGATGGAGGACGAGATTGTCAAATTGATTCATCTACATAGGATAATGCTTGTAAACTTGGTAAGTGAGAGTAATTAAGATCACCCCATATAGGGATATCTCGATTCCCATGGTAATCAATCATTTCTTTCTCTTTTCTACACTAAACGCGGGAAAGGAATAAAATTTTATTCCTTTTCTTTCTTTTTCCGTGTACTAAACATGCACATATTGTTTTTATTTTTTTTATGTACGACTTCAAAATATTCAAAAAGTTTCATGTGCATATATAGTACTAAAATATTCAATTATTGAAATGTCAAAAATAGAAATAAAAATAAAAAAGTAAATTCATTGCCACTGCTCTCACTTTTTGTTACTCCAACTACACAAGCTTTCAGTTTAACTTGTAATGGTTATTACCAATTTTTGCTATGTAAAACACTAATCTTGACTATAGTTTTGGTTAATTAGGTTCTCATTGGTACGAGTTTTGGTTTTTGTATTGTCGGAGTTCGTATTGAATTTTAATTTGAAAACAATTTATGTTTAGTAGGAGAGAGAATATTTTTTGAAAAGACTATATTTTTAAAAAATTAGATTCCATAAAAAAAAAATAGTGAGCATAGATAATAAAATGAAGAAAAGGAAAAGAAAATAAAAAAAATATTTGAGTCTCACTTAAATTGAGTTTAAATTTGAAAATAAAAAACAGTTAGAACTAATTTTTTAAAACAGGTTATAGAATCTACTTATTTTGAAAATTGCATTATAAAATTAAATAATTTTATAATAGATGAGTCCACTGTTTTGAAAAATAATAGTAGAATTATAAAAATAGGTTGCGTACCAAACGCAACCTAGCTTCTCAATTCTTGATGGGTGCTAAATATATTTCTATTTGTGTTATCTAGTTAGGGAAAACTTATCCCAGAAGTTGGTAGGTAATTTAAATTCACTCCATTGTGTGGAATAGGAGCTGGTTTAGTTATTCACAATTTCACACAATTTGGTGATCCCTAAGCTCACCTATGGATGCTATATTTGGATATTCAATCAGTTTTATATTGTCAGTGGAGTTTTGGATTGAGCAATTGTTAAATCTGGATTGTAATTCTACTTTTATTTCATTCCATCAATTTATGGAAATGTTTTACGTGAGAATATTTTTTATTTTATGTTTGTAAGGCACATTTAAGAGCTGAAACTATCAATGCAATATTATATTAGAATGAAAGATAGGCAATTATTGGGCTTTAGTAGTGGATAGTTCAACAACCGTTTGCCCTCTAATGAGGGTGTTTATAAATTCAGCGCATAATTTCTGCTTTCAAAAGATACTATTTGAATGTCAGTTCAAGGGCTCCATATTTCCCATAATAAAAAAATAACAGAAATCGCACCCCTTCTCATCTACCGTCCGTCATATTTGTGCTTTCTTTTTTCTGTTTTATTCTCTGTTGTGATGCTGTTGTCTTGATTTTCTTGGTTTCTCGATATTTGAGCCTTCTCTATTTTGGATAATCTTCTTATTTTAATTCTTTCTTCTAGTTCTTTTTTATTGCGCTGCTTTTAATTTTCTTTATCTTCTTGACACTTTGTCGATGATGTTAACTTTTTTCTTATGTTCTACTTATTTCAGATTGACTTGTTAAACATGATATGATCTCTCTCTAAATGTTGTAAACATTAAAAATGAGTGAAAACAATCGTGAATCGTTAATGCGGAGAAATATAACTTAGCCTTTTGATTTAATTTCAGAAAGTGTTTTTGATATTATATATTTTTGTTCAAAAAATATTTTCTTAGTTTTTGCTGACTAATTGTGTGTATTGAATTGTCTAGGTCTTTTATAGCCGAGCAAAATCTTGGGCAATACGAGGATTCTTTACCAAAATATCTATTTTGTGGTATGGACTAAATTTGTCGAGACGCGATCTTCTTTTGAATAGTCCTGAGCATTCTGAGCAACCGTTCTTCCATCATTCAAGAGAGCTTATTTTGGCATGGGCTGCTGATAAGAGGTGGAGGTGCCTATGATTTAGCCAACCACAGTAACAGGCTATGCTTGATTTCGAATGTTCTTGGTAGATGATATTTTCCATCAGTATTTTTGTGACTACGGTCTATGCGCTTCATTGTTCAAGCTTAACGGTGCTTGAGGTTGAATATTTATGCTCCCCACAGAGTAGTGGATAACATTAGTCTGTGTTTAGTTGTTGAATTTCTCTACTCTCAGCAGATGCTTAAGAATCTGAAAATTCCAGCGGCTCTTCTTTCAACATTTAATTTGTTGTAAGGATTGTGATACATTTATTTATAAGGCATGTAAAATCACTATGAATAATTCCTTTAAGGTTCTTAGCAAACTAATACTTCTTGCGGGCCTCGATGGAAGGGTTGTCGGTTCACTTAATGAGTTTTACCTTATTTTTATTGATCAATAAAATTTGAGAACTCAAGTCACTAAATTATGTTTTGTATTATTTTCTTGTTACTTTAAATTTTGAAAATAATTTAATTAGTTAATATTAGCCTATATTTTGATGCTTCTATTATTATATTATTATTTCTATTTTTTTAAAAATATATACCCTGTGATTTTAACAATTATTTTTCTAATTTTGTAAATTTACATTGATTTGTAGCATGTATTTAATATTTATTAATTAATAATTCCAATGTTGGATTAATTTTAAAGTTCTATTTTGTATAAATTTCTTCTATATCATGCGAGACAAGTGGTGGGGTTTTATGTTTAATTTTTCTATTTTGAAAAATTTAAAATGTAGCCCATACAGGGAGTTTGCATCATCACTCCCATGTATAATATAGTTTTAGGCCGCGTGATTTGCCCACATAACACATGAATTTTTCATCCTTACTCATAATTTTAGATCACATGACAGATCATAATGGTGCACATGAATCATGTATCCTCATTAGTTCACAAGTACTTTTACCTAATTGCTCCTTTTTGTGATGATTTGTACTAATATTGTCTAACTCTATCCTGATGTTCTCTTTATTTGAATTATGCAAAGCTCCAAGGTTTTTTGGTTTTTTATATTCACCGCTCTAGTGTTCTTGGATTCTTGGTTATCTTTCTTGGATTTCTTGATAATGGCAATAATGAAGTATGATATTCTGCTGTTGGATCACAATACCAGGCTTTCTCTATGGCAGGTTAAGATGCGGCTTGTTCTTGTGCATATGGATCTTGATGATGCGCTTTTATGATTCGACAAGATGCCCTCTTCATGGTCGATCGAAGAGAAATAACGTAAGGATTGTAAGGCTCTATCCCAAATATATCTACATTTATCTAGTTAGATTTTATAGGATGTGTTGCGTGAGAAAAACCGCTCGCTGCCTTATGGTTGAAGTTAAAGTAGCTTTGTATGACGAAGAGTTTGACCAGTAAGTTGCACTTAAAGCAACAATTATATTCTCATCGTTTAGCGAAGGTACATCTCTTGAAGATTATTTAGTCGTATTTAAAGAAATTATTTCTAATTTAGAATCGATGGAAGTTAAATACGATGAAGAGGATTTGGCGTTAATATTGTTATGTTCATTACCATCTTCATATTCAATTTTTAGAGATACCATTCGTATAGTCGTAACACACTCACTATTGATGAGGTTTATGAGGGTTTATTTTCGCATGAGAATTTAAAGCAAATTATTGGTGGTTCTAGCTCTAAGTCACATGCGAAGGTCTCGTTGTTCATGGTACGTCACGAGAATGCAATCTTAATTTTGGTGGTAATATAAAGAGAAGATCAATATCTGCAAATAGATATAATAAATTTTGTAGGTATTGCAAGAAAAAAGGTCATATTATTTTTGAGTGTTACAAGTTACAAAACAATAATAAAAGAGCTAGAAAACAACTAGAGAAATCTGGTGAGGCCGATGTGGTGGAGACTTACAGTGATAGAGAGATCTTTTGTGGTTTCCGATTCTAACTACAAGGCATATGAGGAGTGGATCCTTGACTCTAGTTGCATGTTTCATATGTGTCCCAATCGGGACTGATTTCAACATATGAAACTATGTCCTCAGTCCTATTGTTATGGGGAACAATGGCCTCTTGCAAAGTTATCATCATTGGTACAATCGGAATTAAAATGCATGATGGAATAATTGAGTTGAGTAGAAGAAGACTTATTATAGGGCAAAGCATCAACAATATTCAGTTTTGTGAACATTGTATCTATGGTAAACAAAAGAAAGTCCGGTTTACCAAAGACACTCACAAAACCAAAGGAACTCTAGATTACATTCATTTTGATCTTTGGGGGCTAGCATGAATGGCTTCTAAAGGTGGTGTTATTTATATGCTGATTATTATTGATGATTTCTGTAGGATGCTCTAGACATTCTTCTTGAAGCAGAAGAGTAATGCATTCTTTACTTTAAAAGAGTGGAAGATTATGATTGAAAAGCAAACAAGGAAACAGGTGAAGAGGCTTCGCACGGACAATGGTTTGGAGTTTTATTCCAATAAATTTAATACCTTCGCAAGTCGAAGGAATTATGCGTCATTTGAAAATTCCTCTTACTACACGAGAAAAATGGAGTTGCAGAGCGTATGAACAGAACCATCATGCAAAGAGTCTAGTGCATGTTGTCCCATGTAAAGTTACCATAGTCGTTTTGGGCTAAAGTGACTACTACAACTTGTTTTCTCATTAACCGTTTTTCTTTTACTACTATTGAGAAGAATACACCATATGAGGTATGGACTGGTACTCTTGCAGATTATTCAGATTTAAAAATATTTGGTTGTCCTATATATGCTCATGTTGATAATGGTAAATTATAGCCTAAATCTGTTAAATGCATTTTTTTAGGGTATAAGACTGGTATTAAAAGTTATAAATTATGGTGTTTGGAAACCAAGAAGGTCGTTATTAGCAGGAATGTTGTCTTTGATGAAATTGCTATGTTACATGATTTATCCTTTCATGATTCTTCTAAGACAGATCATCAGAGTACTACAAGACAGGTGGAGTTTGATTATGATTTGGGACATCCTTCATCAACTTCTCAATCTAGTCTATCATCTTCATCTAATCCATCTCAGTCCAGTCCAATAACTAAAAAGATACGACAATGAAGCAGATTTGGTTGCATACGCGATACACCTTGAATGTGGCTGAAAATATTGATTGAAATCAGGAGCCATCTACTTATTTTGATACAGTCACTTGTGATTATTTAGACAAGTGGATGATAGCTATGTAAAAGGAGATGGAATCACTTCAAAAGAACAAAATGTGAGATCTTGTGAAGTTTCCTAAGGATAAAAAGGTTGTTTGTCGCAAGTGGGTGTTTAGAAAAAAAGAGGGAATTCCTAAAGTTGAAGATTTTAGGTTTAAAGCAAGACTTGTTGCAAAGGGTTATAATCAAGTTCTAGGTGTGGATTATACTGATGTATTTTCTCAAGTTATTAAGCATAATTCAATTCGAGCCTTATCTTCGTATTGTTGCTTAACATGATCTTGAGTCGGAGCGTTATGTCACACCCCTGAATTCCAAGGAACTCGGAACCAAGAACGTGACTTTCCCTTACCCGCACAAGAGGGAACAGGGGTTGGTGACAAGCATCAATAGAGACTACACCGTGGGTGTTGTCTTAATCATGCAAATTTGTACAGTCATACATCAAGGGTAAGCCTGTACGTTTCCATACATCATGATGCATACAATATCTCAAACAATCATACATACATCACATCACAAACAATGTGCAAATACAACTGTCCACGGACCCATGTCCGGGATATAATACAAAATCAATATAGAATACAGTATTGTATCATACATCAAAGTAGTGGGCACATCCTCCTCGAAGAAAGTACTCCACTAGTCTCGGGTTGCACTTGAAAGGGATAAACAAAAAGTAGGGGTGAGCGATAAGCTCAGTAGGTGACCCAAAAACTCCACATCACCCTACTATCCTACATGCTCATTGTACTCGTGCGTTATGTAGTGTGCACAATCATTAGGACTCAACCTGCAAACAATATCAGGATCCAGTCTATCCACAACAGCAGTAAGCTTGTCCATGATCCCCATGAGGATCCTTAGCTCAAGGCACTCAATCCTAGCACAATGAGCTCAACAGCTCAACCCAGGCCTCAACCTATCTCACAACAGCCTAATAGCTGCCTCTCCCAATAGGGTACAATATCAACTCACCATGAACTCATGTCAGACTACAGCCTGTCTTACAATAGCCTAACAGCCGCCTCACCCAACAGGGTACAATATTAGCTCACCAAGAGCTCATCTCAGGCCTCAGCCTACTATACCCAACAAGGGTCACACCCACTCAAGGGTACCTTAATTTAGGGGGGTCATCGCCACCTGCCAACACAAGCCCAACTGCTAATTATGCCAGTTCAACCACTGAATACTAGAAAAACAGCCACCCTCTCTGAAAATTATGAGAAGTTAAATATAGAATCGTATTCACATCAAGAACAAAACTGCCTAACTGCTTGAAAGTTGAGCTTCTATCCTTTGATATAAACTGGGCCGTGTCACATAGGTTACATTGACTACTTCAAAGGCTCGGAAAGAACATTCAGGTACGTCCTCTCCACTGTCGATACAAGGCATGGATGACGGCTTGGTTACCAACAGGTCTGTCTCCCCGGATACACAAATGAGGTGATCGTCAACCACGAACTTCAGTTTCTGGTGCAGAGTAGAAGGTACTGCTCCTGCTGTGTGAATCCATGGCCTTCCCAACAAGCAACTGTAGTATGGCGCAATATCCAAGATCTGAAATTCAACGGAAAATACCATGGGCCCAATCAGCAATGGAATATCCGGCGTTCTGTTACCTCTCTTTTTCCCCCGTCAAAGGCTCGAACTACCATGTTGCTCGACCGCATGTATGAAGAATCTACGGGCAGCTGTTGTAATATTTGTAAAGGCATAATGTTGACAGCGGACCCATTATCGATCAGTACCCGGGAGATGGTGTGTTCTTTGCACTTGACCGAAATGTGCAGAGCTTTGATGTGACCCTTGCCCTCCCGCGGCAGTTCATCCCCGCTAAATGATATAAAGTTGTCCACTACAAGGTTTCCAGCGAGTGTGTCCATGTTCTCCACCGAAATAGTTGGCGGGACGTAAGCCTTGCTAAGGACCTTCATTAATGCTTCTCAGTGTGGAGTAGAATCCTTTAGCAGTGAGAGTAATGAGATCCGAGCGGGCTGTTTGCTTAGCTGCTCCACGATATTATATTCACTATGCTTAATCAACTTCAGAAACTCAGCAGCGTCTTCCTCAGTAATCTGAATTTCCTCAGGCAAGATATCTTTCCCAACAGCTTTCCCCTTCTTCGATTGCTCGAGCACGTCAGGTGCATAAGAACATCCACCCCGAGGTCAGCCTTTATAGCAGCTTAACCCGTGCGGCACCTAGTTCCCACCCGTACGAAGGAACGCTAGGTCAGCCTAACTCGTCGCATTTGGATTAGAACCCATCGATCCGTTGTAAAGCAATTGTGTAGGGAAGCGCTTAGCGGAAGATCGATTTAAACGAAGGCAACAAACGATTGTATTGATTGCTTGAAAGCTTTACAACATCACTCCCCTACATATAGATGTTAACACGTTTCTGGCTATGTCGCCAGGAGACATCATATATGATCGAAATCTAAAATCTCTACAACTCACGCTATAAGCTAAGTACAACACTTTACAAAGGGAAAATACCCCAAAATGGCCTAAGTATGCTAGGATAAGCCTCGGTCCGTGACATTCTCCCCCACCCGATTTCGCAGCGTCCTCGTTGCGTCTTCGGCTTCCTCGAACCAATCGAACTGCTGGATGTAGCGTTCGGTCTCTTCCCGATATGCTTCAATCTCCTTGGAGAATTGCCCCAGATCCTCTTCCTTCTCCCAGCTTGCCTCTTCAACCGGCCTGTTCTTCCATTGGACGTAGTACTCCACTCGGCTTGGATCTATGCCTCTTGCTGGCACGACTCTACGAGAATGGATTTTCTCTATCTCTTTGTCGTAGGTCTTTCCTGTTGATGCTGTTGGTGTCCGTACTGCCCGTTGCCCGCTCGTATCTTCCAAGTCTTCGTGGTAAGGCTTGAGCAAACTAACATGGAACACCGGATGTCTTTGTAAGCTAGTCGGGAGGTCCAGTTTGTATGAGACCTTCCCAACTCTCTTAAGTACTTTGAAAGGCCCCTCATATCGACGCACCAAACCCTTATGCAATTGCCTAAGTGCTTTGGTTTGGCGCGGAAGGAGTTTGAGCATCACCATGTCTCCTTCTTGAAACTCCAAGGGCCTCCTTTGTTGATCCGCCCACTTCTTCATCTTCTTCGCCGCCTTGTGCAAGTATGCCCTGGCTAGATCCGTCTGTTTATGCCATCCTTTTGCAAACTTGAACGCCGTGGGGCTCTTTCCAGTGTACCCCCGAGTGATGGAAGTGGGCGTCAATGGTTACTGCCCAGTTACGAGTTCGAACCGGCTCTCGTTCGTGGACTCGCTCTTCTGCAAGTTGTATGAGAATTGAGCTATGTCTAGCAAGTTGACCCAATCTTTTTGATTGACACTCACGTAGTGCCTCCGATATAGCTCCAGTAAGCGATTGACACGTTCCGTTTAGCCGTCTGTTTGTGGGTGGAAACTTGTTGAAAAGTTTAAGTCCGAACCCATTATCCAGAACAGCTCGGTCCAAAACCGCCCAGTGAACCGTGAGTCCCGATCGCTCACGATTGTCTTTGGAATGCCCCAATACTTCACCACGTACTTAAAGAATAGTCGGGCCGTGTCGTCTGCCGTGCAGTCCTTTGGAGCTGGAATGAAAACTCCATACTTAGAGAATCGGTCGACCACCACAATGATCGTACCGCATCCTTCGGATCTTGGGAGACAAACAATGAAGTCCATCGAAACACTTTCCCAAGGTCTTTCCGGAGTAGGCAAAGGTTCTAACAGTCCCGCCGATTGCCGATTCTCTATCTTGTCTTGTTGGCACACAAGACAAGTCCTCACGTACACTTGGACGTCCTCGTAAAGTTGAGGCCAGTAGTAGCTCCGTTCCACCAACGCCAAGGTACGATCGACTCCGGGATGGCCAGCCCACCGCGAGTCGTGACATTCTTTGAGAATGTCTCTCCTCAAACTTCCCCACTTAGGAACGTACACCCGTTCCCCTCGAGTATGGAGCAAGTCATCCCTTAGCCAAAATCGTCGCGTCTTCCCAGCTTTGACGCATTCCACCAAGGACTTGGCTAATGGATCGTGCTCCATTCCTTCCTTCAGTTTGTCCACCAGGGGGAATTGTGGTTGGCTAATGGCTGCAAGTTCCGCCTTCCGACTTAGTGCATCGGCCACCACATTATTTGTGCCCGGTTTGTACTCGAGCACAAAGTCGAATTCTGCTAGGAGTCCTTGCCACCGTGCTTGCTTCGGAGTTAAGTTCCTTTGAGTAAGAAAATAACTCGTAGCAATATTATCCGTCTTCACCACGAACTTGGACCCTAGCAAATAATGCCTCCACACCCGAAGGCAATGCATAACTGCCGTCATTTCCTTCTCATGCACCGCGTACCTCCGTTCGGTGTCATTGAGCTTCCGGCTTTCGTATGCAACAGGATGCCCCTCCTGCATGAGAACTCCACCAATGGCAAAGTCTGAAGCATCGGTGTGAACTTCATAAGGTTTCGCATGATCCGGCAGTGCCATCACCGGTCCGTTTGTCACCGCTTGCTTCAACTTCTCAAACGCCTCTCGGCAAGCATCATCCCACACCCAAGTCTTGTTCTTCTTTAATAATTCCGTCAAGGGTGCGGCAATGTGGGAATAGCCGCGGATGAATCTTCTATAGTAGTTAACCAAGCCAAGGAAGGAACGCATCTCAGGGACTTTCTTGGGCGTCTCCCATTCCTTGATGGCTAACACTTTCTTGTTATCCATCTTTAGTTTGCCGCCGCCAATGATGTGACCCAAGAAGGGCACCTCCTTCTTCGCAAAGTCACATTTCTCCTTCTTCACAAAGAGTTGGTTTTCCCTTAAGATTTGGAAAACCCGCCGTAGGTGTGCCTTGTGTTCCTCCAATGTTTTGCTATAGACGACAATGTCGTCCAAGGTACACCACGACGAATCTATCCAAGTATGGTTGAAAGATCCGGTTCATCAACGTACGGAATGTGGCGGGGCGTTTGTGAGGCCAAAGGGCATCACCAAGAACTCGTAAGAGCCGTATCTTGTGACGCACGCCGTCTTTGCCTCATCACCTTCGGCTATCCGCACTTGCCAATATCCCGACCGCAAGTCTAGCTTTGAGAACCATCTCGCAGCACCAAGTTGATCAAACAGGTCGGATATGAGTGGGATGGGGTAGCTGTTCTTCACCGTAATCTTGTTTAGCGCCCTATAGTCAATGCATAGCCGCATCGACCCATCGTGCTTCTTTTGGAACAACACCGGTGCTCCAAATGGCGCTTTGGATGGCCGAATGAACCCGGCCTCCAACAAGTCCTTCAATTGTTTCCGAAGTTCCTCCAACTCCGGTGGTGCCATCCGATAGGGCACCGCAGCCAGAGGGCCTTGCACCGGCCTCTAGCTCAATCCTATGGTCCACCTCTCGCTCCGGCGGAAGTTGTTTGGGGAGTTCGGGTGGCATAACGTCCCCAAACTCTTCAAGGACCGTCTTCATTTCGGTTGGGGGCTCCTCCCCAACACTTGTGCCTTCTTCCTTCACCATGGCAATGAAGGTTGGCTCCTGTCGTCTAACTCCTTTAGACAGTTGGAGCGCCGAAAGAGACTTCGCCTTGAGCTCTTCCTCCCGCATTACCTTCACCATGCACGTTTTCCCCTCGTCCATGATGCACATTGTGTTGGTGCTAGGAATTGGAATTGCCCGCACCTGGTCAACGAACTCCATCCCTAACACCATGGGATAGTCGTCCATCGACACCACGAGAGAGATTCACCTTGCCTCTCCACTCACCAATACTTAGCTCGATGCCTCGAGCCACGCCATGGATTGGACTGGCGCTGGAGTTCACCGCCTTCAGCCAGGCCCTTCTCTTCCTTGTAAACTATCCCCGTCTACGAGCTTCTTCGACCTTGATGAAGTTGTTGGTCGCACCCGTGTCCACCAAGGCCTTAGTTTCAAGGTTGTTGGCCTTAGCGAGCACGTACATGCGCCCCTTCGTCGTCCGGATGGTGGCACCTCCACCTTCGCCTTGATTGCATTGAGGAGTTGCAAGGAACCAAGTCGTGGATCCCTCGCATTCCTCTCTTCGTCTTCGTTGATCATCGCGGAGAGCTTGGAGCGCTTCGGGCACTCGAACGCCTTGTGAGGGCCTTCACAAAGGAAACAGGAGATCCTTGGCTTCTCCCCGTCCTTGGAACCATTCGCGAAGTGTTTTGGGCGAAAGTCCTTAGACGGTTGGAAGGGTCTCCCTTTTCTTTCACTCCGGTTGTCTCCCCCCACGTTTCTCCTTGTGGAACCTGTTCGTCTTGGAAGTTGATGAAGAGCTAGTGGCCTTCTCTTGGCTTCTTGTATTCGATGAGTGATTCGGCCACCGCCATGGCCGACGCTAGGTCCTAACACGTTCCTCCGCTCGCAACTCCAACTTCGCCCATTGTTGCAATCCGTCCATGAAGGAAAATAGTGAATCCTTCGCGGACATATCCGGGATCTCCAATATCAGCTCGGAAAATTCACGGATGTACTCCCGCACCGTGCCTTTGTGGGTAAGGCGCCGAAGTTTCGCCCGGGACTCGTCTTCCGAATTCTGGGGATAGAAGTGGGTCTTGATCTCCCGCTTGAAATCTGCCCAATTGTCGATAATGCATAGGCCGCACTCCTTGTCGGCATATCGTCGCCTCCACCACACCATAGCCGAATCGACTAAGTATAGTGGAGCGGTCTTCACCTTCTTTGCCTCGTCGACAATGTTCAAGGCATCGAAGTACTGCTCCATGGTCCAGAGGAAGTTGTCTAACTCCCTCGCATTCCTTGACCCAGCATAGGTATTAGGTTTTGGCACGTCGATTTTGGAGCTGGAATGGCCGCCAACGCCACCTTGGGTGACCGCCATCTTGCAAAGAGACCAATCCGCCTTGATCTCTTTGATTTCCTCCTGCATCGCCAGGATTTGGGACGTGAGAGTGTCCTTCAGGCCGTCGAACCGAGAGTTCATGTCATCCATGACGGAGTTGAGAAGCCCTTGCATCCTCCCATAGCTTTCCTCACCCTCTGAGTCCAACTTTTCGATGCTTTCGGTGTGCTCCTCGACCACCTCCATCCGTTCGGCTAACGCCAACTCCAATTTGGCTAGCCGACTCTCCAGCGGACATGTTTCCCTCAAAACGGACTTGTCTCTTCTCTCCTCCGTTCCTTAGCGTGGTGCTCCTTGTCGCGGCCTTCGTGGTCGCCACCACTAATGACAATAGATCCTCCATTTGTCATTTTGTACCGTCTCAAAGTTTTGATTGTTCCACCGAACTTTAGCACCAACCGGGCTCGATACCACTTGTCACGGGGTCG
The DNA here is from genome assembly GCA_023512835.1 of Taxillus chinensis. Lineage (NCBI taxonomy): Eukaryota > Viridiplantae > Streptophyta > Magnoliopsida > Santalales > Loranthaceae > Taxillus > Taxillus chinensis. The sequence continues at coordinate 20,100,979 of CM042085.1, read as the reverse complement.
GTCTTTATAGCAGCTTAACCCGTGCAAGCACCTAGTTCCCACCCGTACGAAGAAACGCTAGGTCAGCCTAACTCGTCGCATTTGGATCGGAACCCATCGATCCGTTGTAAAGCAATTGTGTAGGGAAGCGCTTAGCGGAAGATCGATTTAAACGAAGGCAACAAACGATTGTATTGATTGCTTGAAATCTTTACAACATCACTCCCCTACATATAGATGTTAACATGTTTCTGGCTATGTCGCCAGGAGACATCATATATGATCGAAATCTAAAATCTCTACAACTCACGCTATAAGCTAAGTACAACACTTTACAAAGGGAAAATACCCCAAAATGGCCTAAGTATGCTAGGATAAGCCTCGGTCCGTGACACCGGATACACAAATGAGGTGATCGTCAACCACGAACTTCAGTTTCTGGTGCAGAGTAGAAGGTACTGCTCCTGCTGTGTGAATCCATGGCCTTCCCAACAAGCAACTGTAGTATAGCGCAATATCCAAGATCTGAAATTCAACAGAAAATACCATGGGCCCAATCAGCAATGGAATATCCAGCGTTCCTGTTACCTCTCTTTTTCCCCCGTCAAAGGCTCGAACTACCATGTTGCTCGACCGCATGTATGAAGAATCTACGGGCAGCTGTTGTAATATTTGTAAAGGCATAATGTTGACAGCGGACCCATTATCGATCAGTACCCGGTAGATGGTGTGTTCTTTGCACTTGACCGAAATGTGCAGAGCTTTGATGTGACCCTTGCCCTCCCACGGCAGTTCATCCCCGCTAAATGATATAAAGTTGTCCACTACAAGGTTTCCAGCGAGTGTGTCCATGTTCTCCACCGAAATAGTTGGCGGGACGTAAGCCTTGCTAAGGACCTTCATTAATGCTTCTCGGTGTGGAGTAGAATCCTTTAGCAGTGAGAGTAATGAGATCCGAGCGGGCTGTTTGCTTAGCTGCTCCACGATATTATATTCACTATGCTTAATCAACTTCAGAAACTCAGCAGCGTCTTCCTCAGTAATCTGAGTTTCCTCAGGCAAGATATCTTTCCCAACAGCTTTCCCCTTCTTCGATTGCTCGAGCACGTCAGGTGCATAAGAACATCCACCCCGAGTTGTCTTCTTTGTTTGAGGGTTCCCTTGTGCTACAGCTTCACATCCGTACCTTCAAGGAACAGCTTTTCACTTTTGTAGGAAGGTTGAGGGGGTATATGGATTGTAAGAGGCTGGATCCCATGGGGTAATAGGAGTATTTCTGGAGTTGTAGTGTAAATCCTGAGGGGCTTGGGCATGTCAGTGAACTCATATGAATTGTCTCCTTGGACCATCTAAACGGAATAATCAGTACACTGCTTTGAAAACTCAATCCTTCGGTAGTCCATTAATTCTTGAACAACACTTTCAAATTCCATACAGTTGTTAATGTCGTGTCCTGGAGCCATCTCATGGAACAGACACCTTTTCTGTTGGTCGGTCCCTTCTTCACCGTCAATAGTTGATCTGGTCAACAAATATCCGTATTTGAGTAAAAACTAAAACAACTGGTCCCTTTGCATTCGTACTTGGGAGATCTTCGCAATCCTAGCTTTCGAGGTGATGGCAGTAACATTATTAGAGTGTTCTGGCAATGGGTTGTTGTTGACACTCGGGGAATTGGATAGTGTCGCGAAATCCAACCAGGTGAGCATCTTTTAACGCTTGGACTTTCCTTTTAAATGCGATGCAACCCTCAACATTATGTCCTACGGCACCAGCATGATATACGCAATGAAGGTCTGGTTTGTACCAATTTGGATACAGTGGTTTCGGTTCTCCCACGGGGGAAGGGACTACCAGTCTTGCCTCGAGGAGCCTTGGGTACGGTTCAAAGCATAAGTCATAGGGATTGGGTCAAACTCCTGGTTCTTCTTGGGAGCTTGATTTGGTCTCGGGTCCGTGGATGTGCTTCTGACGGGTGCTTGGACTGGTGCTGGAGCGGGTGCTTGAGGAAATTGTGGAGCTGGGTAAGTGTATTGGGGTCTTCCTTGGAATTGGAAGGGTTGGAACTGGGGATAGGTGCAGGTGCGGCATATGCAGTTACTGGGGGTGCTCTGAAATAAACAGGCATTTGGGAAGGGTTAGGTTGCATCATCGGATCAGACTGATACACGAAGTTTGTTTCCCCTTCTTTCTTTTTTGGAGGCACTGCTGACCTCTTCGGTGCCTCGATCATTTCACCTTTCAGTTTTCCGCCTTTAACTCCACTCTCAATGAGTTCACCTGAAGCGACCAGATCAGCAAAAGTACTAGAAACATGACCAATCAGCTTTTCGTAATAGACACCTTTCAATGTGTTAATGAATAGTGTAGTGAGCTCCCTTTCCGTTAACGGAGGTTGCACTTCCACTGCAATTTCCCTCCACCTTCTTGCGTAGTCCTTGAAATTTTCATTAGGACCTTTCTCCAAAGATTGCAGCGTTAGACGGTCTAGGGCTAGTTCGGTGACATGTTTATACTTGTGCCAGGAATGCGGTAGCCAGGTCCTTCCATGTTCTGATACGGCCTCCATCCAGCTGGAAATACCAACGCAAGGGTGCCCCTGTTAGACTCTCCTGGAAGCAGTGCATAAGAAGTCTATCATCGCTAGTGTATGCTGCCATTTTTTGACAATACATTGCCAGATGGGTTCTTGGACAGCGTGTACCGTTAAACCTCTCGAATTCGGGCATTTTGAATTTATGAGGTAAAACCACTCCAGGGACAAGGCACAATTCATCAGGGCTGATCATACCGTACATCTCGGTGCCTTCAACCGCCTTCAATCGTTCTTCAATCCTCCTTAGTGCGTGGGACTCACCTTCCTCCTTGTATGCTAGGGATCCTACCACCTCTGTAGCAGCTCCTATTATTGGTGAAGTATACTGGCCTGGATTGGGTGGGCCCAGTTGCTCGGGAAAAGTGTTATTTGTCACGGGCTGCGGAGGTGGCGCGAGCTGCGTTGTTTCTGGCCTTGGTTGTTGATTGACTTCCCTTGGAGTTCCTTCGACTAATCTGGTCATCATTTCTGCCATACGGTTCATCTGTTCTTGCAGGTTCTGAAGGGTATCGCTCATGCCTTGGTGACTCTGCTTTAGCCCCATCAGTCTGTTTTCATTCTCGTTGGCCATCGAATAGGAAGTGTGCTTGTGTCTGGACCGAAGGTTGTAAGTATGCCCAATTCTGGATAAAGAAATACTTCACTGAAAGAAACACGAAGGGTGAGCATTTTTTAGTTTTGTTTTCACTTTTTATATGAATGCATGAGATGCGTGAATGGATGCAAGTGAATAGGTTTAAACAAACTCCATTTTATTAATAAAAGGAAAAAGATTACATGCATGAATGCCATGTAACCAACTACAACAACAGAAACTACATGGCTCTAAGGCAATTATTCAGTCATCTCCAAGATGGTAATATGGTCTTCATGTGCGGTGCCTCCTCCTCTGCGGTGGTTTTTCTCCAAAGATCTTCCCTCTCTTCGCAAAGACGGTCTCCAACTGCTTGTCCCTCAACTGCGCCCTTTGAGTAGCTCTCTCTAAAGCAGCTTCTAGTCTGTGGACTTGCTGCCTCAGCTCCTGGTTCTCTTGCAAGATAGTCCTCATGATCAAACTTTGTTGTGGCTCATGCTGTGCTCTCCAAGGGATATAAGCTGGGAAAATACCGGATTTTGAGTTGTTAGGCTGAATCTTGCGAGGTGTGGACCATGCTTGATGCATCTTCACCCCTTTCTCCTCTAGCATAGCTCGCCTATAGGTGAAGTCGCAGTCCTCCATTCCATACAGTATTGGAACAACCTGACTGTCTCCCAGCTGTCTTCCACTCTGCAGTGGTGCATAAGCAGTAGCTCCCCAAGGGCCCAACAGGGAGCAATCCAAACGATGTCTTCTTCCTTTAAGTCCTGCAGCTTCTTCTTCCAGTCTTCAGAATCCATGTACTGAGCAGAATGTCCAATAGCGTCGTGTAAGGCAACTGGTATACCGGTGTGAAGTTGGGGACAGCACAGGGGAGGTGTCCCTTCAGCCAAGTGCAGAAGAGTGGTAAACAGCCGGTGAATCGTCCCAAGCCATGGGTTCTCAGATCCGACAGGGAACGGATAGCTTCTGCTAAGATAGCCGGGGTGGGATCACAATCTTGCACCACTTGCCATACCAGGTCAATGACTGTTGCGTCTACATACGCTGAGGTGCGCGGAAAAATGACTAACCCGTAGATGGCTAGGGTCAAAAGCCGGTGAAATCCTATTTCTGTAGCAGCTATCATAATCTCCTGAATGGTTTTCCATGACAGCTGCTCTCGGCCCTTGCGGTTTACCAGAAAAGGGGCATCCCAAATAGGGATTTCCATCATTTCAGTAAAAGCTCGTCGTCCAGCTTTCCTAGGTTCCGGCAAGTATACTTTCCTTCTGTGATCTTCCGATATGTCAAGCAGTCTTCTGTATTCCTCCACAGTAGGTGTTGGACCCCATTTTGTCCGGGTTGGACATACTGACCCCATTTTGATATACCTTTCTGCCCACGCCATATACCTTGTTGAACAGGTCCACAATGATCCCATACTTCCAAGGAATGGTCTACCCCAATCTGCATGAGATGAACACAATTGACATGGACGGGGGAGTCCAAAATTAATGACTTCTGCTACAAGTCCTAGAAGCGCCCCAAGACCAACACCAGGTGATGGAGGAGGAAAATTGGAGACCAACGCACTTGACCGAGCTCCAATCAAACTTAAAATGAAGAAGTTATGGCCAAAACAACTTTCGTTGGAAAAGTCAAAACGTGCCAAAAGACGGTCAATGCCCCTAGTCAAAGGGCCCGAAAATATGACCATGTGAGATTCTCAAAAATGACTATTTAGGCGAATACGGGGCTTCCCAAACAACCTCCCAAAGTTTGTCCGTTTTAGCATTTTTGGTGGGGGTAAAAAGGTAATTAAAAGTTAAAAAAAAATAGGGTTGACCGTTGACCTACCGACACTTCGACCCATTGACCCCGAAGCTCGAAGCCCCGAAGCCCCGAAGCCCCGAAGCCCCGAAGCTCGAAGCCCCGAAGTCCCGAAGCCTCGAAGCCCCGTTGACCTGCTGATTTCTGACCTTCGACCCTTCGACCCTCGAAGCCTCGCCGCCGACACTTCGACCCTCGACTTACGACGCCGACTTGCGACGCCGACCCGCGGCACCCGTACGCCTTCCACCTTCGACCCTTTGACCCTCGAAGCCTCGCTGCCGACACTTCGACCCGCGACTTATGACGTCGACTTGCAACGTTGACCCACAGACCCGTACGCCTTCCATCGTTGACCGAAGCTTCGACCCTTGCCGACACTTCGAACCTCTTGACCCCTTTTTGCCTTCGCTGATTTTTCTCGCTGGCTTCCTCGCTCGGCTTATTTTTCTCGCCGGCTTCACGAGACCCGTCTTCTCGGGCTGGCCATCGGACAAGGAATCATTTCTCAACAACCCTGTCAGTCACATGTGCTAAAATACAAACTCAAATGGCAATCACGAGCTCCCCTTTTTCCGCATAGGCTGTCCACCCGACCAAGCATTGATCTGCAAATAATAATGCGCCCGACAAAACAATTAATGCTGTAATTAATGACAGTCCAGCCAAAAATTCTGCCAGCCTTTAAATCCAGGCTCCTGTCCACGCGAGAGGGAGAGACACAGAGAGACCCCTTATCGTTGAAAAGTTGCTACCAGTGTTACGTCCAAGCTTCTTCCCCCAAAAAAAAAAAAAAAAACAGAGAGAGCCAAAAAAAAAGGGGATCGTTGAAAAAAAAAGACTGATTCGTTGAAAACAGTTCTTGTGGATATTAAAAAAGAGAGAGAGAGAGAGATCATTAAAGAAGAAAGAAAGGAGAGAAACTCAAAAACCAGCCCCATCATCATCAGAAAACGCCCCAGCCTCATCATCAAAAAAACAAAAAAATGCCCCAGCCTCATCATCATCAGAAAACGCCCCAGCCTCATCATCAAAAAAAAAAAACCGCCCCAACCTCATCATAAAAAAAAAAACACCCCAGCACCCTCGACCCTTCGACCCTGGACACTCAAAGCTTATAAACCTGCCGACACTTCGACCTTCGACCCGCGACTTACGGTGCCGGCTTGCGACGCCGACCCGCAGCACCCGTACGCCTTCCACCTTCGACCCTTCCACCTTCGACCCTTCGACCTGCCGACGCTCCGACCTGCCGACACTTCGAACCTCCGACCCTTTTTGCCTTCGCTGATCTTTTCTCGCTGGCTTATTTCTCTCGCTGTTTGTTCACGAGGGTTTGTTTTATGCGCTGTCCATCAGACAAGGAATCATTTCTCACCAACCTGTCAGTCACATGTGCTGCTAAAATACAAATTCAAAAAGGCAATCACGAGCTCCCCTGTTTTCCGCACAAGCTGTCCACCAGACAAAATACAAAACCTGCAATTAAAAAATGTTGCCTTCATAATAGAGCATTAAATGCAGAAATTAATGACAATCCAGCCAAAAATTTTCTGCAACCCTTAAGATGCAGTCATCCATCCCTGCACGGAAAAAAAAACAGTTTTCGTTGAAGAGAGCCATCAAAAAAGATGGAGGAGGACCCAAGAAAAAAGAAGAAAAAAGGGGGAGAGCCATCATCGTGAGAGAGATCAATCGAGACATCAAAAAAAAAAAGGCCCCAGCATCATCCCAACGCAAACAAAAGAGAGAAAAGAAAGAAAAATAGAGAGTTCAAACAAGAAAGGAGCGATAGAAAAGGAAGAGGTGCGGCAGAGAAAAAAAAACAGAGAGTTGAGTCCCAAAATAAAAAAAAAACAGATCCCGCCAGCTTCTTCCCTGCAAAAAAAGAGAGTAGAGTCCCAAATTCTTCCCCGCGCGAAAAGAGAGAAAAAAAAAGAGGAAAAACAGGAATCACGCCCAACAAAATTGCCCAATCTTTCTGCTATCCTGTAATCACACGTCACCCCTTCATCCTCTTTCTCTCTTATCTCGTTCCAGTTCTTTTTTTTTAGCAAAAGAAAAACACAAAAACAACTCCAACTTCAGCCCTCTCTTTCTGCGTTTTCAGCAAAAGAAACAGGAAAACCAGTTTCCAATTCCTTTTCCTGCCCCTGCCTCTCACGCCCACTTTGATTATTGCCAGCTACCAGGAAATCTTAACTTCAAAAAAAAATCACTCTAGCCTCCAAATACCAGGAAAGCCTCTTCACAAGTCCCGTTGCCAGATCTGTTGGTTCCAATTCGAGCAAGTGACTATCAGTGCCGACAGAAGCTCAAACAGAAGGTTGGTGTTGCAAGCCCCAAAGTCGGTTCAGCTCTTATTACTTTTCAGTTTATTTACATTGATTTTGATGTAATTCTTAATATTTCCTTGCATTTCTTTTTCTTTTTTTCTTTTATTTGTTGCGTTGTGTTTCCTTTGTATTTCACTTTCCTTTGTATATGTGTATATTGTACTATGTAAAGTATAGCAAACAAAAAAAAACAACAAAGAAAGAAAAAGAGAGAGAGCAAAGGGAGAAGATAAAAAAAAAAGTGATTTTATTTTTCTTTTGTGGATGCCATAATCACACACTCCATTTTTTTTTATTTTCATGCATATGTTCCTAACTTTGCTTTCAAATAGGGGAAAGAAAGAAAGGTTTCCAAAAAAAAAAACAAAAAACAAAAACAAAACAAAAACAAAAACCACAAAAACAACAAAAAACGTTTTCATGTTTAAAAAAAAAGAAAAGAAAAGAAAACCAAAATTAGTACTTCAATTTCCAAAACCAAAAAAACAAAACAAAGCAAAAACAAAACATTTCTACAAAATACAAAAACAAAAAAATGTGTATGTTTTTTTAACAAAAGGGGGAAAATAAAAATTCAAAGCAAAACCAAAAAACCCGAAACCAACCCATAGGATTCCATTCTCCATTTCACACAAAAAACCAAAACTTTTTAGGATTCCCTTTGGAAATTTAGGGTAAATCCATTTTCACCATGACTTTAACAAATAACTTAGCTAAATAAAAATCATAGAGTTTTTTAGGAAACTTAACCCCGTCGCAGCAGTATAAATAAAAACCTCCTCCTCCTAAATTAGATACTGAAAGGGCGCTGTAGGGGTGCCAATCCTTCCCTACACGTAACCAACTCCCGAACCCATCTCTGATAACGCAGACCACACACTTGAAACTACTCAAAGTAGAGGGTATCCAACTGTACCCCAAAAACAGTTGGTGGCGACTCTAAACTTCTCACCATTGGTTTAGTTTGAGCTCACCCCAAAAGGGCCTGGACGAAAACCAGTGATGACACTACTGCTTCGGGAAGTGCAGTAACAGCCTAAACTCCACAGTCATAAACTATGGTGCCACCTGAAATGAAACCATCCAACGGTTTAGACGTACTAACAGGATATAAGTTGGTTAGTTTTGGAGTGAAATCCGGAGGACACTCAGTAGCTTGAGCATTGGAGGTTGATGATTCTGAGCCTAGGCCAGGTTTGACTCGAACATTATCCGGAACAGTCCTAAATGAAGAAGCTATTTCCCCGGATTTAAGCCACTTGCGATTTATTTCCTTTCCTGTTCTAGTTCATTCTCGAGTCTTTTTACAATAACTTTTAGGCCTGAGAGATTGGTATTTAGCAGATGATTTTCAGCCCTTAGATCGTGATACCAAGCTTCTTTTCCTCTGAAGTCAGCTATGTTTTTTTCAAGTCTAGCAATAGTAAATTCAAGACGTTTATTCTGACTTTCCATATCTTTGTACATTTGAGTAATTATTAGTCTCTCATTCTTTTCATGATCACGTTCGGGAACAAGAGATTCTATTTTACTCATGAGCTCAGAGATGAAGGTACCGTAAAGACTCGTATTTGGGTAGTCTTGAGAGATAGTCATTCTATGGGAATGTAACTATCAGGACGGTAGTGTAGCCGTCAATGTGAGCATTTTGACTGTACTTGGGCCCGATTCCGAGTCGGGGCCCCGTTTGACCCGATTGTTGACTTTTCGGGGTCTATTGGTTGACTTTGCGTTTGAGCGATCATTTGGGTGTACTAATATCTGTGTAGTATTGTGCTCGTCATTTCGAGCGTTTTGACTGTAGTTTGACTCAATTTGGAGTTCGGGACCTTGGAGGTTAATCATTGATTGGGTCAATGGTTGACTAGGTCGATTGACTGGCAAAAATATAAATAGGGGAAAGAGAGCTTCCACGTTACGTTTGAGCATTTCGAATTTGCGTTGGAGAGCTTAGAGAGAGAAAGAGAGAAGGAAGCTTGGAGGCCTTGGCGATTTGGGGCGTTTTGAGCTCGTTCGAACATCAAGAATCATTCCAAGTAGGTGTTCCATTGATTCTTCACCCTTTTCTTGCTGTTTTTTTGGATTAACATGTAAGAATTTGATGAAATCATGCAAATTCGTGTTGAACCCTAGAATTTGGGGAAAAACCAATTTTGGGTTGAATCTTGTATTTAAATGCGTTCTGAGGGGTAAGACGTGATTTAAAACCTAATATATAGTATTAGGTATGAGTTTTATGAGATTTCGGGTTGAATCCAGACGAGAAACAGGTGAAAAACGATGATGAACAGTAACTGTCGTGAACTGGGTAGAGAACAGCCGATGAGATCGACTGGAAATTGAAAATTTCGAATGTGCATTCGAAGTTTCGAAGGTTCGAAGGTAGGTTCGATGTAGTGTAATTTCGAGTGTCGAATGTGAAATTTTCGAGTGTCGTTTCGAAGGTTCGAAGGTACTTCGAAGGGAGTTTCGAAGGCAGTTCATGGGTACTTCGAAGGTAGTTTTCGAAGGTAGTTCGAGTGTAGGTTCGAGAGTCGAAGGCAGTCCGAAAAGAGATTCGAAAATACAGATTCGAAATGCAGATTCGAAATGCAGATTCGAAAATGTAGTTTCACTGGCAGATTCGAAATACAGTTTGACTGGACTGGACCTATTTACATTGCAACCTATACCCATCTACACATTTAAGTATGATACTTAAGTTACAATGTAAATAACGAAATACCCCCCATTTGGATTCAAAGAAAAATACTAGAAAAATTAATTCCCATTATTTCAAAATGTGAAATTTGGGATTTAGTGTAAAATCTCGGAAAAACCCAAAAGTTCGTAGTGGTGAATTTTTGGAAAGTGGGGTTAGACATCTCAGAAAAATCCCCAAAAATCAGATTATCTTATTTATGCTATGGGAACCCAATGCCGGGACTTTTGATTTCAAGAAAATAGCTGCTATGGGTACTTCCTTCATAAATCAAGGATTGAGGATTTACTTGTGAAGACTGGCTACAGTTCCAAAGGAAATGTCGAGAATGACATGCCATACTCATGTTAGTATGTTGATGTGGGGTATTGGGGCATGGACTCCGTGACTTGTTTGGGTTCTCACCGTGATGCACCGATGGTGCTATGTGGTTGACGTGGCGCAGGCATATGCACCGATGGCGGGCCTGTGTGGCGACCGTGGCCGGGCATATTGCGCCGTGGACAAGCTAAGGCCTGAGTTGAGCCGTTGAGCTCGTGGAGCTAGGGGCCGAGTGCCCTGAGCTGGGATCCCATGGAGGATTGTGGACAAGTTGTCCCGATGTTTGTTGCAGTCGAGTCTTGATGATTGTGCACACTACACGGTGCACGAGTACACTAAGCATATAGTATAGACTTATATGTGTTGCATGATGTGGAGTGTTGGGGTCACCTATCGAGCTTGTCGCTCACCCCCTACTTGTTGTTTACCTTTTTCAGGTGTGACCCGAGACTAGTGGAGGACTTTCTTCCAGGAGGACGCCCACTACTCGATGTATGATCCGATTATATTCTGTATTGTTTTATGTGATATCCCGGACATGGGTCCGTGGACGATTGTATTTGCATACTATATGATGTGATGTCCGTATGATTGTTTGACTCTTTGTATGCATGATGGTATATGGGAAAGTACGGGATTACCCTTGGTGTATGATCGTACAGGGTTGCATATTTGAGACAAGACCCGCGGTGTAGTCTCTATTGGTGCTAGTCACCAACCCCTTGACCTTTCGGGTGCGGGCAAGGGGAAGTCATGTACCCGGTTCCGGGTTCCCTGGAATTCGGGGGCGTGACAGACCTCAGATTTGCCATGAGGCGGACGTTCGGCTTAGGAGTTGGCTCATCATCCGAGGATTCCTCCTCTTCTTCCGAGCCACCGATGTACTTTGTCATGAACGCCTTCCTCTTGTTTTTGCCGTTGTCCGAGGTGGTACGTCGAGGAGTAACCTTGTCACTTTTCTCTGCCGTCTTAGATTTGGATCTCGCATTCCTTGGCCCCGGTGACCGGGTTTCCCACAATTAAAGCATTCTTGGGAGCTCGACTCCGATCGTTCCTTCCTTCTAGATGATGAGGAGCCTCTTCTGAATCCTTTTCTACTTTTTCGAAGGAATCGTTCAAAGGATTTAACAAGAAGAGCTATTTCCTCTTCTGCATCTGAGTCAGAATTCTCTGACTCATCCGTATCATCCTCTTGATGATTACTGGAGCATTCCGTAGCTTTGAGGGCTACCCCTTTTTCTTTCCAAGCTATTTTCTCATCACGGTCAATGTATCTGAATCTAACCTCATGAGTCCGAAGCTCTCTGTATATTTCTTCAAGGGCAGTAAACGGCCAGTTTTTGTCAGCTTGCATCTGGAGCTGCTTGGAGTAGTAGCGATCCGGCAAGGATCGAAAGAACTTGTCATTGATTTGAGACTGAGTGTAGTGTTCATTGACAGTTTTTAGCTCTAGAATGAGCTTGCCGAATCTCCGATAGATACTTTCAAGGGATTCGCCAGGTTTGTGATTGAAACTCTCAAAGTTTTGTCTGAGAGCACATATCACGTTTTGCATCTGGGACTGACTTCCCTCACAGAGGATTGTCAGTTTATCCCAGACAGCTTTTGCTGACGTGTACCCCTGGACGTCCGTGAAAGCCTCGGAATCCAGAGACAATGTAACGTAAGCCAGAGCCTTTTCGCTAGTGCACTGCCAGGCTCTTTCATCGTTGGTAAGTTCGGCATCCGTCTTTGGCCTTCTAACTCCATGTTCTCCGATAGTCATCGGAATTGGAATCTCCTAATGAAGACGGGGCCACATGAGATGGTCATGGCATACCATGAACATCTTCATGCGAGCTTTCCATTGGGAGAAAAGCTCAGGTGTGAATTTGGGCGGTTTTGTCAAAGTAAAACCAGAACTCCGTGATTGAGCAGTGGAGGCAGCAGCAGGCTGAGGTGGGTCGACGTTTTCACTGCTGCTTCGATTCGGGATGGGCTCTTGTGCACCTCCGGAGTTAAGGCGAGTGTTGAATAGCATACTACTTTCTTCGGCCATTGCTGAGAGTGAAAGAGTGGGATCTCTACTTAGAACAAATAGAACTTGCTCTGATACCACTTGATGGTCCCTTGGAGCCTAGAGGGGGGTGAATAGGCTCTTATCCAAACTCTTTTTATTCTCTTATGACACAAACACTTATCTAGTTAAGTGATAGAATCACTGCGGAAGATAACCAGATAGTGGAAGTATTTTGTTTTATTATCAAAAGATAAATACAACAAAATAGAAGCAAGACTCTTTTACACTCTATTTACAAAAGGATTCACACTCTAGCTATTTCCTTTTCCTGTTCAAGTTTATTCTCGAGTCTTTTTACAATAACTTTTAGACTTGAGAGATTGGTATTTAGCAGATGATTTTCAGCCCTTAGATCGTGATACCAAGCCTCTTTTCCTCTAAAATCAGCTATGTCTTTTTCAAGTCTAGTAATAGTAAATTCAAGACGTTTATTCGACTTTCCATATCTTTGTACATTTGAGTAATTATTAGTCTCTCATTCTTTTCATGATCACGTTCGGTAATAAGAGATTCTATTTTACTCATGAGCTCAGAGATAGAAGGTACCTCAAGATTTGACATGAGGCGGACGTTCGGCTTAGGAGTTGGCTCATCATCCGAGGATTCCTCCTCTTCTTTCGAGCCACCGATGTACTTTGTCATGAACGCCTTCCTCTTGTTCTTGCCGTTGTCCGAGGTGGTACGTCAAGGAGTAACCTTGTCACTTTTCTCTCGCCATCTTAGATTTGGATCTCGCATTCCTTGGCCTAGTGACCGGGTTTCCCACAATTAAAGCATTCTTGGGAGCTCGACTCGATCGCTCCTTCCTTCTGGATGATGAGGGGCCTCTTCGAATCCTTTTCTACTTTTCCGAAGGAATCGTTCAAAGGATTTGACAAGAAGAGCTATTTCCTCTTCTGCGTCCGAGTCAAAATTCTCTCGACTCATCCGTATCATCCTCTTGATGATTCTTCGGAGCATTCCGTAGCTTTGAGGGCTACCCCTTTTTTCTTTCCGAGCTATTTTCTCATCATAGTCGGTGTATCCGAATCCGACCTCATGAGTCCGAAGCTCTCCGTATATTTCTTCAAGGGCAGAAACGGCCGTTTTTGTCGCCTTGCATCTGGAGTCGCTTGGAGTAGTAACGATTCGGCAGGGATCGAAAGAACTTGTCATTGATTTGAGACCGAGTGTAGTGTTCATTGACAGTTTTTAGCTCTAGAATGAGCTTGCCGAATCTCCGATAGATGCTCTCAAGGGATTCGCCAGGTTTGTGATTGAAACTCTCAAAGTTCGTCTCGAGAGCACATATCACGTTTTGCATCTGGGACCGACTCCCCTCACAGAGGATTGTCGGTTTATCCCGACGCTTTTTTCGTCGTGCGACCCTGGACATCCGTGAAAGCCTCGGAATCCAAAGACGATGTAACGTAAGCGTGAGCCTTTTCGCTAGTGCACCGCAAGGCTCTTTCATCGTTGGTAAGTTCAAGCATCCGTCTTTGGCCTTCTAACTCCATGTTCTCCGATAGTCATCGGAATTGGAATCTCCGATGAAGACAGGGCCACATGAGATGATCATGGCATACCATAAACATCTTCATGCGACACTACAAGAAAAACAGCCTACGACGACACCTTTTTTTAGGTTTTTGACGACACTTTTCATAAGTGTCGCCAAAAACATATTTTAACGACACTTTTAAAAAAGTGTCGCCAAATATAATAATAGTAATGACACATTCAAAAATATGTCGTCTATTGTTTTTATTAACGACATTTTCAAAAACGGGTCGTCAAATCTGCTGCTCCATTTTCTTTTTTGCGGGCGCCAGAACCCTTAAAATTAACATGCGTTTTCTATGGCCAAATAATTTTAGGTATAAGAGCGGGTTTTGAAGGCGATTTATTGGGGATCGTCTTCCCCAATCTCCTGCAGATCGACTCTAGTTATTGCGCTCTCCACCACTTCTCAATCTGGAATTTTTCGGCTTGGATTTTCTTGAAAGTGCGTAATCATCCTTATTATTGTTTTTTTTTCTCACGTAGGGATGATTTGGGCTTTAGGGTTTTCATTTCCCCTGCGGCACACCAAAAAAACACATTATATGTGTTAGGGTGGACTGGGGTTTTCATTGGCGCGACTTGAAGACTAGATCTGTGCTCTCCCCAGACGGTCTGCCTCGTTAACCATTGGCTCTGGCTTGCGGCGGCTCCGTTCCTTGGTAGCAACTTGGTGGCGGCCTATTTCCAGCGGCGGGATCATCCGTCTATTCAGGCCGTGGTCAGTTCCTTTGGATCAGGCCTCTCCCTTGGTCTCTGCGCAAAGGCATCCTGCGCGAAGCCGTCTGTGCGCGCAGCGTCCATGCGCGCAACGTCCGTGCGGGGCGGTGTCCGTCCGTCTGTGTGCGCGCGTAGGTGTCCGTTCGGGAAGCAGTCGTCCGTTCATCCCTCTTTGTCATAGCCTGTCCACGCTCCTTCCTCAGGCCGTTCTCCAACGGCTCTTCTTGATCCAACGCTTCCTTCTTCACAGGCGCTTCCTGCTTGGCATTTGGTGGATTCTACCGTCCAAGCAGTGTGGTGCACTTTTGTGCCGCTCTGGCCATCATGGCAGGCTCTTTATTGGAGGACCCTCCTCCCTTGCCGCAAGGTGCGTCCCCTCTCCCTTCGCTCCCCCTTTCTCTATTCCTCTAATATTAATTTATTACATGATTTGCATAATATGTTATTCCTCTGATTTTTACCGTGGCTTCTTGCACTACGTTCCATCATTTGTTCACTAATCTTGGTCCGCTGGATACTCTTGCTTTACCAAGTTCTTCCTTATATATCTAAATTTACATACTATATATCTAAATTTGCATACTTATTTGAGAATTATGAATATGGTGCATGCTGTAAACACCTAAAGCACTAAATTTCTTTTATAAATCTGACTAAGATCTATATTATACCATAGTGGGATATCTTGTTGAAATAATTTGTGCGGGGTAATACATGGAAGCATTTAAGGGGAAACTTTCGTCTTGATCCCTTTGTATTATTATAGAAAAGGATAACAACAAAAGCAAGTACATATAACAATGACTATGGTGATCCTATTAGGGACTCTCCGGAAGGTAACCCCTTGAAGCATGATTATCCTCATCCATTCCCCATTGGTATAGAATAATTCATGAATATAAAAAAAAGTCAATAACAACGTCACCTTTTATATTTTGGTATAGAATAATTCATTGAAATTGTCTGCAAATAACTGGATTGATTTTTTATGGTTTCTTGAGAAATAGGAAGGATTTTAATGAGCAGTATATATGGAATGTTTTCCTATGATACTTTGGGTTAAGATGGTAAGTTGAATGTGAAAATTTGTGGGGTTTTTAAAAAGACAAACATACATATGTTATAACGGAGTATGTGAATTCTGGAGAACTGTTTGATTATATTGTAGAGAAAGGCAGGTTACAAGAGGATGAAGCTCATAAATTTTCTCAGCAATGTTACTCATACATATAGATGCTTGAAAGATGCAACATTACAAGGTAATTATATACGTACATACATACATACATATAAAATTGTTTTAGTTTTTTTTAGTTTTGCTTGCATTCTTTCTTGTGTTTTTCCTTATGAATTTCTTGCTTGCGAAAAGAGAGAGTAACTTTATAAATGGTTAGTTTAATGGGCTTCCCCAGGCATTTAAATGGGAAAATAAGGAGTACTTGTTCAGAAATTATCACACCTGTGATTTACTGGATTCTAAGTTTTATAAAATGCCACACATTAGTGGCATAGTGGCACGCCTAACTTCATATGTCAGTTTCTTGCAGATTTTCAGTAGTGCCAGAATTATTGGACAAATCATATCCTGCAGCTGAGCTTCTATCTTTCATTGAATCTGCATTTGAAAAAAATTGAAGGTATTAACTCCGATAAAGCTTTTTTTTTTTTACAAAATTCTACCCTTGTGTCTTAACTACTATGTTAAGGTCTTGTTTCACACATGATGCGTATTTATTTAGTGTAAAAGTGAGAATAATTGGAATGCATTATTATTCAATGTCCTATAATTCTATATATGCTGGACAATCACCCTAAACCTCTATCTTCACTTTCTCTTGATTTTAATATGTGTTTTAAGCTTTCATTCATCCCTTTCTAGTGTGACTATTGAAAAAATTGAAATGAGATAGCTAAGACGCATTTTGTGCAGGGTTTCACGTGCCTTTTGAGTGACATTTGTATATCAAGAATGGAGAGGCCAGTCTCGAATGAAAGAGCAGTGACTTGGAAGATTGTTTCATTCTGTGTTTTGTATTTGAGTTTGTATAAAGTATTATAGTTGGTAGAGATAAAGTGTGGGCTAATCTTATTGTATTCTTGATAATATAGGATTTGTGATTTGAATAATTACTTGTATATTATTGGTTTTTTAATGTGATTATATATATAACTTGAATTTATATGTACGTAATTTCATATAAATTAAAATTTTATTTTTATTTTTTATTTTTTCAAACTAAAAAAAGATGACACTTTTAAAAGTGTCGTTAAAGGATTTTTAACGACACTTAAAAAGTGTCACTAAAGGTACTTTTTGAAGACACTTACAAAAGTGTCGTTATTTCCCTCAATTCCTTCGACGACGGGTTGATAGACGACACTTTTAAAAGTGTCGTCTTTGACCTAAGACGACACTTTAAAAGTGGTCCCTTGGAGCCTAGAGGGGGGGGGGGGGTGAATAGGCTCTTATCGAAACTCTTTTTAATCTCTTAAGGCACGACACTAATCTAGTTAAGTGATAGAATCACTCCGGAAGATAACCAGGATAGTGGAAGTATTTTGTTTTATTATCAAGAGATAATTACAATAAAATAGAAGCAAGACTCTCTCACACTCTGTTTTACAAAAGGATTCACACACTAGCCTAGATCGTATCTCTGAGCTCTTGTGCATACACGGGATTAATTTATTTTGCTTGTTCGCACACACTCACTCCATTTATACAAATATACAAGTAAGAATATTTATACAAACATTCCTAAGAGACAACCTTGGAACTTGTAGTTTCGGAATGCGTTCGGACTAACTATTCCTCGGTAATCTCTCTGCCTTGACTGCTGCGGTTTGTGGAGCTCAAGATCTTGGGTTTGAAGAGTATAAGCGCATTTGTGAGTTCCCAAATACAATTGAGGTTGTGTCCACATATCCGAGTGATCCACGTGTAAGATTCTTCAGGTTCTCAATGAATTTGTCTTACATCGGGACGCCACGAGCCGATAACTTTAAATGCGGTGAGTTGAAGTAGTATCTTCTTGGTCCGGTGTAATTTTCCTTACTCCGTTGCTAATGAAGCTCGGAACCTTACTCCGTGTCAGTGGTTGCTTACTCCGTATCTGTTTAGATCTTGGAATCCTTAGTCCGTGTGCCGCTTCCTTACTCCGCATGTAAGTTCCTTACTCCGTATGTAAATTCCTTACTCCGTATGTAAGTTCCTTACTCCGGGCGAGTCTTGAAAAGTCGGATGACTTATTCCGTATCGTTGCTTCCTTACTCCGCATGTAAGTTCCTTACTCCGTATGTAAATTCCTTACTTCGTATGTAAGTTCCTTACTCCGGGCGAGTCTAAGGGATCGAAGTGCTTACTCCGTACTAGCGCTTCCTTACTCCGTATGAGTAAGTTGTCCGGATTCCTTACTCCGCATCTAGTTTCCTTACTCCGAGCGAATAAAGACTCGGGTCCTTATTTCGCATTAGTTTGACTTAGTCCGTTTGAGGTACTTAGGAACATATTCCGCAATCCGTAGCTTTTAAGTTCTTAATCCGCACGAATGTTCCTTATTCCGTATGTATTGATGACTTGGTTATTTACCAAGTGTTTGATGACACTCACTCTTGTCCGGATCAGGATTATGTATCCTGTCCTTAGCTTTGCTCTCACGAGTGCATCTCCTGGATTAATAACATATCTTCCGCAACGATCGAGAGAAACATAAAAGATCTCGGATCAAATTACATAAGGCTTTATCAAGCATTATCCAAATTCTGGACTTGATCCAACAATCGTCTTATCCTGTTTTTGTTGTAGTGCGAGCTTTCCACCGGGAGAAAAGCTCAGGTGTGAATTTGGGCGGTTTTGTCGAGTAAAACCAGAACTCCGTGGTTGCGGAGTGGCGGCAGCAGCAGGTTGAGGTGGGTCGACGTTTTCACCGCCGCTTCGATTCGGGATGGGTTCTTATGCACCTCCTGGAGTTAAGGCGAGTGTTGAATAGCATACTGCTTTCTTCGGCCATTGGTGAGAGTAAAAGAGTGGGATCTCTACTTAGAACAAATAGAACGTGCTCGATACCACTTGATGGTCCCTTTGAGCCTAGAGGGGGGTGAATAGGCTCTTATCAAAACTCTTTTGATTCTCTTATGACACAACACTTATCTAGTTAAGTGATAGAATCACTCGGAAGATAACCAGGATAGTGGAAGTATTTTGTTTTATTATCAAAAGATAAATACAACAAAATAGAAGCAAGACTCTTTTACACTCGTTTACAAAAGGATTCACACACTAGCCTATATTATGTCTTTGAGCTCTTGTGCATACACAGGGGTTTATTCAGGCTCGCTCGCACACACTCTCAAATGTACAAGTATGAATATTTATATAAACATTCCTAAGAGACAACCTTGGAACTTGTAGTTTCGGAATGCGTTCAAGCACTAACTATTCCTCGGTAATCTCTCTGCCTTGACTGCTGTGGTTTGTGGAGATCAAGATCTTGGGTTCGAAGAGTATAAGTGTCTTTGTGAGTTCCCAAGTATAATTAAGGTTGTGTCCACATATCCGGGTGATCCACGTGTAAGATTCTTCAGGTTCTCAACGAGTTTGTCTTACATCGGGACACCACGAGCCGACAACTTTAATTGCGGTAAGTTGAAGTAGCATCTTCTTGGTCGGTGGTTGCTTACTCCGTATCTATTTGGCACTGGAATCCTTAGTCCGTGTCGGTGCTTCCTTACTCGTGTGAATGAGAAGGTCGGAGTGCTTATTCCGTATCGGTGCTTCCTTACTCCGCATGTAAGTTCCTTATTCCGTGCGAGTTTAAAGGACCGGACGGCTTACTCCGTACTAGCACATCCTTACTCCGCATGAGTGAATGGTCCGGATTCCTTACTCCGCATCTGGTTTCCTTACTCGTGCGAATAAAGACTCGGGTCCTTATTCCGCATCGCACTTCCTTACTCCGTATGTAAGGAAGACTCGGATGCCTTACTCCGTGTCTTCTTTACTTTAGTTCGCTTGAGAGGAAGACTTAACTTGTCACACCCCAATTTCCTTTCACTTGGAAACGGGTAGTGATTGCCCATGCTCGCACCCGAAAGGTCAAGGGGTTAGTGCAAGCACCTAAAAAGACTTATGACACGGGTCTTGTCCCAAACCTGTACAACCAGGCTAACATGTCACGGGGCATGCTCCTGCTCCCAAACCATGCACCCAAACAATAGTTAAATAACAACCACAACCCAGTTCATTTCATTTAAAAGGGCTCAAAGTTCAATACAACTCAAGGGGGAAAAGTTTCCATTTAAACCAGAATATACTGTTTACAAATAATCCCAAACATAAAATAGAAATCCATAACAAAACAAAGAAAACCAACATAGTCTTCAGCCTCAGTGGCCTATCACCACAGCCCATTCACCTACCGCTCCGCTAAACCTTGCAAAAGAACAGTTTATGGGAGGGGTGAGCAAACCATAGCTCGGTAGGGATCCGGTCTCCCCTGCACTGTCCCACTCTACAAGATGCATGACAAGTGTATGCTTGTGCTCGTGTCGTGCCTAAAGCTAAAGCAAGAAACATCACCCAGGTAACACACCTTTTACCTGAGCCCACACCTGGATGGCAGAGGACACCCCGCCACCATGGCGACATGACATACCACATCTAGGCGAATGTTGCATGGACACCAATGCAACATTTTCCACCCGAGTCAGGTATGGTCAACCACCTCCTCGAGTGCCATACCTACTCTCAGGAATGGGTGTAGACTTAGCCCACCGTCATGAGTGCTACACCGAGACTCAGGACCGCGATCCTGGCCAAATCTCAAGGGGTCCAGTTATCATGCCTGGCCCATAACTCAACTCAATCCCATCGCATTTGGGTGATCAATCTCAAACAACAATATAATCGGTTACAAAAGTACGGCTTAGTAACACATCTCAACTTAATACAAAATAGCAGTGCCGCCCAACAGAGTATATCACAAACAAGGTTCACACGGCGAACATAGTCGGTTATAACCAACATATACCAGCCTCACAGGCTTAAAACCAAACACGCGACATACATGACCACACAGGAATATTATCAAACACATAGTGAGCGTAGCCACACAAACATTTTATCAAACACCTAGTGGGCATGGACAACCCAACGATTTCCAGCCCACTCCCAAACATCAAATCAACCAATATGCCATTGAAGGCCAACATCCATATAGAAGATCACACCTATATGGATTTACATATATATATAAGCATGTATAGGACGGATACCCTAGGACAGAGAAAGACCGGGAAGAACGGAGTCCCTACCCCTCCATTTCGATATACCCTTCCTCTTTCTCGTTGAGGCCGAGGCAGCTTCGCTCGAATCCTGGAGGTGGGTGTAAATAATTATCCGTAGCATACGGATTCTCGCTTCATCCCCGGGGGCACATATTTGTACTTGAAATGAGGTATCTCCCCCTCGGTTCGCTTCTGAAATAGCCGAGACTCGTTGCTGATTCTGGTTGTACCCTCGTTGTTGTTGTTGAGGATAAAATTGTTATTTCTGGTACAAGCCCTTTGCTCCAACATAATTTGCTTCTTCAGCTCCATTCCAGCCCTGCTCAGCTACTGGTAAAGCTTGTTGTGATCCTTCAACTTTAAGAGCCAATACTTCCATGCCTTTCACTAAAGCTTGAATCTGTGCTTGCATATCATTGGAAGAATTATCAACTGAAGCTATCTTCTCCCTTGGCTTTGAAGTACGCACATTAGACCACCGCCAGTCAGCTAAAGACAGCCTCTCCAAGAGCTCTGCTGCCGTGTCAGGCTCTAGATTCATCAAGCATCCTCCAAGAAGCTGCATTCACCTTGTCTTGTGAGTGGGACTGAAGACCTATGTAGAAAGATTCAATTTGAATCCACTGGGGTCTTCTATGATCAGGGCATCTTCTCACTAAGTCTTTGAAACGCTCCCAAGCTTCATGAAGAGTCTCCATCTCATCTTGCCTGAATCTGCTAATATCCCCTCGAGCTGGATCACCTTGGAAGGAGGGAAGTACTTTGACATGAACTTGGTCCGTATCTCCTCCCAAGTGTTGATTGAACCCTGCTGGTAGATCGTTGAACCAGCCAAGAGCTCTCTCCCTTAAAGAGAAAGGGAAAAGCCTTAGCTTTATTACCTCCTCTCGATACATTGTTGATCTTTATGGTGTCGCACATCCTGGTAGAACCTCATCAAATGCTGGTGTGGATCATCCACGGCTGTTCCTCCAAACGCGTTGTTGCTCACCATGTTGATCAATGCCGGCTTCATTCGAAGCTATTTGCTTGGACTCTTGTCCGCCGAATCCCAGAATAATGGTCCGACATCATTGGCCTCGCATAATCTAAGAAGGTTCTGGGCATAAACTTATGTCCCTCTTCTTCTGGATATTGGCCATTATAATTGGCCCCTCCTTGCGGTGCACCACCATCAGGTCCGAGATCCGCCATCAGGTCGCCTACGGATTGCTCCAAGCCTTGCAATGCTTCTTCACCTCACGTCTTGCTTCCCTAGTTGCTTCTACGACGAGCTCGAACAACCTTTCAGGTTCCCGAGTAAATTGTATATCCTCCTCTCTTTGCATGCACAACTAGGAATCCTTGATGTATGTTCCTGCAAAACAACAAGAACACACCCAGCAGCTCCGAACAATGCAAAACAAACAAGTAAAGAAAAGAAAATAATAGAAAATAAAAGACAAAATAAACACCAAGATCAGAATTCAAACAATTTCACTCAATGTTGATTTTAAAAACTAGTTAACCGTTGAATCCCCGGCAACGGCGCCAATTTGACAGACAAATTTTTAGCCTCTCTAAAAGAGCTAGCTAATGTCGTTAAATCTCTCTTCAAGATAATAAATTCCCTAAGTTTGCACTAAAAGAATAGCAGCAAGCAAGGGGTCGAACCCACAGGGATTAGCCTAGTTCTCTAGTTCTCAAATCAAAACACCCAATTACTCTTGTTCTATAAAATGTCATGGCAAAAAAGTTTTCTTTTTTAAACTAAAGATCTAATTTTTATTTGGTCTTCTAAATAAACAAAGAAAGTAAACTGATTTTAGGATTAAGATTCAAAGATTAAAAGCATCTAGGGTCACAATTGCACCTCCCTATGTTATCTCTACTGTTCATGGTATTAGGGTTGTCCGATTGAAAACATGCTAAACATAAGCCAAGGACAACAAATGGTTATTGTGGTCCTTTTAAGAGTTGTATGCCAGAATGGTCATTTAAACACACAAACATGCAAAGCCAATAAATCATACTTGCAAAAGGATAATGATCACACCAATTACAAATAAGTTATGAATCTCAATCTGCCCAGATTAGGGCTAAAAATACCAAGGTGTACATCCAAAGATAGAGATTAAGAACAGATTCATAAAACATGCAAAACTCAATCATCCAAACCCAATATTCATAAACACAGCAAAGCAATAAGGGGGCTACATTGCTCCCCTAGATTAAAAGACTACTCACGCATGATTACAAGCAAACACAAAGCAGAAAAGCTCAACATCTTCTTCTAATCCACGCGCACAGCAAAGCTTCAAATCCAGGCTCCAAAATCCGCGACGGCTGCTGCGACGGCTGCGACGGCTGCTCTCCTAGGTCAAGGAGCAACCTCCAAGTCGAGGAGCCTCTCTCTCTCTTTAAAAACGTGTAGGGGGGGTTAGGCATGCATAGTAGAGGCGTGGAGGCTTATATTTATAGAGTTTGAATGGGCTTTGAGGTGTGTACCCTAGCCCATTTATCAAAATGGCGTAGTTTTGATAAGTAACACTCGAAACATTAAAATCTCTATCTTCCATCCACAATTTGGACATGGGCCTTCGAAACAAATGATCAGCATGGAAAAACGATAGGATCGGTCCAAAAATATCTCTGCACGTGAATTTGCACGTGATATGGTGAATTCACGTGCACCTCCAAATCAGCTCAAACTTCTCCCCAAGCTTCCTTGCATCCTATAGAGGCCTGAGAGGCAAAAATAGGCTTGCACGTGAAATGGGTGAATTCACGTGCAACTCCAAATGCTCTGAAATTTCTGTGGTAAGTAGAGGACATCATTCTAAGCAACCTTTATTCTTGCACGCCAATTGTTTGAGGCCATTTACTATGTCAAAAGTGAGCTCCAAAATCTGCCAAAACAGCTTAAAAATGCATGTATTTGCAAATAGCATCTTCCTAGGGGTTAGAGCAAATATATATGATATATGAGGCAATAAGGCTCTAATCATGCTCTTAAACTCCCTAAATAAACACTAGAATAATAGCATAAAATGCACGTTATCGGCCAATCTTCCCTTTTTGAAAGTTGTGAGCAAGTAAGAATTCCGAAAGTGTGTCGTACCAGGCTCTTGGAGCTTGCTTCAATCCATACAAAGCTTTCCTTAGTTTGTAAACCAGATGTCCAGCCTTGGGTTCAATGAAACCTGGAGGTTGTTCAACGTACACCTCCTCTTGAAGATCTCTATTCAGGAATGCACTCTTAACGTCCATTTGATAAACTATGAAGTTTTCATATGAAGCATACGCCGAAACATTCGGATTGCCTCAAGTCTTGTCACCGGAGCAAAGGTCTCATCATAGTCTATTGCCTAAAATGAAGAAGTTATGACTAAAATAACTTTCGGCATGAAAAGTCAAACTTGCGAAAGGACGGTCAATGCCCTCGGTCAAACCGGCCGAAAATATGATTACGGAAATCTCCCCGAAGCTATTCAAGCGAATTCATGATCGTAGCCTCGAAGCTCGCAGACCAGCGGCCTTGAAGCTCGCACTCACGGACTCGCAGCCTGCACCCGAAGCACCCAGCCTCGAAGCCTCGAAGGCCGAGACTCGAAGCACCCGGCCTCGAAGCCTCGTAGGCGAGACTTGAAGCACATAGCCTTGAAGCTCGCAGAGCAGCAGCCTCGAAGCTCGCAGACCTACGGCACCCAGCCTCGAAGCCTCGCAGTGAGACTCGAAGCACCCGGCCTCGAAGCCTCGAGGCGAGACTCGAAGCACGTAGCCTCGAAGCTCGCGGACCGGCGGCCTCGAAGCTCGCAAGACCCGCAAGACCCGGCCTCGAAGCCTCGCAGTTGAGACTCGAAGCACCCGGCCTCGTAGGCCGAGACTCGAAGCACGTAGCCTCGAAGCTCGCGGACCGGCGGCCTCGAAGCTCGCAGACCCGCAACACTCACGGACTCGCGATCCACGGTCGAAGCCTCGTAGCTCGGCCCGCCTCGAAGCTCGGTAGACTCGTAGCCTCATAGCGTAGTCGGCCTCGCGGTCGGCCTTGCCTCGGCGGCCTGCCTCGTAGTCCGACTCGGCCTCGTAGCGCGGCCCCGCCTCGAAGCCTCGCGATACGCCTCGAAGCGGCCCGCCTCGTAGTCCAGCTCGGCCTCGTAGCGCGGCCTCCACCCTTCAACGCGGCAACAAATCTTCGACACGGCTTCGACCCTTCGACGCGGCTACAACTCTTCGATGCGGCTTCGACTCTTTGACCCTTCGAAGCAACTTCCGCTACGACCCTGCGACCTTCGAGGCATCCTCCTGGAGCCTTCAACCGTAAAGACTCATGTTTGGGTAGTCTTGAGAGATAGTCATTCTATGGGAATGTAACTATCCTGGACAGTAGTTTAGTCGTCGATGTGAGCATTTTGACCGTACTTGGGCCCGATTTTGAGTCGGGGCCCCGTTTGACCCGATTGTTGACTTTTTGGGGTCTATTGGTTGACTTTGCATTTGAGCGGTCATTTGGGTGTAATAATATCAGTCTAGTATTGTGCTCATCATTTCGAGCGTTTTGACCGTAGTTTGACTCAATTTGGAGTTCGGGGCCTTGGAGGTCAATTATTGACTAGGTCAATGGTTGACTAAGTCGATTGACTGGCGAAATATAAATAGGGAGAAAGAGAGCTTCCACGTTACGTTTCAACGTTTTCCGCGTCTACGTTGGAGAGCTTAGAGAGAGAAAGAGAAGGAAGCTTGGAGCCTTCGATTTGGGGGCGTTTTGAGCTCGTTCGAACATCAAGAATCATTCCAAGTAGGTGTCCTTGAACTTCTTATCTTGATTCTATGCTTGGTATGCACGAATTTATCATGATTTATGAAATTGAGCATGAACCCTAGGATTTGGGGAAAACCAATTTTGGGTTAGATCTAATGGTTTAACATAGGATTTGTGGTTAAGAACTATTTTATATCATTGTGGATATATGTTTTTGTGATTTTGGGGTTAATTAATTGTGTTTTTCATGAGGGTTGATAAGTCAACCATGGAAATTTGGGTTTAGAGCTAGATTTCTAGAAACTGGAATTTGAAGCGTGTTTTTGTTGTTTCCGTGCGTTTTAGAGGCGTTTGGACGCCTTATGAGGTAAATATCGCGATCTGTTGCGTAAGATGCGTGTTTGTGCGTGTCTGGGGGGTTACTGGGTTGATTCCGGACGAAGAACGAGAAACGACGATGAAGCAGTACCACAGGCGCGTTCGGGGTCGAAGCGACGAAAATCCGAAGTTCTGGGTCGTAGGGTCATAGTTCATAGTTTGAAGGTTCGAAGGTTCGTAGTTCGTAGTTCGAAGGTTCGAAGGTTCGTAGTTCGTAGACCCGTAGTCCGAAGGTCGAAGTTCGTAGCCGAAGGATCGAAGTTCGTAGCCTCGTAGGTCGAAGGTCGTAGCCTCGCTTCGAGTCTTCGAGGCGCGGCCGCGGCTCCGCATTCCGCGCCTACGAGTCGCGGGTTCGAGCTACGAGTCGCGGCTCTGCAGGTGTAATCGGACCTTGTATACCCCCGGGACTGGACCTATTTACATTGTGACCTATACCCAAGTATTATACTTAAGTTACAATGTAAATAACGAAATACCCCCCCATTTGGATTCAAAGAAAAATACTAGAAAAATTAATTCCCACTATTTCAAAATGTGAAAATTGGGTTTTAGTGTAAAATCTCGGAAAAACCCAAAAGTTCGTAGTAGTGAATTTTTGGAAAGTGGGGTTAGACGTCTCGGGAAAAATCCCCAAAAATCGGATTATCTTAGTTATGCTATGGGAACCCAATGTCGGGACTTTTGATTTCAAGAAAATAGCTACTATGGGTACTTCCTTCATAAATCAAGGATTAAGGATTTACTTGTGAAGACTGACTACAGTTCTAAAGGAAAGGTTGAGAATGACATGCCATACTCATGATAGTATGTTGGTGTGAGGTATTGGGGCATGAACTCCGTGACTTGTTTGGGTTCTCACCATGATGCACCGATGGTGCTATGTGGTTGACGTGGCAGGCATATGCACCGATGGCAGGCCTATGTGGCGACTGTGGCCGGGCATATTGCGTCGTGGACAAGGCTAAGGCCTTGAGTTGAGCCGTTGAGCTCGTGGAGCTAGGGCCGAGTGCCCTGAGCTGGGATCCCATGGAGGATCGTGGACAAGTTGTCCTGTATGTGCAGTGCCGAGTCCCGATGTTTGTTTGCAGGCCGAGTCCCGATGATTGTGCACACTACACGGTGTACGAGTACACCGAGCATATAGTATAGACTTATGTGTGTTACATGATGTGGAGTTTTGGGGTCACCTACGAGCTTGTCGCTCACCCCTACTTGTTTACCTTTTTCAGGTGTGACCCGAGACTAGTGGAGGACTTTCTTCCAGGAGGACGCCCACTACTCGATGTATGATCCGATTATATTCTGTATTGTTTTATGTTGTATCTCGGACATGGGTCCGTGGACGGTTGTATTTGCATCTTGTTTGTGATGTGATGTCCGTATGACTGTTTGACTTATTGTATGCATGATGATGTATGGGAAAGGATAGGATTACCCTTGATGTATGATCGTACAAGGTTGCATATTTGAGGCAGCACCCGCGGTGTAGTCTCCATTGGTGCTAGTCACCAACCTCTTGACCTATCGGGTGCGGGCAAGGGGAAGTCATGTACCCGGTTCCGGGTTCCTGGAATTCGGGGCGTGACATCAACCCTGACACCAAGGGCACTGTTTAGTGTCGTTTCAGTCTGTTCTTTGTCCGAAATTGTCTCGGCGACTCCCGGACACCCGCAAACCCACTTCTTTATTTAATAAACTACAATTTATACCACATAATGTGTCCTAAACGCCTCTAAATCGCATAATACAACTGATACATAAAAGCCGACAATGAATAATAATTCATACTAAACTACATTTAAATTTTATGAATCCTTTACTTTAGCAAGAAAAATAAAAACATTAAATTGGACTCAGCCAAATTCTCATATAATCATCAACACAAACCATAATTAAAACAGAAGAGCTAATGCGCCAAATCTTACCCACAAACACATTTATATATGCCTTTTCAATCAGAGCTGTAACATAAGTCGAGCCGCTTGACATTCTATAGAACTGTTTTTTTAACTTATGTTACTTATGTTACAATAAGTAATGGACTAGATTAGATATGCCTTTTCAATCAGAGTGTGAAGGTTGGCTAGATTAGATATGTGATGAATAATTAGAAATTTGATTAAGTATTTTTATATTTACTGATTCTATCGGGGTAGGTGGATGGAAGAATATAGGCCTTTTAATGAAGACATTAGCACGTTAAGTTTTCTTATTCTATGAGCACAGCTTTCCAGGTAAGCTATCATATTGTCTTAATAGCTTTGCCTAAGAAGGAGCTTTTGGCTAGGAAAGATAAGCCTAACCTTACTAAAATGTTGATGTGTTATTTGTTCTCTGTTAGTAATTCTTTTTACGGTGACAAATAATCAAGAGGGAAATCTCATTGAAGAATGAACTTTTTTTGAGTTACCATCCCAGCAAGCAGTTGATTTTAACTTTTAAGTAAATAGTAGTCAGCAAATCAATTGGGAAAGAAATTGCAGCTTAATTTTCCACCTCAATTTGTGAGTTGGTTTCACGTGTATGTGCATGTGTTGGGTATGCATAACATTACTGAAAAATAATAACCGCAGGAGATGAGCAGGATCAAGTTGGCCTAGCCATTTCTCTCCAAGCGCCATTATTTTGTTATTTATCACCTTCAATTACTTTACCCGGTATTTTATGAATTTTCAAAGTCCAATTCCAAAATAAATTGCTTTCTCCACAATTTTCTTTTTACTGAATCCACAACTTCATCAGTAATCAGTACATCTAAATGTTTTGAAATCAAACATATTGACTAGAGGAAATGTTGTTCCCTATCACCTCAATCAGTAGCATTGATTGGAGCGAAAATTCCATACATGCGAGTGATAAAGCTTTACAATAATGGCTTGAATCCTAAATCATTGGAGATAAACCTAATCAATAGAAATTACTTTATATTTTATGTTCTGACACCACTATTGAAGTGAAGAATGCTCTTTTTTTTTACTAATTGTTTTTAAAGCCTCTATTTGAAACTGAAATTGGATATGCTGCAAAAGTAAGGTTAAACCTTTTCAGTCATCCATAAGAAACACATGTTTAATTTGGAAGAACTTTAGAGCTTGCTATCAATTTGAATTCTCAATCTGTTAATAATTTTACATGGTTTATGTTTTTAATCCCAAGTTAGATGTTCGCATGAGTCTCATAGTCTGATGGATTAGAAAATGACACTTAGCTTTTTGTAATTTCGTTAAACATAAATACGTGAATGGAGATTGGTTACTTTTAATTTTTAATTGCCTTAAAAATATTTTATGATTGAGAATATTAGATCGGATGATTTTTTAGGTCTCATTGAAATGGATGTTATTCATCTGTCTGTTACCTCGCAGGAGAGTGAAAGTGAAGAAGATATTCTCGATAAGGGTGATGATGATGTTGAGGAGCATGAACATGAAGCAGAAGCTCCAGTGCACATCGAACCGGTCATAAAAGAGCCAATTGAAGCTCCTTGGGCACCTAAGGAATCGGAAAGGCAGCTTTGTAGGAATTAAGATACTGCCTTCCAATCATCCTTCATCACTTTATAGGGACAGTACATGCAGTATTACTGCAGGTCATACTTAATGAAACATAAGTTTTACTCGACATTTCATAAGTTCCATGCATTATCTGTGCCAAGCTCTATGATCATGTAATTATTTTTGTGAAGGTGTTGGACAGTTTCAATATGTGACTGCTTTATTTCTGTATTTGCAAGTTGGTACTTGCGGGTCTTAAAAGTAGGGATGTCAGTGTTGAAGTGCTTGGCTTGTTACAAGCATTCCAAATACTGTTGATTACTCTGTATGAAAAATATGTGGCTAGTAATCTGTTTATATGCTTTTTGTTTAGTGCTTGTGCTTTTTATCCGGACCTGTGGCTTCTATCCACTTTGGGAGGGCAAATTATACTTTGGGGGATTTATGTCATCGACTAATGCAAATTCGGACATAAAGGCTCAACTATACCTTGAAATTCTACTTTCATTGAATTACTTCCCCTTTGTGTATTCCATCAATAATATGATCTTTCCAACTTTTTAATGGACAAAAAGAAGAAACGAATTGTTTCTAAAACTGTCCAACACCTTCAAAAAAAAAAAAAAGTTTCTAAAACTAGTTCCTTTACAGTTTTAAAGTTTTGACGGGTATAATAATAGTTGCAGCTTTAAAAGACAGCATTATCTAATACTTTCTCTCTGCAACCATGGTAAACAGGATGCTGCTTCTTTTTTCCAATGTACGCACATTGAGTTTGTAGAGATGCATGGTTGAGTGTTCTATTTATTACATTTCTGATTTGTCACAATTCTGCCAGTTTACTGCCCAGTCTGCCCGGGTTAGCCGTTTTGTTTCAACCGTCAAGATTGTTTGCTGCTTCTCTCTTGTGAAGGACTGATAAGCTTATCATCCATAGAGGAAGATGACAGGGCCATTGAACTATTTGAGGAATTTTTGTATGCTGTTACTTGAAATGACAGTTCCAAGTTGAGATGGTAGCTTTTTCAAGGAGTGGATGATGAGACTACTGGCTTCAAACTTTCATTTTGCCTGTTTAAAAAGAAACAAAAATCATATAGGATATTTTTAATTGCTACTTATTCCCTGTTTTTGGAGCATTGCATATGGATTTTCTTGCAGTCCTCATGTCTCAGAGTAGGCAAGGTACGGAACACCGTAGGCACAAATACACGCGAAGTCAGATGTATCAGTTTTTCTAGCAGTTTTTATGCTCTAAGCAAAATGCGGTCATTTTAGTATTTTGCAACATCTGGTAACGTCCGGGGATATGGGGACTCAGTTTCGGTCACGCGCTTATTCAAGTTGCTTAATGCGCTATGAAGAGGTAAAACATCTTGAAATATTGATATATGACGTTAAATAATTGCATGAGTCTACATATCAAATTTAGTACAGGAAAAAAAATAAACAGGTAAAACATTTGTAGTGAGAAATGCAGAAACTAACTCATATTAGAACGTTGCACACCACCTAGACATCAATTCAAAAAGGGAGCAGTCATCACACCTATGCAGTATAGAACAGCGAACCCAAACCAGTTTGCTTTTTTTTTTTTTATCTATTTCACATGACAGCTGAAGAATGGAAAACCTCAATCAACTATTATCCGCATAAACCCAGGGCCGGTCCTAAAGATTTAAATGCCCATGGCAAGTTCCTAAAAGAGTGCCCCATTATTAAGGATCATCATTTAAATTTTCATCCAACTCATTTTAAGTTTCAGCTATAATATAGTTAATATTTAAAAAATAGGATTGCGAGAGTCTCCCAGAAACAGTTCAGGCGAATTTATGGCCGCTGCCTCGAAGGTTCGTAGCTACTACTTGAAGCTTCGTAGCAGCTGCCTCGAAGGTTCGTAGCCGCTGCCTCGAAGATTCATGGTCGCTCCCTCGAAGGCTCGTAGCATCGTAGCCTCGCAGCCGTCGCAGCTTTGGAACCTTGCAGCTCTGCCTCGCTGCCTCGTAGCCTCGTAGCTCGCTTGCACCCGCAGCACCCAGCCTCGAAGCTCGCAGTCCAAGCCTGCACTCGCAGCACTCAACCTCGCAGACTCGCAGCCTTGCCTCGCAGCCTCGTAGTGCAACCCAGCCTCGAAGCCCCGTAGTCCAGCTCAGCCTCAAAGCTCGCAGTCCCAGCCTGCACCCGCAACACCCAGCCTCGAAGCTCGCAGTCCAAGCCTGCACTCGCAGCACTCAACTTCGCAGACTCGCAGCCTTGCCTCGCAGCCTCGTAGTGCAACCCAGCCTCGAAGCCCCGTAGTCCAGCTCAGCCTCGAAGCTCGCAGTCCCAGCCTTCACCCGCAGCACCCAGCCTCGAAGCCCCGTAGTCCAGCTCAGCCTTGAAGACTCACAGACTTGTAGCCCCGAAGCTCGCAACCTTGCAGCCTGTACTCGTAGACTCGCAGCTTCGCAGTCCAGCTCTGCTTCGAAGCCTCACAACCTCGTAGTCAAAGTCTCGCAATCACAGACTCGCAGCAGTCGGCCTCGAAGATTCGCAGCACTCACACCCGAAGCTTCGTAGCTCGCTTACCCTCGTAGCCTCGTAGCCACAGCCGCGCAGCACAGCCTCGTCACAGCAGCCTCGTACTCGCAGCTCTCAGCCTTCGACCCTTCGAAGCAACTTCAGCTACAACCTTCGACCCTTCGAGGCAGCCTCCGCTACGACCCTGCGACCTTCGAGGCAGGGCCGGTCCTAAAGATTTAAATGCCCAAGGCAAGTTCCTAAAAGAGTGCCCCATTATTAAGGATCATCATTTAAATTTTCATCCAACTCATTTTAAGTTGCAGCTATAATATCATAGTAGTTAATATTTAAAAATTCAGAATTATTTTTCAAAAGCCTTAAATGCAATCACGTGTAGCAAGCCATCTAAAAATAATTTGAATATCCAAACATTCATGTGAAGTGAATTTCTATGATAAGAAGCAAAGAAAATCCATCTTAAATAAGTAAAAATATGACAATACACCTCCAAACAGAACATTTGATGCAAACAAATTTAATCTGCCTGCTAGTAAAATTTTCCAAGTAGTGGAATGTATATTTACATGTTTAGTCTGCCTGTTAGTTCAGACATGCCTAGAGAAGGGCCTGCTCCCATCTCTCCCCACTGAAACACAATCCTCTCACTTGGACAAGGATAACTGATATGCAGAAACTCAATCCCAAGGCACTGTCAAGCCTAGTAATTAAACATAGAGCTTATATATATGCAGTTAAAAATATTTTTTTTTAAATGTTGCAATATTTGAGCTGTTCCTGTGACCATGTCCTCTAAGATGCACTTGTACTGGAACCCCAAGTGTTTCAACTTCTTAGAAGAAAAAGAGACCACCTCCAGCTTCTCATCAACATCTACAAACCTAATTTAATTTGTTAAAAAAATGAAATTAGATATATAAGGAAATTCAGTATTTCGTGGAAAAAATAGTTGACAATTAGTGGTTTTGATTTAAAACTAAAGTGGCGTGTGGGATGCCACTGGCGAACTACTCACTATGCAGGTATGTTGTATTTGGGGCTATTTGTTCTTAGCAGTTTTGCAATTTGAAAAATGGTGGCACCGTGAGAGGAACAAATGTAGCGTCCCTTGGCTTTGGGATTCTCATACAGGAATACATGGGTATTTGAAAAGGGCGTTTGTCGCACACGCACTCCAAATAAAATTTAAACTAAGTATAGCTAGTGGCTTAACCTAGATCGTTCTCTACCGGAGGACTTATAAAATTCAATTCAACTTATTTAATTACTTGTTAAACAAAAACTAATGAAAAAGAATAAATGGAAAATTGGGGGATTTTTGATTGAATGAAAACTAATTAAAGCAAAGATTTTCAACTAAGAAAAGTAATAACTGAGAAAATCAATTAATTAAAGATGTAACCGGTTTAACTTCACACCTGAATGCTGTTTATCACTATCCCAAAAGATTAATTAGATAAATTATGGCCCCATAATTCAAATGCATCAAGACACCATGAATACAATCAAATTATGAATTTATTCCAACCAGAATAATTATGAATTAATTCTCGAAAGACTGCCCGTTCCCTACGAAACAAATCTTCCCACTCAAATAGAATAATAACGCACAATGAATTGTTAAATTAACACTCAACCGAGATATTAAATCAACAAATCAAAGAGATAGAGAATTAAATCATAGCACATAAAATATCGAATTAAATATTAAAACATGGATTCAAAACAAGCATCCAAAGTGTTACGCTAAACCGATTACAAAATACTTACCCCTCCATGGGTTAGAAAATCACAAATCTGTTCGAAAAAAATAAAACAACAGAATTAGAACAGAATTAAGAAAAATAGGCTGCAAACAATTAAATATCCAGTCTTGAACTCGATCTGAATCTCCAATTCGCCGCGCTATCTTTGTTTAATCCTGCTTTGATTGCACGTGATGGAGGAATTATGGCTTCAGTCCTGGCGCGCGGGAGATGGAAGCACAGCAGTCAACGATGGATGCCATGCTGGACGTGCAGGAATAATGGAGACGATGTGTGCTGCTGTTGGACGAAGACGGCTGGGCATGAAGACCTGGCGCTGGGCGAGAGGACGAGCCTGCGATGGATCTGCGCACGGGTGAAGATGCTGGCGTGGAGGAGAGATGGATTGATGCTGCAGCGTGATGATAGGGGTGATGTTGAGGAGGAGAGATGAGTGGTGGAGATGGGCGCACGATGGCTTCACGCTGGAGAGAAGCTGCGCGTAAAGATGGAGATGCCTGGGTCTCTTCTCCCATGATTTATATTAAGCCCACCGGTTTCCTTTTTTTTTCTTCATGCATATCAAGATTCCACGTAACCCCACATAGCAAAAGCATGTTTCCTACTTCCCAATTTCTTTTTCCATGTAATAAAAGCCCTCTTCATTGTTTCTTTTTTTTTTTCCTGCACAAAAGGATAACTCAATTAAGTAATTGCAAAGACCCACACCTTTAAATACTGCTTTCATTCCTTCCCACGTATCATGCAATAATAATAATAATAATAATAATAATAATAAACACAAAACAATAATATATTAAAATTACAAATATATAAATAAATAAATAAATAATTAACTCAAATTAAGCCCAAACATATATAGAGAAAAATAATACTATGATTAAAATAATCAGTTAAGCCCAAAGAATTAATATTAAAATTGAAATAATTAATTTAACATTAAAAACCACCAAAATTAATATTAAATCTATAAAAAATGAATAAAACAGTAAATAATTGAAATTGGAGAAAACTATTATAAAAATGCATTAATTCAATAAAATATGCAATTAAAGCCCATAAATTAAATGCAAATTTAATGACAAATTACGCAGTTATCGATATTGCACACATCATCCAAGTGTACGTATTGGCATCGTCTTATAATCGAATAATATCAGTTAGTCACCAAAATACATTTTACTAATTAGCACACAAAGCTATGGCTAGTGGCCCAAAACAGCAATCTGCAAATATCGTGCTAGAACTTCATTCACAGTGGATTTGTGAGTAAAGCTTGAATTTACGCAGTAGCCTAAGTAAGGCAATGATAAAATAATTTAAACAAAGATGAAAATAAAGTGTTGAAATTTTTTGACATCAACAACATAGATGAAAACGAAGTGTTGAAGATTTATAAACCCTGAGTATAAAGGAAAGCCCTATATATAAAGACCTTGTACAACTGGATAAAGGCATATGGACAGGAGAGAGAGAGAGAGACAGCGAGAAAATATATAGTGTAAGAACGAAAATTAAAAGAGAAATCCAAACTCACTTGATGCTGATTGTTGCCTTGGAATGGGAGCACATATGGACGTCGATAAACCCTTCCCGCCGTTTAGAAGGCCAATGAATGGAGTAATATGCTCGCACGGTTCGCTCGATGGCCCATTGAAATCAAAGGAACAATTGTAATCGTGTTCGATTCATTCCAGTGCGCGATCCAGGACCATAGCTCTTCGGATTTGTGGCGGAATCGATCAAGGAAGTGTTATGGACCGGAGCACCTGGTGTAGCCTCGTAGCCAGGAAGCACGCCTCATAGCCTCGAAGCACCGGTGTAGCCTCGTAGCCTCGTAGTGTGGAACGGTGTCGTCTAGGCGCCTCGTAGCCAGGAAGCACGCCTCGTAGCCGCGAAGCACGCCTCGTAGCCGCGAAGCACCTGGTGTAGCCTCGTAGTGTGGAACGGTGTCGTCTAGGCGTCATTTTATTCATAGACCAAACGTTCCTCTCCCTCTCGTCGGCGTCGCGGCCTATCTTGCATTGGAGGCTTGGAGCAAAGCGGGGCTGCGGGAGTGCCCTAGAGATCAAAGACCATACGTTGTGTGGACTGGTGGATGAGTGGCCTGAAGGGTGCCCCAAATGAAGACGATCAGGGGAGTGCCCTAGGCGACCGCCTCTTGGGCCTCCCCCTCAGGGCCGGCCCTGCTTCGAGGCATCCTCCAAGCCTTCAACCCTGCAAGGCGACCTTCGACCCTTCGAGGCAAGCTACAGTCTTCGACCCTGCAAGACAGCCTACGACCTTCGACCATTCGAGGCAGGCTACAGTCTCCAAACCCTTCAGGGCAACCTTCGACGACCTTCAAGCCTTCGAAGCGACCTTCGGCTACAACCTTTGATCTTCGAAGCACCTTACGGCCTTCAATCCTTCACCTGCAACCTCCGATCCTTCGACGCGGCTTCGACCCTTCGGCCTTCGATATTGCGGCCTGCGAGGCAACCCAGCCTTCGACCCTTCGAAGCAACCTCCGGCCTTCGACCCTTCGAGGCAATTTCCAGTCTTCGACCCTGCGAGGCACCTCAGCCTTCGGCCCTGCACCAGCTACGACCTTCGACCCCCGCGAGGCCACCATGGGACCTTCGACTCTGCAGGCTTCGGTTGGAGACTCCAAAATGACGCCGTTTCACTCCTCCTTTAAGTGCACAATGAAATAAGCGTTGTTTTTCTCGGAGTTGCAATTAAACGACTCTAATCACATTTAAATGCGGGACTCTCGAAAATGCATTAATTAACGCCTGGGAACTCGTTTTTCACCTCATAAATGCACATGTCGGTCTTGAAACTTGGATTGACGCATGGGAACTCCAAAAGTCACATCATTTAACTCACCAAGTTCCTAGGTGGGCGGTGTTCCCTCCTCGGACTCTATAAAAGGGAGGCATCACCCCTTTCCAAAAGGGGAGAGGATCCAGGCTTTGGAGACTAACGCCTAGCAATATAGAAAAGTTTGAAGAAGAGGATTTGGGAGCCTAACTTCCGACGGTATAGCAAGTTCAAAGGGAGTTCGAATTCCGCTACCGAAAAGGACATTAAACATTCCCCTTCCTGGGTTTTGTCCTTGCACTCTTCAAGCATCCAAAAAAAGGGGTAAAGCTAGCAGAACGTCAATCTTGATTTCCAGGTTTTATTCCCCTCTTCTCTTACATTCCTTATTCTAGCTATACCAGTCTCACCTTTTATTCAAAATACACAAAATGTTTTCAAAGGCCCGGTGGCCGTGGGATTGAGCTTTCACGCTCATATCCTCGCCACTTGGCCAACATTGGGTCCGATAGTAAATCGAGCTTCATAGTATGCTCTTCACGACATCGGACCCTATTTTATCGTTTTTTAGATAAAATCCTAAATTCTTTTTAAACAAATCCAGGCCCTCGTGATCAGAGATCAAGTCATATTGCTTAGGTCTCCATCATCCGGCCAACATCAATCGTAGTAATGAATCTGAGCTCCATGTTGTGCTCTTCATGCTATCGGCTTTCTTTATGTTTTTCGTGATAAAACAAAAAGAATAACATTTTCTTCTAAATAAAACCATCACGGTTTTACAATGCAATGAAAAGAAACGAAAGGGAAATTAAAATAAGCAGACACCCATAGACAAAGACTAGGTACCAATTTTGGGCGCTGTGGGGGTGCAAGAGCTTTTCTTCCTTCCTCACGCGTAACCGACTCCCTGAACCTATTCTCTGGAAACCGTAGACCCTCCTAGGTGGCCAAACACACCTTCATCTTTTGTTTTGTGGCGACTATTGTCACGCCCCCGAATTCCAGGGAACCCGGAACCGGGTACATGACTTCCCCTTGCCCGCACCCGATAGGTCAAGGGGTTGGTGACTAGCACCAAAGGAGACTACACCGCGAGTGCTTGCCTCAAATATGTAACCTTGTACGATCATACATCAAGGGTAATCCTGTACTTTCCCATACATCATCATGCATACAATAAGTCAAACAGTCATACAGACATCACATCACAAACAGTGTGCAAATACAATCGTCCACGGACCCATGTCTGGGATACAAACATAAAATAATACGAATATAATCGTATCATACATCGAGTAGTAGGCGTCCTCCTGGAAGAAAGTCCTCCACTAGTCTCGGGTCACACCTGAAAAAGGTAAACAACAAGTAGGGGTGAGCGACAAGCTCGGTAGGTGACCCCAAAACTCCACATCATGCAACACATATAAGTCTATACTATATGCTCGGTGTACTCGTACACCGTGTAGTGTGCACAATCATCGGGACTCGGCACCGCAAACAAACATCAGGACTCGGCCCGCACATACAGGATAACTTGTCCACGATCCTCCATGGGATCCTAGCTCAGGGCACTCGGCCCTAGCTCCACGAGCTCAACGGCTCAACTCAGGCCTTAGCCTATCCACACGCAATATGCCCGGCCACGGTCGCCACACAGGCCTGCCATCGGTGCATATGCCCGCCAAGTCAACCACATAGCACCATCGGTGCATCACGGTGAGAACCCAAACAAGTCACGGAGTTCATGCCCCAATACCTCACACCAACATACTAACATGAGTATGGCATGTCATTTTCAACCTTTCCTTTAACCGTAGCCTGGTCTTCACAGGTAAATCCTCAATCCTTGATTTATGAAGGAAGTACCCATAGCAGCCTATTTTCTTGAAATCAAAAGTCCCGGCATTGGGTTCCCATAGCATAACTAAGATAATCCGATTTTTGGGGATTTTTCCGAGACGTCTAACCCCACTTTCCAAAAATTCACCACTACGAACTTTTGGGTTTTTCCGAGATTTTACACTAAAACCCAATTTTCACATTTTGAAATAGTGGGAATTAATTTTTCTAGTATTTTTCTTTGAATCCAAATGGGGGGTATTTCGTTATTTACATTGTAACTTAAGTATAATACTTGGGTATAGGTTGCAATGTAAATAGGTCCAGTCCAGTGCTGTACAGTGTCCAGTTACACTGCAGGAGCTGCGACTCGTAGCTCAGAACCCGCGACTCGTAGCTGCGGAATGCGGAGCTGCAGCGCGCCTCGAAGACTCGAAGCGAGGCTACGACCTTCGACCTACGAGGCTACGAACTTCGATCCTTCGGCTACGAACTTCGACCTTCGGACTACGGGTCTACGAACCTACGAACCTTCGAACCTTCGAACTACGAACTACGAACCTTCGAACCTTCGAACTATGAACTATGACCCTACGACCCGAACTTCGGATTTTCGTCGGTTCGACCCAGGAACGCGCCCAGGGTACTGTTCATCGTCGTTTTCGTCTGTTCTTCGTCTGAAATCAACCCAGTAACCCCCCAGACACGCCCAAACAAGCATCCTACGCAACAGACTGCGATATTTACCTCATAAGGCGTCCAGAACGCCTCTAAATCGCACGGAAACAACGAAACACGCATCAAATTTCAGATTTCCAGAATTTCATGGCTGACTTATCAACCCTCATGAAAAACACAATTAATTAACCCCAAAACCACAAAAACATATAGCCACAAGGATATAAACCCGTTCTTAACCACAAATCTTATGCTAAACCATTTGATTTAACTCAAAATTGGTTTTCCCCAAATTCTAGGGTTCATGCTCAATTTCATAAATCATGATAAATTCGTGCATACCAAGCATAGAATCAAGATAAGAAGTTCAAGTACACCTACTTGGAATGATTCTTGATGCTTGAACGAGCTCAAAACGCCCCAAATCGAAGGCTCCAAGCTTCCTTCTCTCTTTCTCTCTCTAAGCTCTCCAACCTGCACGCAAACGTGAAGCGTAACGTGGAAGCTCTCCTTTCCCCTATTTATATTTCCGTATTTTCTTTCATTAATAAATCCCAAAAAAATAGCAATTGACCTCCTGAGGTCACGAACTCCAAATTGAGCCCAACTACTACCAAAACGCTCGAAATGACGAGCACAATACTAGATCGATATTATCACACCCAAATGACCGCTCAAACGTAAAGTCAACCCATAGACCCCGAAAAGTCAACAATCGGGTCAAACGGGGCCTCGACTCGGAATCGGGCCCAAGTATAGTCAAAATGCTCACATTGACGGCTACACTACCGTCCGAGATAGTTACATTCCCATAGAATGACTATCTCTCAAGACTACCCAAATACGAGTCTTTACAACTATGTTCTTCTATCTCTCTTAAGAGGAGATGCAAGACACTCCTTATATAGGCAAGGATGGTAGGTGTAATAGTGTGAAAAATAGTGTACGAATTTAACTTTGGCATTAAATTAAATTATTTAAAATATATATAATACTTTATTTCTTCATATTATCTCTTATTAAAAATGTGGTTATCTCCTCCTAACATTAAAAAAATGTTTTAAGACTTTTAAACCTAGAAGGTTCCTTTGGCATCAAAAGTCCACATTCGTGTACTCCCTACTAATTCAATTATAACGTTTTTAATTTTGTAGTTTTTAACAAATAGCCAATTGTATTGCATTACTAACTCAAATATCTACAAATGGGTATCAATTTTATAAGTTTTTAAATATGTATAACAAAAGTTATTGAATTTTAAAGTCATACTAAAATGTTTACCCATTCATACTGAACCTATGTGTAGTATTTTAAATTCTGGAATTGATTGGCTTCATATTAAATTCTGAAATTTCTACACGTTTTAGCTAAGTCATAAATGAACAAATGGGCTTTGGTTTCATGTCAATTGGATCTGTATAATTTAAGTTATGGATTTTTGAATGGGACCTCCAGAATTTGCCTCATTCAAATTTTTGGGCCTTACCTATGTTTTATACTTTTGGTAAAGTTAAGGCTTGTAATACTTACTTACCCATAGTAATTTGGCTTAAGAAACTAAATGACATAATATATAGCATCTAAACTTTTTATGACATATAAGAAATTATTTTATTTTTTATAACGTATTTAATATTTACGCGGAGAAAATAATATAATTGCATAATTAATAAACAATAAAGTAAGATAACATTATAGCATAAAATATTATAATCCTAAACATAAACATTAATATCATATTCTATGGCCTTCGTAAAATTTCTTGAATTATATTAGCGTATGTGCATAGGACGTGTTGTGCTTGGCAGAGAGAGCTACACAACCCTTCTGGCTAACATTATCGTGGTTGTCGCACGAATAACCTCAAACTTCTCCCTGTGTCTCGTCGCATTATATTGCAACCATTGAACACGAGCATTTAGCTCATCTATAGCAAAGCATAGCTTTGTAACTTCAAGTCGTATTGCTCGCCGATCTTCATCGCATACACTATTCTCGGATGGCGATCTTGAGAACTTGATGCCATAACTCTTATTATTATTCTTCTTACTTCTATATTCTCTTATAAATAAAATCTCATGCTCATACCTATTTATGGAAGTCCAAACAGATACTATTCATAACGGCTATTTACTAGTCACATGCTATTTGAATGACTATATTGGGTGCTTATTTTTATCGTGATAATATCTAAAATATCCTTCCTAACTATTATTAACAATAACATTATTATTATTTTATTATTATTACTCTTTAAGTAAGAACTTAAATATCTAAAAATTTTGCGGGTCTTACGGGAGCAGTGGGGATGGGGATAGGGTACGATTTTTTAAAATGTTATTTATAAAAAAGTATAATACAACTAAGAAGGTTATTTTTGTCTTTTAAATTTCTACAACACTTTTATTTTTTATTTACCAAACACTTATTACTTGCTTTTAACTTTTAAAGCACTTTTAAAATTATATCTTATCAAACACTCACTTATTTTTCTAGCAAAACTAAAAGTAACTTTTTTTAAAAAACAACATCAAGCCAAAATCGACCCTTCCTTTCTTCGGTATTATTTATTATATTAAACTAAAAATAAATTAATAATAAGGGTAAATAAAGTGCAACAGCCCCCGTTTCACCCTCGACCCTCCTTCGCTAGGTCTCGTGGTGCTCTGCCTTGTCTCCCAATACGAAAATCGTCGGCACCGGATCTGATTATATCTGGCAGCCAGGTTGCACGTTATGGTTATTCTGATATTTTATTTTGTAGGCTACTTATGCATCTTCTCTTTTATGCTATTACGGTTTGTGTTCTGCGTTTGGTTTGTCATATGGGATTGGATTTTGTGTTTTTACGATTTAAAATGTTTTCTCCTGTGTGCATCTGCTGCTTTGTAAGCTGTATTCGTAACATAATACTACTTTTGTCCTCCCATTCCTTTTCAGCTTCCTAAATGTCTAGACGCATACGCTATACTTTTCCTCGCTTGCCTCGCGGGAGAAAGGTTACTTTCCCCCCTGATTTGATTTATTTGATCCAGTTGCTAGCATCTTGTTTTCCTATACTGCATTTGTTCCATCAATGGCAACAATTAATGTGTTTTTTTCAGCCTGGAAAGTTGTTCGACGGCCTTCCAGAATCGCTTAGAGATATTATTACTAATGATGAAATCAAAAAGTTTGTTCCTTGTATGATGGACAAATTCCCATGTCCACAAAATGGATATGGATCATTGGCAGCAGTGGAAAAGGATGCTCAGAACCCTACCTACTGCCCAAAGGACATCGTCTCCTTCACATTTATGAACTTTGCAGTAAATTGCGCCACTGCTTTGCTTCAAGGGGAGACTGGTTTAGCCTTGAATCCTAACCATCCCTGCAAATTCGGACGATATCCGTTACATGATGCTGCTGCGAAGATGTCCTATGACTTGGTGGAGTTGTTACTTCGCCACGGAGCACAGACTGATGTCAGAACCACCAATTACTACCCATATACAAGGGGAGGTTTGCTGCCCCTTAGTGTAGCAGTTGAAAATTTTAGGTTGTGTACATCTGTCGTATAATATTTTCCATATATATATATGTATTATGTAGTATGTACCATATATAATTACATTTATATCATTGCTGTTAATGTTCTTACTTGGTTGCATTTTTATTTTCCTGGAAAAGGAATCACCGCTACCTGTTAGCTTGGACTCCAAAACGATCCATCTTCAGGTTGATTATTATATTTTGCCTTCCACAAATGGTGAGACAATATGATGTTATTTTTTATTGTAATTTTCATATGTTTCTCATGCTTTTGAGGAATCTCAATAACATTTGAGTATCAATTGCAACAGAAAGGGCCTTTGGAGGTCTGTAAGTTGCTTGCCTCGAGCACCAAGGATGTCGTTGAAGTATTTAATGGCTATTGCATGGATGGAAAAGTTTTTGAAGTGGTTGCGTTGCTGATGGTAGCACGGGAAAAGCTTATTGACACTGTCGGTGGAAGATTATTGATTCGCAAACGCCTTGCGGGCGAGATTGAACAGTTGATCAATGACGAGATTAAGTTGCGGAGGACTTCTAAGTCAGTTCGGGCATGTAAAAGTAGACTGACGAATTTGCAGAATACATTGTTGGTGCTGGATGTATTTGAGAGAGCTGGTGATGCAATTGCAACATATTTACAGAAAACAAACAGTAATGTATGCCATTCAAGTAACAACTGCTGTTTTGATAGATTTGGTTGTAGTAAAAATTTATTTGTTCAGTCATTAATTTGTGCTTATTGCTGATTGTTCTTTAATGATTTCAATCAACTAAATATTCTACTGTAACATGATATTAGTTCTACTTATTTGTGATTGTAGACCTCAAAAGAGGATGTGGTCAATGAAGTCAAGAGGTTGTTGGTGGAAAGAGGATTTCTTTTGACACGCAAAAACACTAATTTGAGTGATATAGACTGGTTTGATATCTCATTCTTGTACTAAATTTAGCTTTATTGCCCTTTTGTGTACATTATTTATTCCATTTATCAAAAAAAAGTGTACATTATTTATTCCACCATCTATTCATGTGTTTGTTATGCATGATTATGTTATGTAGCGAGGATGAATACATCAAGTTGGCAACAAACATACTAGGTGATTGTTTAATTGTTTTTTGTTTTGTTTCTTAACTTGCTTTTGCTTCACTGATAAGGAAATTGCATTCAGGGGATGCTAGAGAAAATAGAAGAAGGCAAAAAATTATTAATTCAAAAAGACTAATTATTTACTGTGTTTTATCCAGAAAACATTAGACCCTCGCAGTTCTTGGGTCGTGAATCATGGGGGAAAAGTGTTAAAGGAAAGGTAAGAATTCTATTAGTTTGTATGCGATGTTTTTCCTACTTGTCATTTGGCATTGTAGCATTTATTGATGTCAAGATGTTATGATTTTAATTTTTGTGGATATTTATGGGATAATATATTTTTTTTTGAGTAGAAAATTGTGAGAAAAATAACTCTTCATTATTATTTCACTTAAGATTACAAACATATATATATATATATAAACAATAAGAAGGCCTAAAAGAAAATTAAATATAGATCAAATAATTATAAATATTTGACAATTAACTAATTGGAAACTCATTCCAACTCTCACCAGAAACCGCATGTGTTAGCATTTCAGCAAGTTAATCCGCTCTTAATATAAAAAATCTCTATTATACCATAATTTAGATTATTTTTGATGTAATTTTTGTCCAGTTCAACATGCTTGGTTCAATTATGCTGATTATTAGCTATCTCAATTATAGCTATGTTATTACAAGAAAACATTATTGGCTTCTGAGGGCTATAACCAAGATCATGTAAAAAAATACAAAGTCACATGAGTTTTGTAGTAGCATTATGAAGAGCCCAATATTCAGCTATTGCACTTGACAGA
Source organism: Taxillus chinensis (assembly GCA_023512835.1). Lineage (NCBI taxonomy): Eukaryota > Viridiplantae > Streptophyta > Magnoliopsida > Santalales > Loranthaceae > Taxillus > Taxillus chinensis. Next base: position 20,056,409 of record CM042085.1, on the reverse strand, counting down.
GAAATTACATTCTATTTCTTATTTATCTAAATTACCAAATTATCACTCACAAATGTCATATTCGGAAGTAGACTTTCTATTCAATTTAGATCCAGCAAAGTCAGAGTTAGTGTATCTCAAAATATCTAGGTGTTCATGCTTAGAAAATATATTACCTTTACCTAAGGAAGACTTCAAATATACTAGAATACGATTCACAATACTCTTATGTCGATCATTCGGATTATGCATGAGTCGACTCACAATGCTAATTGCATAAATTATTCCATAGGCAATAGTCATGACGACATCAGTCCAAAATGTTTAGGAACTTTCATAGTAAAACATAAAGCTTGTACGAGATACAGATGAAGCCTTCGAATATATATTACATTATATTTGGTTGGTTTAGTTACTAAATTTGATTAAACTGTAAACCAAATGTAATATATTGGTTTTTCAAAATTTAAAACCAAATAAATCAAACTAATCTTAAAAATCGTATATTTTCAATTTATACAGTTCGGTTCGGCTCGATTTATCGGTCCTGGATTAGTTTCGACCACCCCTACCTCTTGGAACACGCGAGTCACATGAGAAGAAGAGGATGAAAAACTATTATTTGATGTAGCCATTGGATGTTTTCGATTTTGCCAAAGTTTGGAATAACATTGTCACATTTTTTCAGCCAAATAAAAGTAGGCTGTCCACCAAAGGCAGCATTGACTGTCAAAGTGTCCAATAATAACACTATGCACGTTGGCTCCAAAGTAGACTTTTGGAAAAAAAAGGGCCACTACTTTTGAAAAATGACATGCGGAGGTGTTGCTGAGTGGTGGCAGCGGTGTTGGCTGACGATGGTAGCAGTAGCAGCGAGACTTAAGCTCAACAGCTTCGAGTTGTCTGCCAATAGCGATAGCTCATCATTCGGAGGAGAAGGGTGGTGACAATGGCGGCAGACGGTGGCGACAACGGCCAAGGTGATGGCAATGGCAGGAGCAGGGAGCTAGAGAACAACAGAGACTCACTCGATTCAGAACTTGCACACGATGATGCTCGACACTTGCACTAGCGAGTGGTGAAGTAAGCATGACAAACAAGTGGTGACGAGTGGCAAGTGGCAGAAACAGTGACAAATAAGAATGGTGTCCACGCGAGGGATGAGCTGAAGTTCTTGCAAGGGGTGATGATAACTTCTTCTAAATGGGGTTAAGCTTTGATACCAAGTAGAAAATAGTGAGAAAAATAACTTTCTTTATTATTTCACTGGGAATTACAATCATATATATATATATATATATACACAATTGAGAAGACCTAAAGAAACTAAATGTACATCAAATAATTACAAATATTTGACAAGTAGGAGGCAAAAGTTTTGTTTTGGAATATCGATTACATATTATTGTACAAAATCTCAACCAAAGTTTTAAAAAGCGGTCATCGTGGAAAGTTAGTAGTTTAAAGTGCAGTCGTAGTAGAAAAATATTAGTTAATTAAAGTATTGACTCTTTAGTGATACTCATCGTAAATAAAAATATAATAGATCATAAAAACAAAAAAAGAAATATCTCAAAGCCACGAAACAATTCTTTATTATTCCTAGTCTCTAATTTTACATGGTCTGCATTTTTTGACAATAGATCATATTGCAGCATTAAGGAAGTTAGATTGAAAAGAATGGTTTCCTCACAACACGAAGCATCTCTTTTCGAACTAAAGAAAAAAATTACTTTCAAATAAAAATGAAAAAGTTTGCAAAGCAGATTGATGGAAAGAAGAAGGTAGATAGGAGATGGAGATAGGCGGGAACAAAAAAGAAAAGAAACAAAAGTAAATCAAAAAAATAAAATAAAGAAGACGGATAATGTTAATGCAGGGAGGGTCGGTGTGTATGTTGGATTGTAGACAGCAGATTATAACGAAGTTGTTATTCGCTATTGGGAGGTGTCTAATGGTGCAGTGATTTTGGAGCTGACAGAGATGGACAACGCTGGTAGATACTACCACTTCCATGGAGGACCATATTTGGGGTGAAAATAAAATTCTCATCATAGAATCCCTTTTCATATTTTTATATATTTTAGCAACCTTTGTTATTTTGATAGTGTGGCTCATAATATAGACCTATGGCAGAGAGAGCTCGTGAGTTGGTGCAATTCGTAAATCTAGCCAAAAAAAAAAGGGATGGGAAGGTGGGAAAGATATTACAGTTAGAATGTTTAAATATTTAATAAAAGAAAACTGCATTTGTTATCATATTAATAAAGGAAAAGTGGTGGACAGTGACCACGGCTGCCGCAAGTCCGATTCGTAGACAGTGAGGATGAGATGACAGATGTGGGGGATGGGGTCAAACTCATCCGTGGTGGAGAGAGGGGGCGTGGCTGGGCGACGGGAAGGTGGGGTTGGGTGATGGGGAGAGGGAGGCTGGGCTGGGCAAGGGGGGGGGGATGGGGTTTGGGCGGCGGGGCTGGCAACGGTAAGGAGCGTCGAACATGGTGGAGTGTGTTGTGTAGGGGCATAAATGATGGAGGACAAGATTGTCAAATTGATTCATCTACATAGGATAATGCTTGTAAACTTGGTAAGTGAGAGTAATTAAGATCACCCCATATAGGGATATCTGATTCCCATGGTAATCAATCATTTCTTTCTCTTTTCTACACTAAACGCGGGAAAGGAATAAAATTTTATTCCTTTTCTTTCTTTTTCCGTGTACTAAACATGCACATATTGTTTTTATTTTTTTTTATGTACGACTTCAAAATATTCAAAAAGTTTCATGTGCATATATAGTACTAAAATATTGAATTATTGAAATGTCAAAAATAGAAATAAAAATAAAAAAGTAAATTCATTGCCACTGCTCTCACTTTTTGTTACTCCAACTACACAAGCTTTCAGTTTAACTTGTAATGGTTATTACCAATTTTTGCTATGTAAAACACTAATCTTGACTATAGTTTTGGTTAATTAGGTTCTCATTGGTACGAGTTTTGGTTTTTGTATTGTCGGAGTTCGTATTGAATTTTAATTTGAAAACAATTTATGTTTAGTAGGAGAGAGAATATTTTTTGAAAAGACTTTTTAAAAAAATTAGATTCCATAAAAAAAAAATAGTGAGCATAGATAATAAAATGAAGAAAAGGAAAAGAAAATAAAAAAAAATATTTGAGTCTCACTTAAATTGAGTTTAAATTTGAAAATAAAAAACAGTTAGAACTAATTTTTTAAAACAGTTATAGAATCTACTTATTTTGAAAATTGCATTATAAAATTAAATAATTTTATAATAGATGAGTCCACTGTTTTGAAAAATAATAGTAGAATTATAAAAATAGGTTGCGTACCAAACGCAACCTAGCTTCTCAATTCTCGATGGGTGCTAAATATATTTCTATTTGTGTTATCTAGTTAGGGAAAACTTATCCCAGAAGTTGGTAGGTAATTTAAATTCACTCCATTGTGTGGAATAGGAGCTGGTTTAGTTATTCACAATTTCACACAATTTGGTGATCCCTAAGCTCACCTATGGATGCTATATTTGGATATTCAATCAGTTTTATATTGTCAGTGGAGTTTTGGATTGAGCAATTGTTAAATCTGGATTGTAATTATACTTTTATTTCATTCCATCAATTTATGGAAATGTTTTACGTGAGAATATTTTTTATTTTATGTTTGTAAGGCACATTTAAGAGCTGAAACTATCAATGCAATATTATATTAGAATGAAAGATAGGCAATTATTGGGCTTTAGTAGTGGATAGTTCAACAACCGTTTGCCCTCTAATGAGGGTGTTTATAAATTCAGCGCATAATTTCTGCTTTCAAAAGATACTATTTGAATGTCAGTTCAAGGGCTCCATATTTCCCATAATAAAAAAATAACAGAAATCGCACCCCTTCTCATCTACCGTCCGTCATATTTGTGCTTTCTTTTTTCTGTTTTATTCTCTGTTGTGATGCTGTTGTCTTGATTTTCTTGGTTTCTCGATATTTGAGCCTTCTCTATTTTGGATAATCTTCTTATTTTAATTCTTTCTTCTAGTTCTTTTTTATTGCGCTGCTTTTAATTTTCTTTATCTTCTTGACACTTTGTCGATGATGTTAACTTTTTTCTTATGTTCTACTTATTTCAGATTGACTTGTTAAACATGATATGATCTCTCTCTAAATGTTGTAAACATTAAGAATGAGCGAAAACAATCGTGAATCGTTAATGCGGAGAAATATAACTTAGCCTTTTGATTTAATTTCAGAAAGTGTTTTTGATATTATATATTTTTGTTCAAAAAATATTTTCTTAGTTTTTGCTGACTAATTGTGTGTATTGAATTGTCTAGGTCTTTTATAGCTGAGCAAAATCTTGGGCAATACGAGGATTCTTTACCAAAATATCTATTTTGTGGTATGGACTAAATTTGTCGAGACGCGAACTTCTTTTGAATAGTCCTGAGCATTCTGAGCAACCGTTCTTCCATCATTCAAGAGAGCTTATTTTGGCATGGGCTGCTGATAAGAGGTGGAGGTGCCTATGATTTAGCCAACCATAGTAACAGGCTATGCTTGATTTCGAATGTTCTTGGTAGATGATATTTTCCATCAGTATTTTTGTGACTACGGTCTATGCGCTTCATTGTTCAAGCTTAACGGTGCTTGAGGTTGAATATTTATGCTCCCCACAGAGTAGTGGATAACATTAGTCTGTGTTTAGTTGTTGAATTTCTCTACTCTCAGCAGATGCTTAAGAATCTGAAAATTCCAGCGGCTCTTCTTTCAACATTTAATTTGTTGTAAGGATTGTGATACATTTATTTGTAAGGCATGTAAAATCACTATGAATAATTCCTTTAAGGTTCTTAGCAGACTAATACTTCTTGCGGGCCTCGATGGAAGGGTTGTCGGTTCACTTAATGAGTTTTACCTTATTTTTATTGATCAATAAAATTTGAGAACTCAAGTCACTAAATTATGTTTTGTATTATTTTCTTGTTACTTTAAATTTTGAAAATAATTTAATTAGTTAATATTAGCCTGTCACGTCCCCGAATTCCAGGGAACCCGGAACCGGGTACATGACTTCCCCTTGCCCGCACCCGAAAGGTCAAGGGGTTGGTGACTAGCACCAATAGAGTCTACATCATGGTCTTGTCTCAAATATGCAACCCTGTGACATCATACATCAAGGGTAATCCTGTACTTTTCCATATATCATCATGCATATAAAGAGTCAAACGATCATACAGACATCACATCATACGGTATGCAAATACAACTGTCCGGGATATCACATAAAACAATACAGAGGATTATCGGATCATACATCGAGTAGTGGGCGTTCTCCTGAAAGAAAGTCCTCCACTAGTCTCGGGTCACACCTTGAAAAGGGTAAACAACAAGTAGGGGTGAGCGACAAGCTCAGTAGGTGACCCCAAAACTCCACATCATGCAGACATACAAGTCTATACTACATGCTCGTGTACTCGTGCACCGTGTAGTGTGCACAACCATCAGGACTCGGCCGCTCACACAGACAACTTGTCCACGATCCTCCATGGGATCCTAGCTCGGGGCACTCAGCCCTAGCTCCACGAGCTCAACGGCTCAACTCAGGCCTTAGCCTGTCCACGGCGCAATATGCCCGGCCACGGTCGCCACACAGGCTGCCATCGGTGCATATGCCTGCCACGTCAACCACATAGCACCATCGGTGCATCACGGTGAGAACCCAAACAAGTCACGGAGTTCATGCCCCAATACCTCACACCAACATACTAACATGAGTATGGCATGTCATTCACCTTTCCTTTTAATCGTAGCGTCTTCACAAGTAAATCCTCAACCCTTGATTTATGAAGGAAGTACCCATAGCAGCCTATTTTCTTGAAATCAAAAGTCCCAGGCATTGGGTTCCCATAGCATAAATAAGATAATCCGATTTTTGGGGATTTTTTCGAGATGTCTAACCCCACTTTCCAAAAATTCACCACTACGAACTTTTGGGTTTTTCCGAGATTTTACACTAAAACCCAATTTTCACATTTTGAAATACTGGGAATTAATTTTTCTAGTATTTTTCTTTGAATCCAAATGGGGGGTATTTCGTTATTTACATTGTAACTTAAGTATAATACTTGGGTATAGGTTACGATGTAAATAAGTCCAGTCCAGTGCTGTCCAGTGTCCAGTTACACTGTTGGAGCTGCGACTCGTAGCTCAGAACCTGCGCCTCGTAGCTGCGGAATGTGGAGCTGCAGCGCGCCTCGAAGACTCGAAGCGAGGCTACGACCTTCGGACTACGACCCTACGAACTACGAACTTCGAACCTTCGAACTACCGGTCTACGAACTACGACCCTACGAACTACGAACCTTCGACCTACGAACTACGGGTCTACGAACTACGACCCTACGACCCTGGATCTTCGACCCTTCGACCCAGACCTTCGGATTTTCGTCAGTTCGACCTAGTAACGTGCCCAGGGTACTGTTCATCGTCGTTTTTGCCTGTTCTTCGTCTGGAATCAACCCAGTAACCCCCCAGACACGCGCAAACACGCATCCTACGCAATGCATTGCGATATTTACCTCAAAATGCATCCAGAACGCCTCTAAATCGCACGGAAACAACAGAAACACGCATCAAATTCCAGATTTCCAGAATTCTAGCTCTAAACCCAAATTTCCATGGTTGACTTATCAACCCTCATGAAAAACACAGTTAATCAACCCCAAAATCACAGAAACATATATCCACAATGATATAAACCCGTTCTTAACCACAAATCTTATGCTAAACCATTTGATTTAACTCAAAATTGGTTTTCCCCAAATTCTAGGGTTCATGCTCAATTTCATAAATCATGATAAATTCGTGCATACCAAGCATAGAATCAAGATAAGAAGTTCAAGGACACCTACTTGAATGATTCTTGATGTTCGAACGAGCTCAAAACGCCCCAAATCGAAGGCTCCAAGCTCTCTCTCAAGCTCTCTCCCTCTCAACGCACAAACGTGAAACGTAAAGTGAAAGCTTCTTTTTTTTTTCTGCTATTTATTTTTGCCAGTCAACTGACTTAGTCAACCATTGACCCAATAATTGACCTCCAAGGCCCCGAACTCCAAATTGAGTCAAACTACAGTCAAAACGCTCGAAATGACGAGCACAATACTAGACTGATATTATTACACCCAAATGACCGCTCAAACGTAAAGTCAACCAATAGACCCCGAAAAGTCAACAATCGGGTCAAACGGGGCCCCGACTCAGAATCGGGCCCAAGTACAGTCAAAATGCTCACATTGACGGCTACACTACCGTCTAGATAGTTACATTCCCATAGAATGACTATCTCTCAAGACTACCCAAATACGAGTCTTTACATAGCCTATATTTTGATGCTTCTATTATTATATTATTATTTCTATTTTTTAAAAAATATATACCCTGTGATTTTAACAATTATTTTTCTAATTTTGTAAATTTACATTGATTTGTAGCATGTATTTAATATTTATTAATTAATAATTCCAATGCTGGATTAATTTTAAAGTTCTATTTTGTATAAATTTCTTCTATATCATGCGAGACAAGTGGTGGGGTTTTATGTTTAATTTTTCTATTTTGAAAAATTTAAAATGTAGCCCATACAGGGAGTTTGCATCATCACTCCCATGTATAATATAGTTTTAGGCCGTGTGATTTGCCCACATAACACATGAATCTTTCATCCTTACTCATAATTTTAGATCACATGACAGATCATAATGGTGCACATGAATCATGTATCCTCATTAGTTCACAAGTACTTTTACCTAATTGCTCCTTTTTGTGATGATTTGTACTAATATTGTCTAACTCTATACTGATGTTCTCTTTATTTGAATTATGCAAAGCTCCAAGGTTTTTTGGTTTTTTATATTCACCGCTCTAGTGTTCTTGGATTCCTGGTTATCTTTCTTGGATTTCTTGATAATGGCAATAATGAAGTATGATATTCTGCTGCTGGATCACAATACCAGGCTTTCTCTATGGCAGGTTAAGATGCGGCTTGTTCTTGTGCATATGGATCTTGATGATGCGCTTTTATGATTCGACAAGATGCCCTCTTCATGGTCGATCGAAGAGAAATAACATAAGGATTGTAAGGCTCTATCCCAAATATATCTACATTTATCTAGTTAGATTTTATAGGATGTGTTGCGTGAGAAAACTGCTGCTGCCTTATGGTTGAAGTTAAAGTAGCTTTGTATGACGAAGAGTTTGACCAGTAAGTTGCACTTAAAGCAACAATTATATTCTCATCGTTTAGCAGAAGGTACATCTCTTGAAGATTATTTAGTCGTATTTAAAGAAATTATTTCTAATTTAGAATCGATGGAAGTTAAATACGATGAAGAGGATTTGGCGTTAATATTGTTATGTTCATTACCATCTTCATATTCAATTTTTAGAGATACCATTCTGTATAGTCGTGACACACTCACTATTGATGAGGTTTATGAGGGTTTATTTTCGCATGAGAATTTAAAGCAAATTATTGGTGGTTCTAGCTCTAAGTCACATGCAGAAGGTCTCGTTGTTCATGGTACGTCACGAGAATGCAATCTTAATTTTGGTGGTAATATAAAGAGAAGATCAATATCTGCAAATAGATATAATAAATTTTGTAGGTATTGCAAGAAAAAAGGTCATATTATTTTTGAGTGTTACAAGTTACAAAACAATAATAAAAGAGCTAGAAAACAACTAGAGAAATCTGGTGAGGCTGATGTGGTGGAGACTTACAGTGATAGAGATATCCTTTGTGGTTTCCGATTCTAACTACAAGGCATATGAGGAGTGGATCCTTGACTCTAGTTGCATGTTTCATATGTGTCCCAATCGGGACTGATTTCAACATATGAAACTATGTCCTCAGGTACTATTGTTATGGGGAACAATGGCCTCTTGCAAAGTTATCATCATTGGTACAATCAGAATTAAAATGCATGATGGAATAATTGAGTTGAGTAGAAGAAGACTTATTATAGGGCAAAGCATCAACAATCTTCAGTTTTGTGAACATTGTATCTATGGTAAACAAAAGAAAGTCCGGTTTACCAAAGACACTCACAAAACCAAAGGAACTCTAGATTACATTCATTTTGATCTTTGGGGGCTAGCATGAATGGCTTCTAAAGGTGGTGTTATTTATATGCTGATTATTATTGATGATTTCTGTAGGATGCTCTAGACATTCTTCTTGAAGCAGAAGAGTAATGCATTCTTTACTTTAAAAGAGTGGAAGATTATGATTGAAAAGCAAACAAGGAAACAGGTGAAGAGGCTTCGCACGGACAATGGTTTGGAGTTTTATTCCAATAAATTTAATACCTTCTGCAAGTCAGAAGGAATTGTGCGTCATTTGAAAATTCCTCTTACTACACAGAAAAATGGAGTTGCAGAGCGTATGAACAGAACCATCATGCAAAGAGTCTAGTGCATGTTGTCCCATGTAAAGTTACCATAGTCGTTTTGGGCTAAAGTGACTACTACAACTTGTTTTCTCATTAACCGTTTTTCTTTTACTACTATTGAGAAGAATACACCATATGAGGTATGGACTGGTACTCTTGCAGATTATTCAGATTTAAAAATATTTGGTTGTCCTATATATGCTCATGTTGATAATGGTAAATTATAGCCTAAATCTGTTAAATGCATTTTTTTAGGGTATAAGACTGGTATTAAAAGTTATAAATTATGGTGTTTGGAAACCAAGAAGGTCGTTATTAGCAGGAATGTTGTCTTTGATGAAATTGCTATGTTACATGATTTATCCTTTCATGATTCTTCTAAGACAGATCATCAGAGTACTACAAGACAGGTGGAGTTTGATTATGATTTGGGACATCCTTCATCAACTTCTCAATCTAGTCTATCATCTTCATCTAATCCATCTCAGTCCAGTCCAATAACTAAAAAGATACGACAATGAAGCAGATTTGGTTGCATACGCGATACACCTTGAATGTGGCTGAAAATATTGATTGAAATCAGGAGCCATCTACTTATTTTGATACAGTCACTTGTGATTATTTAGACAAGTGGATGATAGCTATGTAAAAGGAGATGGAATCACTTCAAAAGAACAAAATGTGAGATCTTGTGAAGTTTCCTAAGGATAAAAAGGTTGTTTGTTGCAAGTGGGTGTTTAGCAAAAAAGAGGGAATTCCTAAAGTTGAAGATTTTAGGTTTGAAGCAAGACTTGTTGCAAAGGGTTATAATCAAGTTCTAGGTGTGGATTATACTGATGTATTTTCTCAAGTTATTAAGCATAGTTCAATTCGAGCCTTATCTTTGTATTGTTGCTTAACATGATCTTGAGTCAGAGCAGTTATGTCACACCCCTGAATTCCAAGGAACTCGGAACCAGGAACGTGACTTTCCCTTACCCGCACAAGAGGGAACAGGGGTTGGTGACAAGCATCAATAGAGACTACATCGTGGGTGTTGTCTTAATCATGCAAATTTGTACAGTCATACATCAAGGGTAAGCCTGTACGTTTCCATACATCATGATGCATACAATATCTCAAACAATCATACATACATCACATCACAAACAATGTGCAAATATAACTGTCCACGGACCCATGTCCGGGATATAATACAAAATCAATATAGAATACAGTATTGTATCATACATCAAAGTAGTGGGCACATCCTCCTCGAAGAAAGTACTCCACTAGTCTCGGGTTGCACTTGAAAGGGATAAACAAAAAGTAGGGGTGAGCGATAAGCTCAGTAGGTGACCCAAAAACTCCATATCACCCTACTATCCTACATGCTCAGTGTACTCGTGCGTTATGTAGTGTGCACAATCATTAGGACTCAACCTGCAAACAACATCAGGATCCAGTCTATCCACAACAGCAGTAAGCTTGTCCATGATCCCCATGAGGATCCTCAGCTCAAGGCACTCAATCCTAGCACAATGAGCTCAACAGCTCAACCCAGGCCTCAACCTATCTCACAACAGCCTAATAGCTGCCTCTCCCAATAGGGTACAATATCAACTCACCATGAACTCATGTCAGACTACAGCCTGTCTTACAATAGCCTAACAGCCGCCTCACCCAACAGGGTACAATATTAGCTCACCAAGAGCTCATCTCAGGCCTCAGCCTACTATACCCAACAAGGGTCACACCCACTCAAGGGTACCTTAATTTAGGGGGGTCATCGCCACCTGCCAACACAAGCCCAACTGCTAATTATGCCAGTTCAACCACTGAATACTAGAAAAACAGCCACCCTCTCTGAAAATTATGAGAAGTTAAATATAGAATCGTATTGGACTTAATTTTATTTTAACAAATAACTTAGAAAAATAAAAAGGAGATTAGACTTTTAGGCTTTGTAAATTCAACATCACCTAAGACCTCACCTTTAAATAGTTAAAGCAAGTTAGAAACCTCCAACTCCTAAGATAGGTACCGAAAGGACGCTTTGGGGGTGCTAGTCCTTCCCCACGCGTAACCAACTCCCGAGCCCATCCCCTAGTGGCGTTAGACAATTTCCTTTTAGGTGACCAACCGCACCCCAAAAACGGTTGGTGGCGACTCCGTATTTTCATCACCATTCGGATGAAGGTTGGGGGGGAACCGCACCCCAAAAGCGGTTTCCCTCCCGGACGAAATCCGGTGATGACAGGCCCTGTGAGGGTAATTTGGAGATTTGAAGAAATAAAAATGAAGTATAAATAGAGAAAAGTGGGCAGGAACCCTTATCTTGCTTTTACGGTGCGTGAGACATGAAGAGAGAGAGAGTTGGAAGAACCAAGAGCTTATAAAAAGGGGATTAGACGATCCAGACTCAAATTACCCAAAGTCGAGGTAGGGATTCATTCTTTCCACTCTCATATTGTTGATTTTGCTTGCTTATGCTTGCTAGACATGGGAATTAACCCCAAATTCGTGGAATTTAGATGTGAACCCTAAGTTTTGGGGAAAACTAAGTTTGGGTTGAATTTGGTGATTTTGGTGCATAATATGTTATGAAAACCAAATATGTAGTATGTGGTATGAATTTTATGAGTTTGTTGAGGGTTTGAGGGTTCCTGGGTTGACTTCAGACGAGAAACAAGTTGAAAATGTCGATGAATAGTATCCTTGGTGGAACTATGCGGTCGGGAACTCGAGGAGTCCAGGTAAGGGAATAGTAACCTTAGCGGATATGTGAGGTCGAGGACTCGAGGAGTCTATGTTTAATGTTTGATCTGGAATCCAAATTAGTGAGCTTACTCGTGTTAGTGATCGCTTCGATCTTTATTCCGTGCTAAGGATCGCTCGGATGCCTTACTCCGTATCATGGAGCTTAGTCCGGATGATTGGAAGTCTCGGATGTCTTATTTCGTATTAGCGAGTTATTCCATGCTAGTGGAGATGCGGATGTCCGATTCCGTACTAGTGGAGATGCGGATGTCTTATTCTGTGCTAGTAGAGATGCGGATGCCTTATTCCATGTTAGTGGAAATGCAGATGTCTTATTTCGTGCTAGTGGAGGCTCAAATCCTTTATTCCGGATCAATGATGATCCGAATTGGACCAGAATGATCCGGATTTGACTAGGGTGTTATGGATTAGTGAAATTCCGACTTAATGATGTTTCAAATTTGTGATGTTCCGAATGTGTTTCCAGATTTGGGATGTTCCAGGTTTGTGTTGTTCCGGATTAAAAACCGGAGGGAGTGTTGTGGGCTTGCAAGGTTATCTTGATAAGCTTGGGAAGCAATCTTGTTGAGGGCATGGGAGGTGAGATTTATTCAAAGCCTAAGAGACAAGATTGTGCTTGAGAGGTAAGATGATACTTGAGAGATAATATTGTAGGTTGAGAGGTAAGGCGGGGCCTAAGGTAATATTATACCTAAGGTAAGGCGGGGCTTGAGGTAAACGAAAATAGTGCATGAGAGGAAATGCTGAGTCTGGGAGGCAATATGTGGGATTACCTGGTAGGTTTTCTTTGTATTTCAATGTGTGCATATAATTGAGTTGGTGATTTATCTATAGCATGACACGAGCACGTGCTTACACTAATTTATGAGTTGGGATGGGTCGGGGAGACATGATTCATACCTGAGATGTGGTTGCTCACCCCTCCTGTTGTGTTTGTCTTTGTTTATTTCAGGGGTTTACAGGATCTAGGAGGTTCACCAGAGGTGAAGACCTTGCGTTTGTTTGTTTTCTTTGGATTATAAAAAAAAACTATGGTTGTAACCCCGTGGGGGAAAGAGCATGTATGTATGTGTTTTTATAATGTGGATTGAAATGAGATTCCTGTATTTGTGTTTTATATGGGTGGTATGGATTAGGGATGACACCCGTGCTAAGGTCCCTTTCTTGATGTTATCATCAACCCTTTGTCCATTTGGGTGCGGGCATGGGAATTCACTAACCGGTTTCTGCGAGTTGGAAATCGGGGTGTAACAATTTGATAATACTTGAGCCCGATTTCGAGTTGAGACCCCAAAAGGCTCATTGGTTTACTTTCTCAGGGTTCATTGGTTGACCTTGCATTTGACTAGTTAATGGGGTTGGATAACATTTGGATAGTGATGTGATCGTCATTTCGAGCGTTTTGATCGTAATTGGACTTAATTTAGAATATCACGAGTTTCTTATAACCTTTTTTTTTTTCTCTCAATTTTAGAATAGCTATAATTACGAAACAATCTTTGAAAAGAAACTTATCCCCTACCAAGTAAAATTCTATATAAGAAAGTGGATTTGTGGACTTGGAATGTAGAATCTGGTGGGTTTACGGTCGTGTTGCAACAATTTCATCCAATTGATGAAGCCTTTACTAATTTTCAAAAGTAAAATTTTGAAAACCTTGAAAATATCTTTTTAAAAAGTTGAAACTCAAAAATAAAATTTTGAAAATCTAAAAATAGAAAATGTAAAAAAAATTGAATACCCCAAAAAAACAAAAACAAAACAAAATAAATCTAAAATTTTAAAAATTGAAATAAAAAAAGAAAAGGAAAATGTGCTGATATAGATTTTAAAAACAAAGAAATAAGAAAACATCTCAAAATCAAGTAGATATTAACTTTAGGTCATTATGAAAGTGTTAATTAATGTCCACGTATGACCTTCTTGCCAAATTCAATTTAGATTTTTGTTCGATCACACTCATATATTTGATGGTAAGTTTTTTCTTATAATTTTTCTCATTTCTTAATTCGAAATAAAATAATTTCCGGTTTTCTCATTTAATCAAATCTACACGACGTCGTTTAATAAAGTCGATTACTCAAGTTGTCGAGCAAGATTCTCAAATTGACTACCTATATATACATGTACCGACTTTCTTCATTTCTCAAGAACCGATATTCAAAAACTCTTTCTTGAAAACATCTTTTTAAAAAGTGGAAACTCAAAAATTAAATTTTGAAAATCTAAAATTAGAAAAGTAAAAAAAATTGAATAACCAAAAAAAAAATCTAAAATTTGAAAAATCGAAATAAAAAAAAAAAGCAAAATGTGCTAATATAGATTTTAAAAACAAAAAAACAAGAAAACATCTCAAAATCAAGTAGATATTAACTTCAGGTCATTATGAAAGTGTTAATTAATGTCCACGCAGGGCCGGCCCTGAGGGGAGGCCCAAGAGGCGGTCGCCTAGGGCACTCCCCCGATCGTCTTCATTTGGGGCACCCTTTAGGCCACTCATCCACCGGTCCACACAACGTATGGTCTTTGATCTCCAGGGCACTCCCGTAGCCCCGCTTTTCTCCAAGCCTCCAACACAAGATAGGCTGCAGAGCGCGACGAGAGGGAGAGGAACATTTGGTCTATGAATAAAATGACGCCTAGACGACACCGTTCCACACTACGAGGCTACACCAGTGCTTCGCGGCTACGAGGCGTGCTTCCTGGCTACGAGGCGCACCTGGTAATGAATCGAACACGATTACAATTGTTCCTTTGATTTCAATGGGCCATCAAGCGAACCGTGCGAGCATATTACTCCATTCATTGGCCTTCTAAACGGCGGGAAGGGTTTATCGACGTCCATACGTGCTCCCATTCCAAGGCAACAATCAGCATCAAGTGAGTTTGGATTTCTCTTTTAATTTTCGTTCTTACACTATATATTTTCTGCTATCTCTCTCTCTCTCTCCTGCCATATGCCTTTATCCAGTGTACATGGTCTTTATATATAGGGCTTTCCTTTATACTCAGGGTTTATAAATCTTCAACACTTCGTTTTCATCTATGTTGTTGATGTCAAAAAATTTCAACACTTTATTTTCATCTTTGCTGAAATTATTGTATCATGGCCTTACTTAGGCTACTGCGTAAATTCAAGCTTTACTCACAAATCCACTGTGAATCAAGTTCTAGCACGATATTTGCAGATTGCTGTTTTGGGCCACTAGCCATAGCTTTGTGTGCTAATTAGTAAAATGTATTTTGGTGACTAATTGATATTATTCGATTATAAGACGATGCCAATACGTACACTTGGATGATGTGTGCAATACCCATGTATTCCTGTATGAGAATCCCAAAGCCAAGGGACGCTACATTTGTTCCTCTCACAGTGCCACCATTTTTCAAATTGCAAAACTGCTAAGAACAAATAGCCCCAAATACAACATACCTGCATAGTGAGTAGTTCGCCAGTGGCATCCCACACGCCACTTTAGTTTTAAATCAAAACCACTAATTGTCAACTATTTTTTCCACGAAATACTGAATTTCCTTATATATCTAATTTCATTTTTTTTAACAAATTAAATTAGGTTTGTAGATGTTGATGAGAAGCTGGAGGTGGTCTCTTTTTCTTCTAAGAAGTTGAAACACTTGGGGTTCCAAGACAAGTGCATCTTAGAGGACATGGTCACATGAACAGCTCAAATATTGCAACATTTAAAAAAATATATTTTTAACTCGCATATATATAAGCTCTATGTTTAATTACTAGGCTTGACGAGTGCCTTGGGATTGAGTTTCCGCATATCGGTTATCCTTGTCCAAGTGAGAGGATTGTGTTTCAGGTGGGGAGAGATGGAAGCAGGCCCTTCTCTAGGCATGTCTCGAACTAACAGGCAGACTAAACATGTAAATATACATTCCACTACTTGAAAATTTTACTAACAGGCAGATTAAATTTGTTTGCATCAAATGTTCTGTTTGGAGGTGTATTGTCATATTTTTACTTATTTAAGATGGATTTTCTTTGCTTCTTGTCATAGAAATTCACTTCACATGAATGTTTGGATATTCAAATTATTTTTAGATGGCTTGCTACACGTGATTGCATTTAAGGCTTTTGAAAAATAATTCTGAATTTTTAAATATTAACTACTATGATATTATAGCTGCAACTTAAAATGAGTTGGATGAAAATTTAAATGATGATCCTTAATAATGGGGCACTCTTTTAGGAACTTGCCTTGGGCATTTAAATCTTTAGGACCGGCCCTGATTTTATTCATAGTCATTTTATTTCACACTATGGTGCTGGCAAACAATATGTAGCTTCAAATTTTGTGGTGTTGTATGATGCACATGGAACGTGAATTGCGCCCGACTATCTTCAATTTTGTGGTGTTGTTGCCTATCCGTTACTTCTTATCCTTGTAGATTGATTTTGAAAATTGATAATATATAATGCATATTCTTTGTTGTTGACTCTTTTGGGTGATTAATGTCATATAATTTGTTTTTAGTTTAAAATATAGCTCATTAGTAATTTTCTTCTACTCTCTGAAGCATCGTAATCGGTGAAAAAAAGTAATTGAAATCAATCCTTACATGCTGGGAACAATGGATGGAGGAGCTAGCTGCTGTGTCTGACTGCCAGTTTTGGCACAGAAGACTACTATACATATATTTTATTTGATGTAGTAAGGTTACGCCAAGTAGCAAATTTAATGAATGAAATGGTCTTTTATCTATGGTCAATGGTCATATCTAAAAGCTAGCAGTATTTTGCTAGATGCTAAAACTATCGACCTTGATTTTCTGCGTTATTCATTTTCATGATAAATTGATGTGCAAATAATGTTTTACGCTCGTTCACATTAATTGAACACTTGTGTAACCGATGAATTGGCTTGCATTCAAAATATGGACTAGTTTGTTAGCTTTAGTGTGGGTGCCTCTTGTGGTAGAAATAGTATGTCAGCTTTGGGTACCATTGTTTCACTGAATAATATATTTTGTTTGAGAACACCTGGTGAATATTGTCTGGGATATTCGTGGTACTAAGATCCAATCAAGATATACTTGGTTGATTTCCATGCAGATTGCATGAACTGGCAAACAAGAGAAGAATTTCAGTTACTAGTACTGCTTCAAAGCTGCTGGCTAGCATTCTATATTCCTACCGAGAATTGGGTCTATCTGTTGGACCATGATTTCAGGATGGGATGAAACGGTATTGACAACTTGCACTTTGTCCTACATGGTGCTTAACACCTGTATCTCATCATCAATGCATCAATGATCATGCGCGTATGTGATCTATGACTATGAGTTGTAGGGGCCGAAAGGAACAGGATTTTCAATTGGATCTGGTTCACCAAATCCAACAAGCGCAAACTAAGATTCGAACCGGCGTCAATGTGAACGTTGGGCTTGTCCTTCAAAGGCTACAAACCTTAGTCTGTTGAAATGTATTGCATGATGATGATATCCATATTGACAAATGGTTTGAGAAGGTAAGGATGTCTTCTCAAACATATTAATTACTATTCATTAAATAACCAAACCTAACACAGCCGTAAACAATAATGTTCAGGTTATTCACGAATAGTTTAGAAACGTTTACAAATACAATTATAAATCGTAAAAATTTATAAAAAGAATTAATATCATTAACTTATAAAAAAAGTATAATTAATTAATTATTAGGCTATATTATTTTTATAATTCACGAAAATATTAGAAAAATAATAATAATAAACAAATAAATAAATAAATAAAAAAGTTAGTTGAAGGGAGTTGTTTTTTTCAATATTCAACTATCAAATTTAACTTTAAAACATAATGCGTTTAAATACGATTTCACTTGTAAGCTTTTCAAGCTCATTTCAAACTTGTTCATTTAAGTTTATTAACAACTTGAAACTTAATCATATTAATTTTAAGTTTTTTTAATTTAAGTGGATCTAGTATTGATTTGATTGGCCAATAGGAGAAATTCTTGTCAATATCAAATTGGATCATTCAGAAATATGTGACTATGACATAACAATAGTAGTATTATTTGAAAATTTGTATCATAATGACTTCAGTTATTTAATCATTATAAAATTTAATTAAATTACTAATGTATGTAAGTATAAAATATAAGTTGGTCACTAGCTTAATGAGATGGTTATAATTTATTTAAATTTGATTTATCTTGATTCTAGACTTATTCATCAACTTAACAAATGAACTATATTTCAAATAAACCAAATTTCAAGCGAATGTCAAGCGGCTCGACTTATGTTACAGCTCCGATTGAAAAGGCATATATAAATGTGTTTGTGGGTAAGATTTGGCGCATTAGCTCTTCTGTTTTAATTATGGTTTGTGTTGATGATTATATGAGAATTTGGCTGAGTCCAATTTAATGTTTTTATTTTTCTTGCTAAAGTAAAGGATTCATAAAATTTAAATGTAGTTTAGTATGAATTATTATTCATTGTCGGCTTTTATGTATCAGTTGTATTATGCGATTTAGAGGCGTTTAGGACACATTATGTGGTATAAATTGTAGTTTATTAAGTAAAGAAGTGGGTTTGCGGGTGTCCTGGGAGTCGCCGAGACAATTTCGGGACAAAGAAAGATTGAAACGACACTAAACGGTGCCCTTGGTGTTGTGGGTTGATGTCACGCCCCGAATTCCAGGGAACCCGGAACCGGGTACATGACTTCCCCTTGCCCGCACCCGATAGGTCAAGGGGTTGGTGACTAGCACCAATGGAGACTACACCTGGGTGTCTGCCTCAAATATGCAACCTTGTACGATCATACATCAAGGGTAATCCTGTACTTTCCCATACATCATCATGCATACAATAAGTCAAACAATCATACAGACATCACATCACAAACAGGATGCAAATACAATCGTCCACCTGGACCCATGTCCGAGATACAACATAAAACAATACGTAATATAATCAGATCATACATCGGAGTAGTGGGCGTCCTCCTGGAAGAAAGTCCTCCACTAGTCTCGGGTCACACCCTGAAAAAGGTAAACAACAAGTAGGGGTGAGCGACAAGCTCAGTAGGTGACCCCAAAACTCCACATCATGCAACACACATAAGTCTATACTATATGCTCGGTGTACTCGTACACCGTGTAGTGTGCACAATCATTGGGACTCGGCCCGCAAACAAACATCAGGACTCGGCCTCGCACACACAAGACAACTTGTCCACGATCCTCCATGGGATCCCACTCGGGGCACTCGGCCCTAGCTCCACGAGCTCAACGGCTCAACTCAGGCCTTAGCTTGTCCACACGGTAATATGCCCGGCCACGGTCGCCACACAGGCTTGCCATCGGTGCATATGCCTCGCCAAGTCAACCACATAGCACCATCGGTGCATCACGGTGAGAACCCAAACAAGTCACGGAGTCCATGCCCCAATACCTCACACCAACATACTATCATGAGTATGGCATGTCATTCTCAACCTTTTCTTTAATCGTACCGGTCTTCACAAGTAAATCCTCAATCCTTGATTTATGAAGGAAGTACCCATAGTAGCTATTTTCTTGAAATCAAAAGTCCTGGCATTGGGTTCCCATAACCATAACTAAGATAATCTGATTTTTGGAGATTTTTCCGAGACGTCTAACCCCACTTTCCAAAAATTCACCACTACGAACTTTTGGGTTTTTCCGAGATTTTACACTAAAACCCAATTTTCACATTTTGAAATAGTGGGAATTAATTTTTCTAGTATTTTTCTTTGAATCCAAATGGGGGGTATTTCGTTATTTACATTGTAACTTAAGTATAATACTTGGGTATAGGTCACAATGTAAATAGGTCCATCCCGGTCTTGACAGTGTCCAGGCCACACTGCAGAGGCTGCGACTCGTAGCTCGAACCCGCGACTCGTAGTTGCGGAATGCGGAGCCGCGCGCGCCTCGAAGACTCGAAGCGAGGCTACGACCTTCGACCTACGAGGCTACGAACTTCGATCCTTCGGCTACGAACTTCGACCTTCGGACTACGGGTCTACGAACTACGAACCTTCGAACCTTCGAACTACGAACTACGAACCTTCGAACCTTCGAACTATGAACTATGACCCTACGACCCGGAACTTCGGATTTTCGTCGGTTCGACCCCAAGAACGCGCCCAGTGGTACCGTTCATCGTCGTTTTGCACTGTTCTTCGTCTGGAATCAACCCAGTGTCACGGACCGAGGCTTATCCTAGCATACTTAGGCCATTTTGGGGTATTTCCCCTTTGTAAAGTGGTGTACTTAGCTTATAGAGTAAGTTGTAGAGATTTTAGATTTCGATCATATATGATGTCTCCTGGCGACATAGCCAGAAAAGTGTTAACATCTATATGTAGGGGAGTGATGTTGTAAAGCTTTCAAGCAATCAATACAATCGTTTGTTGCCTTCGTTTAAATCGATCTTCCGCTAAGCGCTTCCCTACACAATTGCTTTACAACGGATCGATGGGTTCCGATCCAAATGCGACGAGTTAGGCTGACCTAGCGTTCCTTCGTACGGGTGGGAACTAGGTGCCGCACGGGTTAAGCCGCTATAAAGGCTGACCCCGTGACAAGTGGTATCGGAGCCCGGTTGGTGCTAAAGTTCGGTGGAACAATCAAAACTTCGAGACGGTGCAAAATGACAAACGGAGGATCTATTGTCATTAGTGGTGGCGACCACGAAGGCCGCGACAAGGAGCACCACGCTAAGGAACGGAGGAGAGACAAGTCCGTTTCGAGGGAAACATGTCCGCTGGAGAGTCGGCTAGCCAAATTGGAGTTGGCGTTAGCCGAACAGATGGAGGTGGTCGAGGAGCACACTGAAAGCATCGAAAAGCTGGACTCAGAGGGTGAGGAAAGCTATGGGAGGATGCAAGGGCTTCTCAACTCCGTCATGGATGACATGAACTCTCGGTTCGACGGCCTAAAGGACACTCTCACGTCCCAAATCCTGGCGATGCAGGAGGAAATCAAAGAGATCAAGGCGGATTGGTCTCTCTGCAAGATGGCGGTCACCCAAGGTGGCGTTGGCGGCCATTCCAGCTCCAAAATCGACGTGCCAAAACCTAAGACCTATCTTTGGGTCAAGGAATGCGAGGGAGTTAGACAACTTCCTCTGGACCATGGAGCAGTACTTCGATGCCTTGAACATTATCGACGAGGCAAAGAAGGTGAAGACCGCTCCGCTATACTTAGTCGATTCGGCTATGGTGTGGTGGAGGCGACGATACGCCGACAAGGAGTGCGGCCTATGTATCATTGATAATTGGGCGGATTTCAAGCGGGAGATCAAGGCCCAGTTCTATCCCCAGAATGCGGAAGACGAGTCTCGGGCGAAACTTCGGCGCCTTACCCACAAAGGCACGGTGCGGGAGTACGTCCGCGAATTTTCAGAGCTCATCTTGGAGATCCCGGATATGTCCGCGAAGGATTCATTATTTTCCTTCATGGACGGATTGCAACAATGGGCGAAGCTGGAGTTGCAGCGGAGGAATGTGCAGGACCTGGCGTCGGCCATGGCGGTGGCCGAATCACTCATCGAATACAAGAAGCCGGAGAAAACCACCAGTTCTTCATCGACTTCCAAGGCGAACAGGTTCCACAAGGAGAAACGTGGGGGAGACAACCGGAGTGAAGGAAAAGGGAGACCCTTCCAACCGTCTAAGGACTTTCGCCCAAAACACTTCGCGAATGGTTCCAAGGACGGGGAGAAGCCAAGGATCTCCTGTTTCCTTTGTGAAGGCCCTCACAAGGCGTTCGAGTGCCCGAAGCGCTCCAAACTCTCCGCGATGATCAACGAAGACGAAGAGAGGAATGCGAGGGATCCACGACTTGGTTCCTTGCAACTCCTCAATGCAATCAAGGCGAAGGTGGAGGTGCCACCATCCGGACGACGAAGGGCCGCATGTACGTGCTCGCTAAGGCCAACAACCTTGAAACTAAGGCCTTGGTGGACACGGGTGCGACCAACAACTTCATCAAGGTCGAAGAAGCTCGTAGGCGGGGATAGTCTACAAGGAAGAGAAGGGCTGGCCGAAGGCGGTGAACTCCAGCGCCAGTCCAATCCATGGCGTGGCTCGAGGTGTCGAGCTAAGTATTGGCGAGTGGAGAGGCAAGGTGAATCTCTCCGTGGTGTCGATGGACGACTATCCCATGGTGTTGGGGATGGAGTTCGTTGACCAGGTGCGGGCAATTCCAATTCCTAGCACCAACACAATGTGCATCATGGACGAGGGGAAAACGTGCATGGTGAAGGTAATGCGGGAGGAAGAGCTCAAGGCGAAGTCTCTTTCGGCGCTCCAACCGTCTAAAGGAGTTAGACGACAGGAGCCAACCTTCATTGCCATGGTGAAGGAAGAAGGCCCAAGTGTTGGGGAGGAGCCCCCAACCGAAGTGAAGACGGTCCTTGAAGAGTTTGGGGACGTTATGCCACCCGAACTCCCCAAACAACTTCCGCCGAAGCGGGAGGTGGACCATAAGATCGAGTTAGAGGCCGGTGCAAGGCCTTACTTGCTGCGGTGCCTTATCGGATGGCACCACCGGAGTTGGAGGACCCGGAGACAATTGAAGGGCTTGTTGGATGCCGGATTCATTCGGCCATCCAAAGCGCCATTTGGAGCACCGGTGTTGTTCCAAAAGAAGCACAATGGGTCGATGCGGCTATGCATTGACTATAGGGCGCTAAACAAGATTACGGTGAAGAACAGCTACCCCATCCCACTCATATCCGACCTGTTCGATCAACTTGGTGCTGCGAGATGGTTCTCAAAGCTAGACTTGCGGTCGGGATATTGGCAAGTGCGGATAGCCGAAGGTGATGAGGCAAAGACGACGTGCGTCACAAGATACGGCTCTTACGAGTTCTTGGTGATGCCCTTTGGCCTCACAAACGCCCCTGCCACATTTTGTACGTTGATGAACCGGATCTTCCAACCATACTTGGATAGATTCGTCGTGGTGTACCTCGACGACATTGTTGTCTATAGCAAAACGTTGAAGGAGCACAAGGCACACTTACGGCGGGTTTTCCAAATCTTAAGGGAGAACCAACTCTTTGTGAAGAAGGAGAAATGTGACTTTGCGAAGAAGGAGGTGCCCTTCTTGGGTCACATCATTGGCGGCGGCAAGTTAAAGATGGATAACAAGAAAGTGTTAGCCATCAAGGAATGGGAGACGCCCAAGAAAGTCCCAGAGATGCGTTCATTCCTTGGCTTGGTTAACTACTATAGAAGATTCATCCGCGGCTATTCCCACATTGCCGCACCCTTGACGGAACTACTAAAGAAGAACAAGACTTGGGTGTGGGATGATGCTTGCCGAGAGGCATTCGAGAAGTTGAAGCAAGCCGTGACAAACGGACCGGTGATGGCACTGCCGGACTATACAAAGCCTTATGAAGTTCACACGGATGCTTCAGACTTTGCCATCGGTGGAGTTCTTATGCAGGAGGGGCATCCTGTAGCATATGAGAGCCGAAAACTTAATGGCACCGAACGGAGGTACGCGGTGCATGAAAAGGAGATGACGGCTGTTATGCATTGCCTTCGGGTGTGGAGGCATTATTTGCTAGGGTCCAAGTTCGTGGTGAAGACGGACAACATTGCTACGAGTTATTTCCTAACTCAAAGGAACTTAACTCCGAAGCAAGCACGGTGGCAAGGACTCTTAGCGGAATTCGACTTTGTACTCGAGTACAAACCGGGCACAAATAATGTGGTGGCCGATGCACTAAGTCGGAAGGCGGAACTTGCAGCCATTAGCCAACCACAATTCCCCCTGGTGGACAAATTAAAGGAAGGAATGGAGCATGACCCATTAGCCAAGTCCTTGGTGGAATGCGTCAAAGCTGGGAAGACGCGGCGATTTTGGCTAAGGGATGACTTGCTCCATACTCGAGGGGAACGGGTGTACGTTCCTAAGTGGGGAAGTTTGAGGAGAGACATCCTCAAAGAATGTCACGACTCGCGGTGGGCTGGCCATCCCTGGAGTCGATCGTACCTTGGCGTTGGTCGAACGGAGCTACTACTAGCCTCAACTTTATGAGGACGTCCAAGTGTACGTGCGGACTTGTCTTGTGTGCCAACAAGACAAGATAGAGAATCGACAATTGGCGGGACCGTTAGAACCGTTGCCCACTCCGGGAAAGACCTTGGGAAAGTGTTTCGATGGACTTCATTGTTTGTCTCCCAAGATCCGAAGGATGCGGTACGATCATTGTGGTGGTCGACCGATTCTCTAAGTATGGAGTTTTCATTCCAGCTCCGAAGGATCGCACGGCGACGACACGGCACGACTATTCTTCAAGTATGTGGTGAAGTACTGGGGCATTCCAAAGACAATCGTGAGTGATCGGGACTCCCGATTCACTGGGCGGTTTTGGACCGAGCTATTCCTGGATAATGGGTTCGGACTTAAACTTTTCAACAAGTTTCCACCCACAAACAGACGGCCAAACAGAACGTGTCAATGGCTTATTGGAGCGTATCGAGGCACTACGTGAGTGCCAACCAAAGAGATTGGGCCAAGTTGTTGGACATAGCCCAATTCTCATATAACTTGCAGAAGAGCGAGTCCACGAACGAGAGTCCGTTCGAACTCGCAACTGGGCAGCAACCATTGACGCCCACTTCCATCACTCGGGGGTACACTGGGAAAAGCCCCGCGGCGTTCAAGTTTGCAAAAGGATGGCATGAACAGACGGATCTGGCCAAGGCATACTTGCACAAAGCAGCGAAGAAGATGAAGAAGTGGGCGGATCAACAAAGGAGGCCCTTGGAATTCCAGGAAGGAGACATGGTGATGCTCAAACTCCTTCCGCGCCAAACCAAAGCACTTAGACAATTGCATAAGGGTTTGGTGCGCCGATATGAGGGGCCTTTCAAAGTACTTAAGAGAGTTGGGAAGGTCTCATACAAATTGGACCTCCCGACTAGCTTACAAAGGCATCCGGTGTTCCACGTTAGTTTGCTCAAGCCTTACCACGAAGACTTGGAAGATACGAGCGGACAACGGGCGGTGCGGACACCAACAGCATCAACGGGCAAGACCTATGATAAAGAGATAGAGAAAATCCACTCTCGTAGAGTCGTGCCAAGAAGGGGCGTAGATCCAAGCCGGGTGGAGTACTACGTCCAATGGAAGAACAGGCCGGTTGAAGAGGCAAGCTGGGAGAAGGAAGAGGATCGGGGCAATTCTCCAAAGAGATTGAAGAGTACCGGGAAGAAACCGAACGCTACATCCAGCAGTTCGACAAGTTCGAGGAAGCCGAAGACGCAACGAGGACGCTGCGAAATCGGGTGGGGGAGAATGTCACGGACCGAGGCTTATCCTAGCATACTTAGGCCATTTTGGGGTATTTCCCCTTTGTAAAGTGTTGTACTTAGCTTATAGAGTAAGTTGTAGAGATTTTAGATTTCGATCATATATGATGTCTCCTGGCGACATAGCCAGAAAAGTGTTAACATCTATATGTAGGGGAGTGATGTTGTAAAGCTTTCAAGCAATCAATACAATCGTTTGTTGCCTTCGTTTAAATCGATCTTCCGCTAAGCGCTTCCCTACACAATTGCTTTACAATGGATCGATGGGTTCCGATCCAAATGCGACGAGTTAGGCTGACCTAGCGTTCCTTCGTACGGGTGGGAACTAGGTGCCGCACGGGTTAAGCTGCTATAAAGGCTGACCCCGTGACAAGTGGTATCAGAGCCCGGTTGGTGCTAAAGTTCGGTGGAACAATCAAAACTTCGAGACGGTGCAAAATGACAAACGGAGGATCTATTGTCATTAGTGGTGGCGACCACGAAGGCCGCGACAAGGAGCACCACGCTAAGGAACGGAGGAGAGACAAGTCCGTTTCGAGGGAAACATGTCCGCTGGAGAGTCGGCTAGCCAAATTGGAGTTGGCGTTAGCCGAACAGATGGAGGTGGTCGAGGAGCACACCGAAAGCATCGAAAAGCTGGACTCGGAGGGTGAGGAAAGCTATGGGAGGATGCAAGGGCTTCTCAACTCCGTCATGGATGACATGAACGAGCTCAAACGCCCCAAATCGAAGGGTCCAAGCTTCCTTCTCTTTCTCTCTCTAAGCTCTCCAACGTAGACGCGAAACGTTGAAACGTAACGTGGAAGCTCTCTTTCTCCCTATTTATATTTTCGCAGTCAACCGACCTAGTCAATAATTGACCTCCAAGGCCCCAAACTCCAAATTGAGTCAAACTACAGTCAAAACGCTCGAAATGATGAGCACAATACTAGATCGATATTATTACACCCAAATGACCGCTCAAATGCAAAGTCAACCAATAGACCCCAAAAAGTCAACAATCGGGTCAAACGGGGCCCCGACTCAAAATCGGGCCCAAGTACGGTCAAAATGCTCACATCGACGACTAAACCATCGTCCAGATAGTTACATTCCCATAGAATGACTATCTCTCAAAACTACCCAAACACGAGTCTTTACGGTTGAAGGCTCGGAGGATGCCTCGAAGGTCGCAGGGTCGTAGCGGAAGTTGCTTCGAAGGGTCGAAGAGTCGAAGCCGCATCGAAGAGTTGTAGCCGCGTCGAAGGGTCGAAGCCGTGTCGAAGATTTGTTGCCGCGTTGAAGGGTGGAGGCCGCGCTACGAGGCCGAGCTGGACTACGAGGCGGGCCGCTTCGAGGGAGATTGCGAGGCTTCGAGGCGGGGCCGCGCTACGAGGCCGAGTCGGACTACGAGGCAGCCGCTTCGAGGCAAGGCCGATTGCGAGGCCGACTACGCTATGAGGCTACGAGTCTCACCGAGCTTCGAGGCAGGCCGAGCTACGAGGCTTCGACCGTGACCTGCGAGTCCGTGAGTGTTGCGGGTCTGCGAGCTTCGAGGCTGCCGGGTCCGCGAGCTTCGAGGCTACGTGCTTTGAGTCTCGCCTACGAGGCCGGGTGCTTCGAGTCTCGACCGCGAGGCTTCGAGGCCGGGTGCCGCGGGTCTGCGAGCTTCGAGGCTGCCGGTCCGCGAGCTTCGAGGCTACGTGCTTCAAGTCTCGGCTACGAGGCTTCGAGGCCGGGTGCTTCGAGTCTCGACTGCGAGGCTTCGAGGCTGGGTGCCGCAGTCCGCGAGCTTCGAGGGCCGCTCTGCGAGCTTCAAGGCTATGTGCTTCAAGTCTCGCCTACGAGGCTTCGAGGCCGGGTGCTTCGAGTCTCGGCCCGAGGCTTCGAGGCCGGGTGCTTCGGGTGCGGCCGCGAGTCCATGAGTGCGAGCTTCAAGGCCGCTGGTCTGCGAGCTTCGAGGCTACGATCATGAATTCGCCTTGAATAGCTTCTGGGAGATTTCCGTAATCATATTTTCGGCCGGTTTGATCGAGGGCATTGACCGTCCTTTCACAAGTTTGACTTTTCATGCCGAAAGTTATTTTAGTCATAACTTCTTCATTTTAGGCAATAGACTATGATGAGACCTTTGCTCCGGTGGCAAGACTTGAGGCAATTCGAATGTTTCGGCGTATGCTTCATATGAAAACTTCATAGTTTATCAAATGGACGTTAAGAGTGCATTCCTGAATAGAGATCTTCAAGAGGAGGTGTACGTTGAACAACCTCCAGGTTTCATTGAACCCAAGGCTGGACATCTGGTTTACAAACTAAGGAAAGCTTTATATGGATTGAAGCAAGCTCCAAGAGCCTGGTACGACACACTTTCGAATTCTTACTTGCTCACAACTTTCAAAAAGGGAAGATTGACTGATAACATGCATTTTATGCTGTTATTCTAGTGTTTATTTAGGGAGTTTAAGAGCATGATTAGAGCCTTATTGCCTCATATATCATATATATTTGCTCTAACCCCTAGGAAGATGCTATTTGCAAATACATGCATTTTTAAGCTATTTTGGCAGATTTTGGAGCTCACTTTTGACATAGTAGATGGCCTCAAACAATTAGCGTGCAAGAATAAAGGTTGCTTAGAATGATGTCCTCTACCTACCACAAAAATTTCAGAGCATTTGGAGTTGCACGTGAATTCACCCATTTCACGTGCAAGTCTATTTTTGCCTCTCAGGCCTCTATAGGATGCAAGGAAGCTTGGGGAGAAGTTTGAGCTGATTTGGAGGTGCACGTGAATTCACCATATCACGTGCAAATTCACGTGCAGAGATATTTTTGGACCGATCCTATCGTTTTTCCATGCTGATCATTTGTTTCTGAAGGCCCATGTCCAAATTGTGGATGGAAGATAGAGATTTTAATGTTTCGAGTGTTACTTATCAAAACTACGCCGTTTTGATAAATGGGCTAGGGTACACACCTCAAAGCCCATCCAAACTCTATAAATATAGCCTCCACGCCTCTGCTATGCATGCCTAACCCCCCTACACGTTTTTAGAGAGAGAGAGGCTCCACGACTTGGAGGTTGCTCCTTGACCTAGGAGAGCAGCCGTCGCAGCCGTCGCAGCAGCCGTCGCGGATTTTGGAGCCTGGATTTGAAGCTTTCTTTGTGCGCGTGGATTAGAAGAAGATGTTGAGCTTTTCTCGCTTTGTGTTTGCTTGTAATCATGCGTGAGTAGTCTTTTAATCTAGGGGAGCAATGTAGCCCCCTTATTGCTTTCTTGTGTTTATGAATATTTGGGTTTGGATGATTGAGTTTTGCATGTTTTATGAATCTGTTCTTAATCTCTATCTTTGGATGTACACCTTGGTATTTTTAGCCCTAATCTGGGGCGGATTGAGATTCATAACTTATTTGTAATTGGTGTGATCATTATCCTTTTGCAAGTATGATTTATTGGCTTTGCATGTTTGTGTGTTTAGATGACCATTCTTGGCATACAACTCTTAAAAGGACCTCAATGACCATTTGTTGTCCTTGGCTTATGTTTAAGATGTTTTCAATCGGACAACCCTAATACCATGAACAGTAGAGATAACATAGGGAGGTGCAATTGTGACCCTAGATGCTTTTAATCCTTGAATCTTAATCCTAAAATCAGTTTACTTTCTTTGTTTATTTAGAAAACCAAATAAAAATTAGATCTTTAGTTTAAAAAAGAAAACTTTTTGCCAAGACATTTTATAGAACAAGAGTAATTGGGTGTTTTGATTTGAGAACTAGAGAACTAGGCTAATCCTCGTGGGTTCGACCCCTTGCTTGTCGCTATTCTTTTAGTGCAAACTTAAGGAATTTATTATCTTGAAGAGAGATTTAACGACATTAGCTAGCTCTTTTAGAGAGGCTAAAAATCTGTCTATCAAATTGGCGCCGTTGCTGGGGATTCAACGGTTAACTAGTTTTTAAAATCAACATTGAGTGAAATTGTTTGAATTCTCGATCTTGGTGTTTATTTTGTCTTTTATTTTTTGTTATTTTCTTTTCTTTACTTGTTTATTTAGCATTGTTCGGAGCCTGGGTGTGTTCTTGTTGTTTTACAGAACATACATCAAGGATTCCTAGTTGTGCATGCAAAGAGAGGAGGATATACAATTTACTCGGGAACCTGAAAGGTTGTTCAGAGCTCGTCATAGAGAACGGCTAGGGAAGCAAGACGTGAGGCTGAAGAAGCATTGCAAGGCTTGGAGCAATCCGTAGGCGACCTGATGGCAGATCTCGGACCTGATGGTGGTGCACCGCAAGGAGGGGCCAATTACAATGGCCAATATCCAAGAAGAAGAGGGACATAGGTTTATGCCCAGAACCTTCTTAGATTATGCGAGGCCAATGATGTCGACCATTATTCTGGGATTCAGAGACAAGAGTCCAAGCAAATAGCTTCGAGTGAAGCCGGCATTGATCAACATGGTGAGCAACAACGCGTTTGGAGGAACAGCCGTGGATGATCCACACCAGCATTTGATGAGGTTCTACCAGGATGTGCGACACCATAAAGATCAACAATGTATCGAGAGGAGGTAATAAAGCTAAGGCTTTTCCCTTTCTCTTTAAGGGAGAGAGCTCTTGGCTGGTTCAACGATCTACCAAGCAGGTTCAATCAACACTTGGGAGGAGATGCGGACCAAGTTCATGTCAAAGTACTTCCCTCCTTCCAAGGTGATCCAGCTCGGAGGGGAGATTAGCAGATTCAGGCAAGATGAGATGGAGACTCTTCATGAAGCTTGGGAGCATTTCAAAGACTTAGTGAGAAGATGCCCCGATCATGGAAGACCCCAGTGGATTCAAATTGAATCTTTCTACATAGGTCTTCGTCCCACTCACAAGACAAGGTGAATGCAAATTACTGGAGGATGCTTGATGAATCTAGAGCCTGACGCAGCAGCAGAGCTCTTGGAGAGGCTGTCTTTAGCTGATTGGCAGTGGTCTAATGTGCGTACTTCAAAGCCAAGGGAGAAGATAGCTTCAGTTGATAATTCTTCCAATGATATGCAAGCACAGATTCAAGCTTTAGTGAAAGGCATGGAAGTATTGGCTCTTAAAGTTGAAGGATCACAACAAGCTTTACTAGTAGCTGAGCAGGGCTGGAATGGAGCTGAAGAAGCAAATTATGTTGGAGGAAAGGGCTTGTACCAGAAAATGCAATTTTATCCTCAACAACAACAACAAGGGTACAACCAGAACCAAGCAATGGTCTCGGCCATTTCGGAGAAGCTGAACCGAGGGGGAGATACCTCATTTCAAGACAAATATGTGCCCCCTGGGATGAAGCGAGAATCCGTATGCTACGGATAATTATTTACACCCACCTCCAGGATTCGAGCGAAATGACCTCGGCCTTAACAAAGAAAGAGGAAGGGTATATCGGAATGGAGGGGTAGGGACTCCGTTCTTCCCGTCTTTCTCTGTCCTAGGGTATCTCGTCCTATACATGCTTATATATATATGTAAATCCATATAGGTGTGATCTTCTATATGGATGTTGGCCTTCAATGGCATATTGGTTGATTTGATGTTTAGGAGTGGGCCGGAAATCGTTGGGTTGTCCATGCCCACTAGGTGTTTGATAAAATGTTTGTGTGGCTACGCTCACTATGTGTTTGATAATATTCCGTGTGGTCGTTGTATGTCGCGTGTTTGGTTTTAAGCCTTGTGAGGCTGGTATATGTTGGTTATAACCGACTATGTCGGCCGTGTGAACCTTGTTTGTGATATACTCGTTGAGCAAGACTGCTATTTTGTATTAAGTTGAGATGTGTTACTAAGCCGTACTTTTGTAATCGATTATATTGTTGTTTGAGATTGATCACCCAAATGCGATGGGATTGAGTGAGTTATGGGCCAGGCATGATAACTGGACCCCTTGAGATTTGGCCAGGACTGCGGTCCTGAGTCTCGGTAAGCACTCATGACAACAGGGCTAAGTCTACACCCATTCCTGAGGGTAGGTATAGCGCCCGAGGAGGTGGTTGACCATACCTGACTCGGGTGGAAAATGTTGCATTGGTGTCCATGCAACATTCGCCTGGATGTGGTATGTCATGTCGCCATGGTGGCGGGGTGTCCTCTGCCATCCAGTGTGGGCTCAGGTAAAAGGTGTGTTACCGGGTGATGTTTGTCGCTTTAGCTTTAGGCACGACACGAGCACAAACATACACTTGTCATGCATACCGTAGAGTGGGACAGTGCGGGGAGACCGGATCCCTACTCGAGCTATGGTTTGCTCACCCCTCCCATAAACCTGTTCTTTTGCAAGGTTTAGCAAGCGGTAGGTGAACGGGCTGTGGTGATAGGCCACCGAGGCTCAAGACAATGTTGGTTTTCTTTGTTTTGTTATGGATTTCTATCTTATGTTTGGGATTATTTGTAAACAAGATATTCTGGTTTAAATGGAAACTTTTCCCCATTGAGTTGTATTGAACTTTGAGCCCTTTTAAATGAAATGAACTGGGTTGTGGTTGTTATTTAACTATTGTTTGGGTGCATGGTTTGGGAGCAGGAGCATGCCCCGTGGCATGTTAGCCTGGTTGTACAGGTTTGGGACAACACCCGTGTCATAAGTCCTTTTAGGTGCTTGCACTAACCCCTTGACCTTTTGGGTGCGAGCATGGGCGATCACTACCCGTTTCCAAGTGAAAGGAAATTGGGGTGTGACAAGTTAAGTCTTCCTCTCAAGCGAACTAAAGTAAAGAAGACACGGAGTAAGGCATCCGAGTCTTCCTTACATACGGAGTAAGGAAGTACCGATGCGGAATAAGGACCCGAGTCTTTATTCGCACAGAGTAAGGAAACCAGATGCGGAGTAAGGAATCCGGACCATTCACTCATGCGGAGTAAGGATGTGCTAGTACGGAGTAAGCCGTCCGGTCCTTTAAACTCGCACGGAATAAGGAACTTACATGCGGAGTAAGGAAGCGCCGATACGGAATAAGCACTCCGACCTTCTCATTCACACACGAGTAAGGAAGCACCGACACGGACTAAGGATTCCAAGTACCAAATAGATACGGAGTAAGCAACCACTCGACCAAGAAGATGCTACTTCAACTTACCGCATTTAAAGTTATCGACTCGTGGCGTCCCGATGTAAGACAAACGCGTTGAGAACCTGAAGAATCTTACACGTGGATCACCCGGATATGTGAACACAACCTTAATTATACTTGGGAACTCACAAAGACACTTATACTCTTCGAACCCAAGATCTTGATCTCCACAAACCACAGCCAAGGCAGAGAGATTACCGAGGAATAGTTAGTGCCGAACGCATTCCGAAACTACAAGTTCCAAGGTTGTCTCTTAGGAATGTTTGTATAAATATTCTTACTTGTATATTTGTATAAAAGGAGTGAGTGTGTGCGAACAAGCAAAATAAATTAATCCCGTGTATGCACAAGAGCTCAGAGATACAGTCTAGGCTAGTGTGTGAATCCTTTTGTAAAACAGAGTGTGAGAGAGTCTTGCTTCTATTTTGTTGTAATTATCTCTTGATAATAAAACAAAATACTTCCACTATCCTGGTTATCTTCCATAGATGATTCTATCACTTAACTAGATTAGTGTCGTGCCTTAAGAGATTAAAAAGAGTTTCGATAAGAGCCTATTTACCCCCCCCCCCCCCCTCTAGGCTCCAAGGGACCACTTTTAAAGTGTCGTCTTAGGTCAAAGACGACACTTTTAAAAGTGTCGTCTATCGACCCGTCGTCGAAGGAATTGAGGGAAATAACGACACTTTTGTAAGTGTCTTCAAAAAGTACCTTTAGTGACACTTTTTAAGTGTCGTTAAAAATCCTTTAACGTCACTTTTAAAAGTGTCGTTAAAAATACCTTTAACGACACTTTTAAAAGTGCCATTAAAGGATTTTTAACGACACTTAAAAAGTGTCATCTTTTTTAGTTTGAAAAAATAAAAATAAAAATAAAATTTTAATTTATATGAAATTACGTACATATAAATTCAAGTTATATATATAATCACATTAAAAAACCAATAATATACAAGTAATTATTCAAATCACAAATCCTATATTATCAAGAATACAATAAGATTAGCCCACACTTTATCTCTACCAACTATAATACTTTATACAAACTCAAATACAAAACACAGAATGAAACAATCTTCCAAGTCACTGCTCTTTCATTCGAGACTGGCCTCTCCATTCTTGATATACAAATGTCACTCAAAAGGCACGTGAAACCCTGCACAAAATGCGTCTTAGCTATCTCATTTCAATTTTTTCAATAGTCACACTAGAAAGGGATGAATGAAAGCTTAAAACACATTAAAATCAAGAGAAAGTGAAGATAGAGGTTTAGGGTGATTGTCCAGCATATATAGAATTATAGGACATTGAATAATAATGCATTCCAATTATTCTCACTTTTACACTAAATAAATACGCATCATGTGTGAAACAAGACCTTAACATAGTAGTTAAGACACAAGGGTAGAATTTTGTAAAAAAAAAAAAAGCTCTATCAGAGTTAATACCTTCAATTTTTTTCAAATGCAGATTCAATGAAAGATAGAAGCTCAGCTGCAGGATATGATTTGTCCAATAATTCTGGCACTATTGAAAATCTGCAAGAAACTGACATATGAAGTTAGGCGTGCCACTATGCCACTAATGTGTGGCATTTTATAAAACTTAGAATCCAGTAAATCACAGGTGTGATAATTTATGAACAAGTACTCCTTATTTTCCCATTTAAATGCCTGGGGAAGCCCATTAAACTAACCATTTATAAAGTTACTCTCTCTTTTCGCAAGCAAGAAATTCATAAGGAAAAACACAAGAAAGAATGCAAGCAAAACTAAAAAAACTAAAACAATTTTATATGTATGTATGTATGTACGTATATAATTACCTTGTAATGTTGCATCTTTCAAGCATCTATATGTATGAGTAACATTGCTGAGAAAATTTATGAGCTTCATCCTCTTGTAACCTGCCTTTCTCTACAATATAATCAAACAGTTCTCCAGAATTCACATACTCCGTTATAACATATGTATGTTTGTCTTTTCAAAAACCCCACAAATTTTCACATTCAACTTACCATCTTAACCCAAAGTATCATAGGAAAACATTCCATATATACTGCTCATTAAAATCCTTCCTATTTCTCAAGAAACCATAAAAAATCAATCTAGTTATTTGCAGACAATTTCAATGAATTATTCTATACCAAAATATAAAAGGTGACGTTGTTATTGACTTTTTTTTATATTCATGAATTATTCTATACCAATGGGGAATGGATGAGGATAATCATGCTTCAAGGGGTTACCTTCCGGAGAGTCCCTAATAGGATCACCATAGTCATTGTTATATGTACTTGCTTTTGTTGTTATCCTTTTCTATAATAATACAAAGGGATCAAGACGAAAGTTTCCCCTTAAATGCTTCCATGTATTACCCCGCACAAATTATTTCAACAAGATATCCCACTATGGTATAATATAGATCTTAGTCAGATTTATAAAAGAAATTTAGTGCTTTAGGTGTTTACAGCATGCACCATATTCATAATTCTCAAATAAGTATGCAAATTTAGATATATAGTATGTAAATTTAGATATATAAGGAAGAACTTGGTAAAGCAAGAGTATCCAGCGGACCAAGATTAGTGAACAAATGATGGAACGCAGTGCAAGAAGCCACGGTAAAAATCAGAGGAATAACATATTATGCAAATCATGTAATAAATTAATATTAGAGGAATAGAGAAAGGGGGAGCGAAGGGAGAGGGGACGCACCTTGCGGCAAGGGAGGAGGGTCCTCCAATAAAGAGCCTGCCATGATGGCCAGAGCGGCACAAAAGTGCACCACACTGCTTGGACGGTAGAATCCACCAAATGCCAAGCAGGAAGCGCCTGTGAAGAAGGAAGCGTTGGATCAAGAAGAGCCGTTGGAGAACGGCCTGAGGAAGGAAAGTGGACAGGCTACGACAAAGAGGGATGAACGGACGACTGCTTCCCGAACGGACACCTACGCGCGCACACAGACGGACGGACACCGCCCCGCACGGACGTTGCGCGCATGGACGCTGCGCGCACAGACGGCTTCGCGCAGGATGCCTTTGCGCAGAGACCAAGGGAGAGGCCTGATCCAAAGGAACTGACCACGGCCTGAACAGACGGACGATCCCGCCGCTGGAAATAGGCCGCCACCAAGTTGCTACCAAGGAACGGAGCCGCCGCAAGCCAGAGCCAATGGTTAACGAGGCAGACCGTCTGGGGAGAGCACAGATCTAGTCTTCAAGTCGCGCCAATGAAAACCCCAGTCCACCCTAACACATATAATGTGTTTTTTTGGTGTGCCGCAGGGGAAATGAAAACCCTAAAGCCCAAATCATCCCTACGTGAGAAAAAAAACAATAATAAGGATGATTACGCACTTTCAAGAAAATCCAAGCCGAAAAATTCCAGATTGAGAAGTGGTGGAGAGCGCAATAACTAGAGTCGATCTGCAGGAGATTGGGGAAGACGATCCCCAATAAATCGCCTTCAAAACCCGCTCTTATACCTAAAATTATTTGGCCATAGAAAACGCATGTTAATTTTAAGGGTTCTAGCGCCCGCAAAAAAAGAAAATGGAGCAGCAGATTTGACGACCCGTTTTTGAAAATGTCGTTAATAAAAATAATAGACGACATATTTTTGAATGTGTCATTACTATTATTATATTTGGCGACACTTTTTTAAAAGTGTCGTTAAAATATATTTTTGGCAACACTTTTGAAAAGTGTCGTCAAAAACCTAAAAAAAAAGTGTCGTCGTAGGCTGTTTTTCTTGTAGTATCGCATGAAGATGTTTATGGTATGCCATGATCATCTCATGTGGCCTTCTTCATCGAGATTCCAATTCGATGACTATCGGAGAACATGGAGTTAGAAGGCCAAAGACGGATGCCGAACTTACCAACGATGAAAGAGCCTTGCGGTGCACTAGCAAAAAGGCTCGCTTACGTTACATCGTCTTTGGATTTCGAGGCTTTCACGGACGTCCAGGGTCGCACGACAAAGAAAACTGCCTGGGATAAACCGACAATCCTCTATGAGGGGAGTCGGTCCCCGGATGCAAAACGTGATATGTGCTCTAAGACGGAACTTTGAGAGTTTCAATCACAAACCTGGCGAATCCCTTGAGAGCATCTATCGGAGATTCGGCAAGCTCATTCTAGAGCTAAAAACCGTCAATGAACACTACACTCGGTCTCAAATCAATGACAAGTTCTTTCGATCCCTCGCCTGGATCGCTACTACTCCAAGCGACTCCGGATGCAAGCCGACAAAAACCGGCCGTTCTCGCCCTTGAAGAAATATACGGAGAGCTTCGGACTCATGAGGTCGATTCGGATACACCGACTATGATGAGAAAATAGCTCGGAAAGAAAAAGGGGTAGCCCTCAAAGCTACGGAATGCTCCAAGAATCATCAAGAGGATCATACGGATGAGTCGGAGAATTTTGACTCGAGACGCAGAAGAGGAAATAGCTCTTCTTGTCAAATCCTTTGAACGATTCCTTCGGAAAAGTAGAAAAGGATTCGAAGAGGCCCCTCATCATCCAGAAGGAAGGAGCGATCGGAGTCGAGCTCCCAAGAATGCTTTAATTGTGGGAAACCCGGTCACTAGGCCAAGGAAGGCAGATCCAAATCTAAGACGGCAGAGAAAAGTGACAAGGTTACTCCTTGACGTACCACCTCGGACAACAAGAAGAACAAGAGGAAGGCGTTCATGACAAAGTACATCGGTGGCTCGAAAGAAGAGGAGGAATCCTCGGATGATGAGCCAACTCCTAAGCCGAACGTCCGCCTCATGTCAAATACTCGAGGTACCTTCTATCTCGAGCTCATGAGTAAAATAGAATCTCTTATTACCGAACGTGATCATGAAAAGAATAAGAGACTAATAATTACTCAAATGTACAAAGATATGGAAAGTCGAATAAACGTCTTGAATTTACTATTACTAGACTTGAAAAAGACATAGCCGATTTCGAGAGGAAAAGAGGCTTGGTATCACGATCTAAGGGCTGAAAATCATCTTGCTAAATACCAATCTCTCAGGTCTAAAAGTTATTGTAAAAAGACTCGAGAATAAACTTGAGCAGGAAAAGGAAATAAATCGTAAGTGGCTTAAATCCTGGGAAATAGCCTCTTCATTTAGTACCGATCCTGGATAATGTTCGAGTCAAACCTGGCCTAGGCTCGGAATCATCAACCTCCAATGCTCAAGCTACTAAGTGTCCTCCTGGATTTCACTCCAAAACTAACCAACTTATATCCTGTTAGTACGTCTAAACCGTTGGATGGTTTCATTTCAGGTGGCACCATAGTTTATGACTCCGAATCGAGGCCAGTATCGCACTTCTCGAAGTAGTAAGACTTCGTAACTAATGATGAAGGGAAGGTCGCCGTAGTTAAATCCAAAATCGTAGCACCCAAAAAGAAAGGAAAGGCTAAGACCGACGCATCTAGGGCCAAGAGCGCGTCACCCAAACGCAATGGATTAGGCCACAAGGAATAGAGTAGAAAGTCCTGTAAAATCTAAGAGACCTGTATCCCCTGTTTGTACTCCGCATTATAGTGTCTGTTCCATCTTGTAGGGAAATAGGTCATTATCACTATGAATGTTGGAGTTTATCCGATAACCGGCTTTGTAATCAAATTCGTACCAATAAAGATCGGCCCAATAAAAAAGGTTCTTCGAGCAAAACAAAATCTAAACCTCAAAGGAGTGTCTCTCCCAAGATAACCCAAATAAAAGAAGCAACTAAAACTAACAAATTAAAGTCAACTTGGAGAGCTAAAAGTCCTAGCAAAGTCAAATCCAGAAGCGTTGACATTCGTTGTCTTTCAGGAGCATCTTTGGAATGCACCTGCGGATCACTTGAAGTTAAAGATCAATCAAAGCAAGTGGATCCTCGATAGTGGATGCTCCTGGACATATGACAAGTGATCAGACTCGCTTGTAGAAGTTAATGAAAAACGAGGTCCATCCGTTTCATATGGTGACAACAACAAAGGAAAGACCGTTGGATATGACACTTTAACTAACGGCCGTATATCATTCACTAGAGTTGCACTAGTCGAAGGTTTGAAGCATAACTTGCTAAGTGTCGGTAATTTATGTGACAAAGGATTTCTTGTTTCCTTTATGTCCAACACCCGTACAATAAGGGAAAACTTATCCTGGAGATGTTAAGTTATCCGGATCAAGAGATGGGGACATATACTCGGTGGTCTTAAGAAATAATTCTTCGACCCTGTATGCTTCCTCACTAAAGCTTTAGATGAAGATAGTTGGTTATGGCACAAGCGATGCGCACATTTAAACTTTAAGACATTGTCTAAGTTAGCGTCACTTGATCTTGTCACCTGGTCTACCTAAACTCAAATTCTCCAGAGACACTCTTTGTCGAGAATGCCAACTTGGCAAACAGACCAAACATAGCTTTAAGAGCAAATCGTTAATTCAATAACTGCTCCTCTACAACTTCTTCATATGGACCTCTCGTGGTCCTATTTCTGTTCCTTCATTGGTCGGTGCGAGATATACCCTTGTGGTTATCGATGATTTCACTAGATACACATGGGTGATGTTCCTGAAATCAAAGGATCAAACTTTTGAGCATCTTGTAGATCTTTTCAACCGGATAAGCAACTCACAAGGATCGAGTATAAAGTGCATCAGGAGTGATCATGGTACGAATTTGATTTTTTCGGATATGAGATCATATTGTTCGAACAGGGCATTCAAGATGACTTCTCTGCGCCCGAATTCCACAACAAAATGGGGTAGGTGAGCGCAAGAATCGTACTTTAGTAGAGGTGGCAGATCTATGTTAGCAGGGGCAACGCTTCCTCTTAGTCTATGGGTTGAAGTCGTGTCCACCGCTCGCTATGTTCGGAACGGAACTCTAATAAATAAATCTACCATGAAAACACCCTATGAGATATGGAGAGTGTCATCACCCGTTTTTGACCGGGCTCGTATTGGCTTTTGTGAAAGGACTCCATGCTAGTTCATTTTGTTGATCCTAGAGTCATCCTTGCACAAGGCTCGCACAAACCATTAAAGAGAAGAAAAACACGAGTCGCCACCAAACAAGTTAGTGGTGTGATTGGGCACCTAAAAAAGAAAGGTCTACGGTTCCAAAGAATTAGGTTCGGGAGTCAATTACGTGTGGGGACGGAAGAAAAACTCTTGCACCCCCACAAGGCCCACAATTGGTACCTAGTCTTGATCTATGGGTGTTTGCTTGCATTATTCCAAAAGAAGTTATTTTTTTTATATTTTTTTTTACAAAAAAGGAGAGTTTTTAGGATCTAAGCCTTAAAACAACAAAAAAGATTTTACAAACAAATGAAAAAGAAATACATTCTAATTTTAGAAAAAGAATGTGGGATCTAGGCCCATGTGACAGGATTGTATTTCTTTTAGAAAACAAAAGTGATTTTCTTTTTCAGAAAAGAAAACAAAAATCATTTGAATTCAAATATGAGAATACCGCCACAATTAATATTAGCCCAGGCGAGACTAGGATATGAGCATCTAGGGCTCAACCCTCATGGCCGCCCAGGCTTTTGTTGAATTTTTTTAGAAGAGATTCAGTTTTTTGTGTTTTTACATTTTATTATTTTTTTGAAAATAATAAATGAAAAGAGAAATGCAAACTGTTTTTTGTATTTTCATTTTTTTAAACTTTCAGAATTAATGAAAAAAGGAAAATAGAGAAGTTTTTGGAGTTTTATTTTTGAAAACAACGCAGAGAAAGAACTTAAAAAAAGAACAGTTTAATAAATAAACAAAGTAAAGAACCTGAAGGAAAGAAAATGATGCAGATGTGAGCCCCTTTTCCCTACGAGTAATGCTTTCCAAGAGCTTCCTGAAAGCACAAATGGTTAGAAAAGAAACTTTTATAGTGTGAGCTCCTCCCCGTGAAGATGAACAGTGATTCTGGGTGCTTCTTTCCTTAGAAAAATGAGTATATCTCTCTTTGTGATTCCCGGGATACTCTCTCTCTCCCTCTGGTTTTTATCTCTCGGAAATTTAGTCAGAAAGCTCTCTCTCAGAATAACCTCCTCTGATACTTGATAATTGATGCCCCCCCCCCTTGCCTCTTGGGGCGTCTATTTGTAGGAATCCCAGGGGAGACAGCCCGTGCCTCGGCATTTATTGGATGCCTTACGGTCCCCATGAGTCAACTACATCGTTCCAATGAATTAATGACTTCGGAAATGGGATTCATCGTGAGTTGTGTAATGAACCGAGCGATGTAGTTGAGTCTTCCGAGGAATCCTCTAACTTCCTTGATAGTTTTTGGCACAGGCATATCTTGGATGGCCCGGACTTTATCAGGATCAATTTCAATTCCCCGTTGACTAACGATGAATCCCAATAGCTTGCCCGATGCTTTGGAGTCACTCCCGGCACCTGCGGAGCTATTTTGGAGTTTTTCAAAATTATTGACCAGGTTTGACCTTCGGATCTAGGCTTATTCCGGATCGGTGGCCTTATTCCGCATCAATAGGTCCTTATTCCGTATTAACAAGTCCTTATTCCGCACTAATGAGCTTATTCCGCATCAATAGGTTTAGCTCGGATTTGACCAAGTTTGACCTCCTGGATCGCACTTATTAGGATCGGTGGCCTTAGTCCGCATCAAGAAGTCCTTATTGCGCATCGGTTGACCAAGTTTGACCACCGGATCCGGGCTTAGTCCGTATCGGTAAGTCCTTATTCCGCATCGTTGACCAAGTTTGACCTCCGGATTTGGGCTTAGTCCGCATCGGCAAGTCCTTATTCCGCATTAGTTGACCAAGTTTGACCACCTGGATTTGGGCTTAGTCCGTATCGTAAGTCCTTATTCCGCATCAGTTGACCAAGTTTGACCACCGGATCTGGGCTTAGTCCATATTTGACCAAGTTTGACCGCCGGATTTGGGCTTAGTCCGGATTTGACCAAGTTTGACCACCGGATTTGGGTTTCCCCAAAAATTTCGGTGTGTGGGCTTGGTCGCCACGTGGCGCCTCTACTTGGGCTTCCTTAGGCCTCTCTTGTTATCACTTCTTGTGTAAGGAGAGTGCCTTTGTATATATCCTGGGCAAAGGAGAAGCAAAATTGGCAATGTGGGACAAACATGCATATGAAGAACCAAAATTCGTGAAAAATTGGAAGATTTCGGGGCAACTTCCAAAATTCATAACTCAGTTGACTACCGGATTTGGGCTTAGTCCGGATCAGTAAGTCCTTATTCCGCATCAGTTGACCAAGTTTGACCACCGGATTTGGGCTTAGTCCGGATTTGACCAAGTTTGACCACCGGATCTGGGCTTAGTCCGGATTTGACCAAGTTTGACCACCGGATTTGGGTTTCCCCAAAAATTTCCGT
Organism: Taxillus chinensis; assembly: GCA_023512835.1. Taxonomy (NCBI): domain Eukaryota; kingdom Viridiplantae; phylum Streptophyta; class Magnoliopsida; order Santalales; family Loranthaceae; genus Taxillus; species Taxillus chinensis. Next base: position 20,014,433 of record CM042085.1, on the reverse strand, counting down.
GTGTGGGCTTGGTCGCCACGTGGCACCTCTACTTGGGCTTCCTTAGGCCTCTCTTGTTATCACTTGCTGTGTAAGGAGAGTGCCTTTGTATATATACTGGGCGAAGGAGAAGCAAAATTGGCAATGTGGGACAAACATGCATATGAAGAACCAAAATTCGTGGAAAATTGGCAGATTTTGGGGCAACTTCCAAAATTTATAACTTTCTTCACAGAGCTCGGATTAGAGCCAAATGGGTCTTGTTTTGCTCGAAATTCTGTTATCTATCTTCTGAAAGTGGAATCACTCCAAAATGATCATCCATTTAGGAGAAAAGTGGGAAATACCACACAGAGGTACATGATAAAATGAGCATTCTGCCCGTCAGATTCAAAAATTCATAGATAATTGCACAGAACTCGGATTACCTTAAAACCAGTTGGAGATGATAGATAAAGATGTTATCTAACTAATGCAATTGACTTTATTCAGATCCAATAAGTATTGAGAAAGGTATTGGCAAAATAGTCCGCTGCGCACTGGCTGTCTCCCCCAAATTTGTACAAGGTTTGGTTGCCAACTTTGAAAAATCATAACTAATTGAATACAGCCCGGAATATTTTCAAACTAATTGGAAATGATAGATAAAGATGTTATATAATCAATTCAATTGACTTTTTTGGCTTACGACAAGTATCGGGGAAGTTATTAATAAAATAGCGGGCTGCCCACCGATTGTCCAAGTTCAACTTGGTACTTTTGTCATAGCCATTTCATTTCTCCTCGGAATCAAGTGTGGTCAAGTGCGTTATTCTCCGAATGTCATCCTCTATCACTTAGTGGTCCTTTGCCAAGTACGGTTGCGATCTAACCTGGTCAAAATGGGGTACAATAGCTGCCCCTCTTTGTGCATTGTTTGTATACAAATGATGTACAAAGATAACCAAATACCCATTTTGAATGGTTAGATCTCCTTGTAGTTTGGCATTGCTATGAGATTGATGCGGCATTTTTGGTTATGAGGGTGGCTTCTTGGGCCGAATAGCTTCTTGGGCTATGATATGACGTCTTAGGTTGATTTGCTTCTTGGGCTATAAAGGTGGCTTCTTGGGCCAAATAGCTTTTTGGGCTATGACACGACATCTTGGGTTGAAAATGAGTGACATCTTGGGTCGATTAGCTTTTTGGGCTATGAGGGTTGCTTCTTGGGCCGAATAATAGCGTCTCGGGCTATAAAGGTGGTTTCTTGGGCCAAATAGCTTCTTGGGCTATGAGAGTGGCTTCTTGGGCCGAATAGCTTCTTGGGCTATGAGGGTGACATCTTGGGTCAAATGATAGTGAGATAGCATCTTGGGCTATGGATGGGTGACTCTATCATGGCTCCCTCTATGAGTTCACTCTAAGAGATCGCTCTACGAGATTACCACTCAAGAGTTATGCTTGGGCTTACGATCTAGGTCTACCGAGTTTAGTTCTTTGATTTTGAAAGGGAATTCTGTTTGTTGAAGGTGAGTCCTCATCTGTCTTTGAAGCTTAACTGTTGGTAGATCATGAGATGAATCCTCATGCCATTTCGATATACGGATAATCCTGTGAGTAAGAAGAACAAACATGCTAGGATGTATGCTAATGATGCATGAAGATGCGTGAATGTATGTGACTTTATGAATCCTTCTCCTCTGTCGGGAAAGAGGCCAGGTGGATGACTTGTGCTTTTTGTTCTCTCTTTGCTCCAAGAGACCGGGGCTCCATCTTTTTCGCATGTTGATATCCCCATGCATGGAATGTTCAAGAAAACTCGCTTGGGGAATTTTTTTTAAAAAAGGAATTTTGAAAAAAGAATTTTGAGAAAAGTACATCATCATACACAACATGACTCATACATTATCATAAGAGTTTAACAAGTCTTCCTTTTATAAAAACGAATGATAATTTTTTAAGATATTGGTTTACAAAGTTGATCAAAGTGTGCTCAAAACATGACCAATCCTTCTATTCATAGGCCAGCCTTTGATGTGGAGTAACCGATCAATCCCTCCGAGGTGCTTGAGATTTTATCAGCTGCTTTAGGTGACTTTGGATCCTGGTCCTTTTGTTTGGCTTTGTATTTTACCCTTAGTGCCCTTTCGGGTTTTCACTAAGTCCGCCTTCAATTCTTCTCTCTTTTCATAGAGCTTTGTATTTTACCCTTAGCGCCCTTTCGGGTTTTCACCAAGTCCGCTCTTAACTGCGACTTCCTTGTCTTTGTACCAAAATGAATTTTTTTGTTGTCATTTATATGAAGGAGATAATGAGCGTGAGATTTGGACTCAATAGTGAATGACTCGTTTGGAGTTCTTTCGAAAGATGAGAAGGCTCTGTTTTTTGGCCCTTTGGTGCCCCTTTTTTTTGTCTCTTTCTCAGGGAAAAGCTCCCTTACTGGCAAATAAGGATACATGAAAGGTTTAAGAACATGGAGAATTCTTTCAATAAATGACAATTTTAAATCCACTTTGGTACAAGAACGGAAATTAAACATAAAATTTCTTTACAGCATCACTGTTTACAGGGTTCGGGAGTTCATCTCCATCCATTTTGGTGAGGACGAGTGCACCACCCGAGAATGCTCTTTTTACAACATACGGCCCCTCATAGTTTGGAGTCCATTTGCCTCTCGTGATCATGTCGTATTGGTAGTATCTTTTTCAGGACCAGGTCTCCGTCTCTAAATGCCCTCGGTCGCACCTTTTTATTGAAGCTAGCCATCATTCTCCTTTGATAAAGCCGACCTCGGCAAACCGTCGTGAATCGCTTCCCGTCAATCAAATTCAACTGTTCGAAACGGTTCTTAACCCATTCGGCTTCATCTAGCTTGGTATCCATGAGCACCCTCGAGATGGGATTTCTACTTCAACCGGTAAAACAACCTTCATGCCATAAACTAAGGAAAATGGTGTTGCCCCAGTTGAAGTCCCGGATCGTGGTTCTATAGGCATGTAGTGCATATGGGAGTTTCTCGCTTCAATCTTTGTACATCTCGGTCATTTTTCGGATAATGTTCTTGATATTCTTGTTTGCCACTTTGCCGCTCCGTTCATTTGAGGACGGTAAGGTGTAGAGTTGCGATGTCGGATTTTGAACTGTTCACACAAATTGTCCATCATCCTGGCTATTCGATTGGCAGCATTATCTGTTATAATGTGCTCTGGGAGCCCATAGCGGCACACGATGTTGTTGCGGACAAACTTAGTGATTACCGATCGAGTGACTTGGACGTAGGAGGCTGCCTCGACCCACTTAGTGAAATAGTCGATGGCTACAAGAATGAATCTATGTCCATTGGAGGCTTTTGGGAATATGGGCCCAATGACGTCCATGCCCCACAATGCAAATGGCCACGGAGATGTAAGCACGTGTAACTTAGATGGGGGTGCTTGAATGCGATCCCCATAAACCTGGCATTTAAGACATTTACGCACATGCTCGATGCAGTCCTTTTCCATAGTAACCCAATAGTAGCCCATCCTCATGATCTGCCTAGTTAGTGTATGCCCATTTGCGTGAGATCCGCAGTCGCCGTTGTGAACCTCATTGGTGACTCGAGCCGCTTCATCTTTGTCTAAGCACCGTGATAAAACTTGGTTATGGTTGCGTCGTATAGGATTGAACCGTCGAGGAAGTAATTGATGCTTGCTCGTCGGATGTTTCCTTTTTCTCGCTTCCGAGGCCCCTACCTGGATATGAGTCTTGGGACAGTCATCGTTTGATATCTTGATACCAAGGCTTGTTATCGGTGTCAACATTGGTTACCATGTTGTAAATGGGTTCCTTGTTCACATTGATGTCAAAGCATGGTATTTCGAAGCATGTGTCCAATCGAAGGAGGGAGGCTAGAGTCGCTAAAGCATTGGGAATTCGATTATGCTCTCTTGACATGTGTTCAAATGTAATTTCATCAAATAGGTTAGCCATTTCACAAATCATTTGTCGGTAAGGAATCAACTTGTGATTTCGAGTTTCCCATTCCTTTCTAACTTGATAAATGACTAGAGCTGAATCCCCGAATACTTGTAATTTCTGATTCCTTTACTCAATGCCTCTTGGAGGCCCATTACACAAGCTTCATATTCGCTATATTGTTTGTGCAAGGGAATGTCAACTTGGCGGCCATCGGAAAATGTACTCCGGATGGGGAAATTAGGACCGCCCCGATGCCATGACCAGATAAGCTTGATGCTCCATCAAACCAAAGGGTCCATGTGTCCGACTCTTCATTTTCTTGGATGGTGTTGATGAATTCGCCTGGGGAAATCGAGATTGCCGGCTCATAATCTTCCAAGGCTCGATCCGCTAGATAATCGGCTATGACACTTCCTTTGATGGCCTTTTGAGGCACATAGACAATGTCATATTCTCGCTAAGAGTAATCGCCACTTAGCAATTCTTCCCGTCATGGATGGCTTTTCCAATAGGTATTTGAGCGGGTCATGTCTAGAGATGAGCCATGTGGTATGGTAGAGTGTATCTTCGCCTTAACCTTCGTGTTGTCCAAGCGAGGGCACAACAAGTCTTTTCCAGAGGAGTGTACTTTTCCTCACAAGGTGTAAACTTCTTGCTCAGATAGTAAATGATTTGCTCTTTCTTCCCTGAGGCATTATGTTGTCCCAGTACACAACCCATCGAGGTTTCTCGGATCGTTAAGTACAAAATTAGAGGTTGACCGGATCTTGGGGGAACCAAAATTGGAGGGTTCATCAAATACCGCTTAATTGTATCAAAGGCCTCCTGACATTCTTTGTTCCACACTTCGGGGCTATTCTTGCGCAGCACCTTGAAGACGGGTTCACAAGTCATAGTGAGTTGTGTAATGAACCGAGCGATGTAGTTGAGTCTTCCGAGGAATCCTCTAACTTCCTTGATAGTTTTTGGCACAGGCATATCTTGGATGGCCCGGACTTTATCAGGATCAATTTCAATTCCCCGTTGACTAACGATGAATCCCAATAGTTTTTGGCTGGATTTAACTTCAATTGATATTTTCGTAGTCTGTCGAAGAGCTTACGCAACACTTCGACATAGTCCTTGTCTCCTTTTGATTTGGCGATCATATCATCGACATAGACCTCTACTTCTTTGTGCATCATGTCATGGAACAGTGTTACCATGGCTCTTTGATAAGTTGCCCCAGCATTTTTGAGTCCGAAAGGCATGACATTGTAGCAAAAGGTGCCCCATATAGTGATGAATGTAGTCTTTTCCTTGTGTTCAGGATCCATCCGAATTTGGTTATAGCTAGAGAATCCATCCATGAAGGAAAACATAGTATGTCTTGCCGTGTTGTCTTTTGGACTAGCCCTATTGAGGTCGCGATAGTCTACACACATATGGACCTTCCCCCTTTCTTTGGAACTGGTACGATATTGGCCACCCATTCTGGATAGTGGGCCACACTAAGGAACCCTGCATCCCATTGCTTTTTGACTTCTTCCTTGATCTTTAGTATCATCTCCGGTCTCATCCTCCTTAGCTTTTTTGGCCGGACAGGCTTACACTCAGGTCTCAAGGGCAACCGGTGTTGCACTATATCTATATCCAATCCCGGCATATCTTTGTAGGACCAGGCGAACACATCAATGTAGGACTTGAGAAGATCAAGTAGCTGATGTTTGATATTGTTGGGGATTAAAGACCCCAATCTCAATTCTTTTGGCTCAGTGGCTGTTTCGAAGTTCACGACTGTGACTGGGTCTTCACTAGGAATAGTGGGCTGGTCTTCTTTTTTTAGCAGGAGCTGGATGTCTTCTGGTAGCTCAGGATCTTCTACTGTTCCAGCTTCCTCTATCTCGGCATAATCGATTGTTCCCAATTTGGATTATGGTCAAGTCTTAAGCAACTCGTTTCTTCTTTTCTTACCATATCTTTGAATTTATCATACCTGTTTGAAAAAGTCTGACTTACTCAACCATATATGATAATGCACATGCTAAGAAATGCAAGAGGATGTTTTTGAAAAAGTTTCATTTTATTCAAACTTTCAAAAATAAGTTTACAGCAAACTCAGAATTAAAAAACAACAAAGAGAAAACATTGAAAATGCCCCAGCAGGTTCCTTGAACCGTTTACATGATAGGGAGGTCCAAGCTTTTCCAGTTGTCTAGTTGTTGTCTTGGGTCTCCTTGGCAAACCCGAACCAGTTTCACCTCTTCATTGTCATCCCCTATAGCGGCCACTGTCTCTTCCCTCTGATTTATGAATCCCGCGCTCCTGAATGTAGCTCCGAGCGGTGGAAAAATCATCTTCTGTTCTTGGAAAGCTCTTTTCTCCAGCTTAGCCAGCCGGCTATCCCTTCTTCTTGAGGTCTCTAATTGCCTGTCAGCTTTAGTAGGCTTGTAGCCTAGCCCAAATCTTCCAATTGTGCTTCGAATGGTAATAGGTTCTTTGATCCCTTGTCCTTGCAAGCCCAATCCTTTTCCTACTTTGTGGCCCAACTTCAGCATGACTGATGCTACCATCTTCGATGCCTTTGGTAATTGTGTCCCATCATCCTGATCAGTTGTAGGGTTTGGAAGGTAGGTTGCATTGACGACCTCGAATGAGCGGAAGGAACATTCTGGGATATCTTCACTGCTTTCGATGTAGGGGACAGAGAGAGGTTTGGTGACAAGGATTTCTGTTTCTCCTTGACACGCATATGAGTTTTCCGTCTACAATGAATTTAACCTTTTGATGAAGGGTTGAGGGTATTGCCCCCGCCGCATGAATCCATGGCCTTCCCAGTGGCGGCTATAGTAAGGAGCGATATCCATGACTTGGAACTCCACAGTGAATGTACTTGGACCAATTTGTAGTGGTACATCTAGGGTTCCCACTACTTCTCGCTTTTCTCCATCGAAAGCCCTGACAATCATGTTGGTGGGGCGGATGTAAGACAGGTCCACCGGCAGTTGCTTTAGAATGGAAGCTGGCATAATGTTCAAAGAAGATCTGTTATCAATTAGCACACGTGAGATGATGTGGTCCTTGCACTTAACATAAATATACAAAGCCTTGATATGTCCAACACCTTCTTGAGGGAGCTCTTCTTCACTGAAGCTGAGAAAGTTACTCGCCACGATATTATTTGCAATCCCATCTAAGTTCTCCACAGAAATGGATGGAGGAACGTAAGCTTTGCTCAAGACCTTCATAAGGGTTTCCCGGTGTGGAGTAGAATCCATAAGCAAAGATAATAATGAGATGCGAGCCGGCTGCCGACTTAATTGATCAATGATGTTGTATTCACTCTGTTTAATCAGCTTCAGAAACTCAGTTACCTCCTCCTCTGAGATAGAGATATTTTTGTTAGCTGATATCGGCTTTGGAATGATATCTTGCTCTACGGCTTTGCCTTTATTAGCTTTGTTGATTTCTTGCGGTGTGTATGAATGACCACTTCTTGTCTTCTTCTCTTCTATAGGAACCCCTGCAATGACAGACTTGCAGTGATAGTTCCAAGGGACTGCTTTATCATCCTTGTATGGGAAAGGCGACGGCTCCTGAATAGTAAGGGTTTTGACCTTTTGCATCAATGAGTCGGCCTTCGGCTTCTCCGTGTACTGGATAATTAGGGGTTTCGGTGCCCCAGGCTTGGGTGCCACTTGTGACCTATCAGTGGAGGCCATACAGACCTCACGATGTACCTCTAGCTTTGAAATCTCTAGTCTCTTGGAGTTTAGCAATTCTTGGACTGCTTCTTGAAATTCTTCACATTCCTCTAAGTCGTGTCCATAAGCTGTCTTGTGATAGAGGCATCGCTTCCTCCAGTTGTTGCCCCTATTAGCATCAGTCACATCCTTAGTCACTATGAATCCATTCTTGTGTAGGGTCATGAATAATTGATACTTGTCCGTCTTGATTGTGGAATCCTGTCTAGGAGAATTTCCATATCCGGCTATTGCATGGGCAACATTGCCTGAGTGTTCCGGAAGAGGGTTGGTACCCACATTGGGAGTGCCAGTCATTTTAGAGAAGTCCAACCATCCAAAGCATCTCTTAAATGTTGTATCTTCCTTTTAGGGCAAAACAACCTTCTGTGTCATGTCCAATTCCACCTCCATGGTATGCGCAACTGGTATCAGCTTTGTACCAATTAGGATATGGAGGGCTTAACTTTTTTAGGGGCACTGGACTGACAAGTCCTGCTGCCAATAGTCTGGTGTACGCCTCCGTGTATGTGATAGGAATTGGATCGAATTTCTCCTTTCCTATTTTTTGCTTCTGCCATGGCTGTTTTGATTGCTCAGACTGGGATTGGTTGGTTGAGTAAAAGTTCCCGCCCTGAGGCTGATATTGTGGGTTCGGGGCTTGAGCAATGTAGGACACTGTCGAAGTTCCTCCATAACACCCAGGTGTAGTTGATTGTTGGGGTTGTTGTGACCCAGCACTGTTATAGTCAGCCTTGGGTTGCCATACTGCCTGGGATTCTCCTTTTTTCTTTCGATTGGAGGAAGAGAGCTTTCTAGAAGCTTCATACTTGCTTCCCCCGAGTTTTCCTTCCCTTATGCCACCTTCGATTCGTTCTCCTGAGGCGACCAGATCTGCGAAGCTACTTGAAACATTCCCAATTAGTTTTTTGTAGTAAACCCCCTTCATGGTGCTGATGAAGAGGGTAGTGAGTTCTCTTTTGGTGAGTGGAGGCTGAACATCCATTGCTGCCTCTCTCCATCGTCGGGCATAAACTTTGAAGCTTTCATTACTTCCTTTTTCAAATGACTGTAGGGCCAGCCGATCTAATGCCAGTTCGGTGACATGCTTGTATTGAGCTAAGAATACCGTGGCAAGCTCATTCCATGTTCTGATACGGCTACCTTCAAGTTGGATGTACCATCGCAGTGGACCGCCGATTAGGCTCTCCTGGAAGCAATGCATTAAGAGTTTTCCATTATCTGCATGGGCTGCCATCTTGCGGCAGTACATGGTCACATGTGTTCTAGGACACTGAGTACCATTGAACTTTTCAAAATCAGGCATCTTGAACTTGGAAGGAAGTACTATGCTTGGCACCAAGCATAAATCATGAGGATCGGTCCCTCCATATGTTTTCACCCCCTACACAGCTTTTAGTCGGGCCTCGATGGATTTCCAATCAGATGGTTGAGTGAGGGATTCCACAGCCTCCATGATATTTGGGGTTGCCGCCCCATAGCCGGTGGTGTAGGTGGGACTTGATGTGATGCCCCAGGAACCATGTTTCCTGGAGCATAGGCTCGTGAAGCATGTGGAGCTTGCTCTTGCTCCTGATTAATGGCCCCTGCGGTTGGGCTAGCTTCTCTCTCCGAAGTCGGCTTGGCTAGCATGTCCATCATAGTCTTCAACCGGGCTGCACTTGGAGCATGCTTCCCCCGATCTCTTCTTGAGCCTGCTCAAGACCAGGTAAGTCTATCCTCGGTATGTTCCGCCATTGGAGGAGATGACTGGTGGCCGGAAGACCTTAAGTTGTATGAGTGCCCAATTCGCCGAAAATCCTCTAGCAAACCCGATGAACTGGAAAGTTTATTTTGGTTCTCACTTTTTAAGTATGAGTGCATGATATGCATGAGATGCAAAGACACAAACTTTATTAAGTTGGAAACCAAACTGAACTTCAAAGGGTACAGACAGTCAAACTGAATTTAAAACCAGAAAAATGACATGAAATCCTTAAAACTACATGTTCTAGGACAAGCTTTGATTATATCCTAGCATCGTCTTCTTCAGAGGTTCCTTAGTCTCTCATTCTCCTGTTCAAGCCTGTTGATGACCATCCCCCTTTCCAATGACTGCTTCCTTGCATGACTCTTCTGCATCTTAGTTGCTTCCAACTGCTCCACCATTTTCTGTATGGCTTCCCCTTGTTCTTGCCGTTCGTTTGTCAGAAACGGCGTTCTCTTGTAACAAGGATGTAGTTGTATCTAGGACAACCACAGGTTCTTCATTAGAGGCCACCTCTTCAGCTGCAGTGTCCTCGCCTGTGTTGGGGAGAGGGAATAACTTCTCTTTCCATGCCTTCTATTCTGATAAGACAGGAGTAGCATGTAGGTTGGCCTTGATTCGTCGAGGGGTGGCCCAAGCTCTGTGCATCTCAAAGATTGCCCGCTTTGCCCCAGGAGCTCCATATTCCCTATCACAGGATTCCATTCCATGTAAGACTGGGACGATTTGATGCCCCTCAAGTTGTCTTCCCACCTGTAATGGTGTGTATGCAGTGCTTCCCCAAGGGCCAATTAGTGGGACCCAATTATAGCCGCCGCAGCTATATAAAGATGCTTGATCTATGCATCCAGGGGGCCCTCCAAATGATATCCTCATCTCCTAGTGTATGGAACTTGTGCATCCAACCTTCCTTGTCATTGGGTAGCCGCCACCCACTGTTTAGAATATCTAGCAAGGTTGTAGCAGGTAGCACATACACTTCCTTGAAGCGTGGAAAGATGCATGGGAAGTGACTCGTCAACCATGTGCATAGGAGAGGAAGACAACCTTTGAATTGTCCTCGGCCTCTTACTCGGATGTAGGATAAGGACCTAATGGTTTCAGCTAAGATGGCAGGAACAAGGTCATTTCCCTTTATTAATTGCAGGACAAGTTCCAGGGCTTCCCCGTCAATGAAGTTTGGATTTCGAGGGAAAATGAGCAGACTATAGACAGCAACAGTGAAAAGTATATGGGTCTCCTCTTGAGTTGAATGTTGCATCATCCTCTTGAAGAACTCCCATGGAACAACTTCATGCTTCCCATCATTTTGAATGATTGGAGGAACTTCTTTAGCTTGTATATCTAGGAGACAAGCCAAAGTACGCCGACATGATTTTCGAGGATCATAGTTGAAGATTGCCTTCTTTTGATCAACTTCTTGATCAAGAAGCCTTTTGTATTCTTCAATAGTTGGGACCAAATCCACGCCATTAAAAAGAAGCACCTTCGCCTTGGATCCCGAAGTTCACCTTGCAATGATCATGTTCTCATCTATTGGTAGTTGAGTTAGATGTAACATATCCCCAAAGTGCTTGATGTATACGGCTTGACTCCTTGAAGACCACCTCCTCCATATAGATGTGAGTTCAGGAGCATGATTCTTTGGGAGCTTAATGTGTATGTCTCGGACCTTCGTGGCTCCTCTTGAGAAAAATTTCCCAAGTCCCTTTGGATTATCCTTGATGCGAGAGCGACCTCTTGAATGTTTTCTTTGTCCACCTTGTCAGTTAGAAGACGATCAAAGCTTGCCATGTTTCCTAAATGAATGTGTGCAATGCTATGATATGCAATGAATGAGAATGAGGGGTTAGTAGACAATAATTGATAATATATACAAGGGGTTAGTACATGGACAATATATACAAAGTTCAAGCAAGGCAAGTACACAAATGTCATAACAAGGCTCAAACACATGAAGGTCATGCCCCTGATGGGCTTCTAAATCTGCCTATCTTATTCATTGGTTCCCAAGCATTCCCTACTTAGCCTTGTACCACGAGGGCATTAACAAGAACTAAGAGGGAGCCCCCATACCCCAAAGGGCATTAACGGAGGGGGTCCTTCTTGTACCTCTTAGGGCATTAACAAGAAAGGACCACTGCCTGAGTGAGACATTTCGGGTATTCCACGTAGACAAGCACAACCAAGTCCACGTGGGCAAACCTTTACTAGCCTCTTCTAATCCTATTGTGTTAGAGAAAACCCGGGTATAGGGTTAGAGAAAGAGAGAGAAGCATGTATGCACAGTTAAAATAATTATAGAATAAAAGAAAATAAACAGAAAAGAAACAAGCAACCAAACATTCCAAAAATTGAGACCATGGCTAGACTCTCACAACAGTCCCCAGCAGAGTCGCCAGCTGTCATCACCCGTTTTTGACCGGGCTCAGATCGGCTTTTGTGAAAGGACTCCATGCTAGTTCATTTTGTTGATCCTAGAGTCATCCCTGCACAAGGCTCGCACAAACCATTAAAGAGAAGAAAAACACGAGTCGCCACCAAACAAGTTAGAGGTGTGATTGGGCACCTAAAAAAGAAAGGTCTACGGTTCCAGAGAATTAGGTTCGGGAGTCGGTTACGTGTGGGGAAGGAAGAAAAACTCTTGCACCCCCACAACGCCCACAATTGGTACCTAGTCTTGATCTATGGGTGTTTGCTTGCATTATTCAAAAAGAAGTTATTTTTTTTTTATATTTTTTTTCGAAAAAAGGAGAGTTTTTAGGATCTAAGCCTTAAAACAATAAAAAAGATTTTACAAACAAATGAAAAAAGAAATACATTCTAATTTTAGAAAAAGAATGTGGGATCTAGGTCCATGTGACAGTATTGCATTTCTTTTAGAAAACAAAAGTGATTTTCTTTTTTAGAAAAGAAAACAAAAATCATTTGAATTCAAATATGAGAATACTGCCACAATTAATATTAGCCCAGGCAGACTAGGATATGAGCATCTAGGGCTCAACCCTCATGGCCGCCCAGGCTTTTGTTGAATTTTTTCTAGAAGAGATTCAGTTTTTTGTGTTTTTACATTTTATTATTTTTTTGAAAATAATAAATGAAAAGAGAAATGCAAACTGTTTTTTGTATTTTCGTTTTTTTTAAACTTTCAGAATTAATGAAAAAAGGAAAATAGAGAAGTTTTTGGGGTTTTATTTTTGAAAACAACGTAGAGAAAGAACTTAAAAAAAAGAACAGTTTAATAAATAAACAAAGTAAAGAACCTGAAGGAAAGAAAATGATGCAGATGTGAGCCCCTTTTCCCTACGAGTAATGCTTTCCAAGAGCTTCCTGAAAGCACAAATGGTTATAAAAGAAACTTTCTAGTGTCAGCTCCTCCCCGTGAAGACGAACAGTGATTCTGGGTGCTTCTTTCCTTAGAAAATGAGTATATCTCTCTTTGTGATTCCCAGGATACTCTCTCTCTCCCTCTGGTTTTTATCTCTCGGAAATTTAGTCAGAAAGCTCTCTCTCGTAATAACCTCCTCTGATACTTGATAATTGATGCCCCCCCCTTGCCTCTTGGGGCAGTCTATTTATAGGAATCCTAGGGGAGACAGCCCGTGCCTCGGCATTTATTGGATGCCTTACAGTCCCAATGAGTCAACTACATCGTTCCAATGAATTAATGACTTCGGAAATGGGATTCTCGGTTCCCAGCGATTTACAATAATTCACAGTTCCCGTGCTTTGAAAAAGGAGTCCCAGGTGCCTGAAAATAAATAAATCGTTTGAGATTATTTAATCCTCTGTTGTACCTGGACGCTTTGGTGGGTAAGGGCGGAATGCATTTCCGGATGTATTGGAGCCGTTGGGAATTAATGGTTATGCAATCCCCAGGGTCAACTGTGATGTCCCGAGGAAAATGACATTTAATTACAGAGGTCTTCCGTCCCTATGCTCAAAAATGGAGTTCCGAGACATTTGAATGTAATATTTGGAGACTCCTCAATTCCCACGCTTAAAAAGGGGGTTCCGAGACACTGCTGGCATTTAACGCACTTAAAAAGAATTTTCGAAGTCCCGATGCTTTGGAGTCACTCCCAGACCTGTAGAGGAGCTATTTTGGAGTTTTTCAAAATTATTGACCAGGTTTGACCTCCAGATCTAGGCTTATTCCGGATCAGTGGCCTTATTCCGCATCAATAGGTCTTTATTCCGTATTAACAAGTCCTTATTCCGCATCAATAGGTTTAGCTCGGATTCGACCAAGTTTGACCTCCGGATCTGCGCTTATTCCGGATCAGTGGCCTTAGTCCGCATCAGTAATGTTGGACCCCATTTTGTCCGGGTTGGACATACTAACCCCATTTGATATACCTTTCTGCCCATGCCATATACCTTGTTGAACAGGTCCACAATGATCCCATACTTCCAAGGAATGGTCTACCCCAATCTGCACGAGATGGATACGATTGACACGGATGGGGGAGTTCAAAATAAATGACTTCTACTACAAGTCCTTGAAGCGCCCCAAGACCAACACCAGGTGATAGAGGATGAAAATTGGAGACCAACACACTTGACCGAGCTCAAATCGGACTTAAAATGAAGAAGTTATGGCCAAAACAACTTTCGTTGGGAAAAGTCAAACTTGCCAAAAGACAGTCAATGCCCCTGGTCAAACTGCCCGCAAAAGTGATCATGCGAAACTCTTCAAAATGCCTATGTAGGCGAATACGAATCTCCCCAAATAATCCCTGGAAGGCTATCCATTTTTACATTTTTGGTGGGGGTAAAAAGGTAATTAAAAGTAAAAAAAAAGGGACCAAAATGTTTTTTTTACAAAACATAGAAAACAAAAAAAATGTATGTTTTGTAACCCAAAAAAAAACAAAAAAACAAACAAAAAAAAACAAAAAAAACAAAACGTTTTTTTATATAAAATGGTTTTTTTTAAAAATCTCTTCAACAACATGTTTTGAAAATGTTTTCATAAAATGTTTTCCAAATGTCTTCCAACAAAAAAAACAAAAAAAAACAACAAAAATATAGAAAAACAAACACAAAATGCATGTTCTAACTCAAACCAAAAAAACAAACCAATCCCTAGGATCTCATTATCCACTTCAAAAATCCAAAACCTTTAAGATTCCTTTTAGAAATTTAGGATAAATCCATTTTAACCATGACTTTAATAAATAACTTAGCTAAATAAAAATCATAGACTTTTTAGGAAACTTAACCCAGTTATGGCAGTACAAATAAAATAAAACCTCCTCCTCCTAAATTAGATACCGAAAGGGCGCTGTAGGGGTGCTAATCCTTCCCTACACGAAACCAACTCCCGAACCCATCTCTGATAACGCAGACCACACACTTAAGACTACTCAAAGTAGAGGGTATCCAACTGTACCCCAAAAACAGTTGGTGGCGACTCTAAATTTTCTCACCATTGGTTTAGTTTGAGCTCACCCCAAAAGGGCCCGGACGAAAACCAGTGATGACAGCTGGCGACTCTGCTGGGGATAATGAACACTTTAGAGAGTTAGGTCTAGAACTAAGGATTAGGAGGTTATTTTAATTATACTGTTGTATATATTTAACTGTTGTGCTAAATTGTTTGATTGTGGCTCATATTTACTGTGATTTATTTATACGCTTTAACTACCATGATAGTGGTGATTTACTGCTTTCCATACTTGTTGCATTCATACATAACCCTACACCCGGGTTTAGCACAATTTAGGTTAGCGAGGTTCAGTACGGTCCCCAGCGCGTCGATCATTATCCGCAATGGGGCCTCGGACTCCTCACTCAAGCTTGAGGTTCTTTTAAGGCACGTCCTTTTAAGATCCCCCTCCGGTAAATCCCATGGTGTACGGAGCCCTCTATTGAGGAAGTTTGGGAACCAACGAATAAGATAGGGGTAGCAATAAAAGCCCATCAGGGTATTGACCCACATTTTGTTTGCTCATTCCATGCCATGTTTGTTTTGTAGGGTAGTCCTTAAGTCATCCCCTGCACATTTGATTGTCTTTACTATTGGTTTATTCTTTATCCTGACTTGTCATCCTAACCTATCATCATGCATAACATGACATTCATCATTCATATAGGCATGACAACTTTCGACTCATCTCCTAAAAGGCCTTCAGGACAAGGAGACTGTCACAGTAGTGGCCCAAGCATCAGGAGACATTCAACTTCGCCTTGGAGATTTCCCACCAGGAGAGGCCTACAAGGCAGAACATGTTGTCATAGAAGATCAGCTGGACTACACTAAGGAAGTACAGACAATATGGAGGCAATGGTCAGACGAAAGGAAAAGCATATACATACAACAGTTTGGGGATTTGCTCCATGTGACCGAGCTACTGGCCGATAAGGATATGCTTGGGGCAGCCATATATTTCTGGGAGCCTCGATAGTGGTGCTTTGACTTCAACAACATAGATCTTGTTCCCACAATAGAAGAATACAGAAGATTATTGGACATCCCTGTAGAAAACAAAATGAAGATCTATCTACCTGAGCCCAGAAGGTCATGTCGAAGGGCCTTTGCTGAGATTATGGGAAAGCTAGTATGGGACTCACCGGCGGTCACAGCTTACGGTGGGCACGAATATCTTCCATGGGCAACAATCAAAGAAGTAATACAAACTGCAACGGAAGCGGAGGCACACAAATTGCTTACACTAGCTATATATGGGCTAGTCATTTTCCCGAGGATACCGGCCCACATTGATGGGGCAATTGTAGATTTGGTCCAGCAAGTGCTCAAAGGATGTGACCCTACTCCTGCTATCTTGGCTGAAACCATCCGATCTCTTACTTACCTGAGGAGCAAAGGCTCGGGACAGTTCAGGGGGTGCTTATCTCTCCTGTGTACCTGGTTGCAAGGTCATTTCCCCTGTAGTGTTTATCGTTTCCCTGCTGTTTATCATGTACCAGCCACAACACTACTAGATATTCTGCTCAGCAAGTGGAGCCTACCAAAAGACTTTGAGAGCTGGAAAAAGAAGTTGGAAAACCTCACAGGTGACATTACCTGGGATCGCTCCTTGGATGCCGGTGGTCTCTATGACATATAGCTGCGGGGACTACAATTGGGTTCCACTTTTAGGTCCCTGGCGAGGAACTGCATATGCACCACTGCAGGTGGGAAGACAAGTGGGGCGTCATCAGATTATTCCCGTGCTCTTTGGCATGGAAGAGTGTGACTTCACTTACAAGCAGAACCATGCTCACGAAGAAGGCAAGAAGATGTATCAAGCATGGTCCACACCACACAAGATCCAGCCCAACAGTTCAAAAACCTGGTGTTTTCCCAAAGATACATATCTTGGAGGGCACAACACAAGCCACAGCTAACTTCAGACATGAAGGCTATCCTCCAGGAAAATCAGACTTTAAGGCAGCAGATCCAGAGGCTAGAAACATCTCTAGGAGGAACTCTTCAAAGGCTGCAGCTGAGGGAAAAACAGATCGAGACCATAATGAAGCAGAGGGAGGAAGCAGGTGAGCGACCACCCCAGAGGAAGAGGCGCCGTGTTACTTAGGAGATGACTGGAAGAGTGCTTTAAGATCATGTAGCACTAGCTCTCATTTTACATGGCATTTCATCATTGAATGTTTGTATTGTGTGTTTGGTTTGTAATAAAGTTGTTTGTTTTTCTAACCCTCCGCATATACATTCCATGCATACATGCATATCAAATAAAAAAAATCAAATTAAAGTTCCCTTGTACCCAGGTGGGTAGCAGCCTCCCTCCAGGATTGCGCACTCTTACAATCTCAGATCTCGGTGCAATCAAATACCTCAACCGCAGCCAATGGCAGAGGAAACAGAGAACAGACTCATGGGGTTGGAACAGTCGCAACAAACCCTACAGGGGCAAATGTCTGCCATAATGGAAATGCTCACAAAATTGACTGAAGAAAGAGGAAGAATTCCGACTGGGGGAACTACCAATCACCATCAAGAGCAGGGACAGGAGCCCGTTCAGTCACCCAACCTGGCTCCAAGCCAGGCACCCACATACCATCCTGCTATGGCACAACCTCCAACCCCAAATCAAACTCATTTCACTATGCCTGCACCGGGAAATGTAATGGAAGCAGTGGGTTCCCCAGCTCCTCAGGAAAATGTTGAGTCTTTCGCTCTACGCCGACTCGAGGAAAGATTGAAAGCCGTAGAAGGCACTAACAGCTATGGCATGACCAGCCTACAAGACTTATGCCTAGTCCCTGGAGTGGTGCTGCCACCAAAATTCAAAATGCCAGAGTTTGAAAAATTCAATGGGACCCGATGTCCAAAGACACATTTGGCCATGTATTGTCAAAAGATGGCTGCTTATGTTAGTGAAGACAAGCTCCTCATGCATTGTTTCCAAGAAAGCCTAACTGGGGCATCCATTCGCGGTACTTTCAGCTAAATGGAAACCGCGTCAAGACATGGAAAGAATTAGCTACTTCCTTCTTGGCACAGTACAAACATGTCACCAAACCGGCATCAGTTCCTTATATTGAAAGCCACGAAAATGTGCCAGAATGCTCCTATCGGGCCTTTGAGATGGTGAATGTCGCTTCTGCCCCAGACCATCGTCTCTCGAAGGCAGCAAAAATGGTTGCAGCCACTATGATCAAACAAGGGTACAAACCGGGGCAAGGATTAGGCCTGACAGCTCAAGGGATTCAGAAACCCCTGACCATCCGAGAAAATACCGAAAAGTTTGGGCTAGGCTACGTCCCTACAAAAGGCGACGTCAGAGGGAAGCTATCAAGAAGAGGGAAGTCAGAATGGCAAGATCGCAGAAAAGGCCAGTACAAGAAGAAAGGAGAAGCTTTTCCCCTTTGAATGTTACATTCCGAAGTGGGGGGTTTATCCACAAGAGCCAACTTGAGCCCAAGGCGGGGACCGTAGCCGTACTGGACACAAATGAGCATGCACCAAACAAGATGGTTCAGTTAGTGCGAGGGGATCCCAACCAGCCACTGAACAATTGGACCAGCCTGGACCTCCCCATAATGTAATGCTTACGGGTCACTGGGATTTAATGTATTCTATTTTAATGTACTTTGAAGCTATGAACATTTGTTTTTCCTTAAACCTTCCAATAAAATGTGTTTTTCAAAATCTTTCATGGTGCATGCCATTCATAACATATGCATATCATATTTGGTTACCAACTTGTCATTTTCTTATAAGCAGGTATCATAATGTCAATGAAAACATAATATACGAAGGCGAAACGAGATGCCAAAGGTTTGACCAAAGTCCAAACTGGGAGCAGCCCGTGTTTGAAGCTGACGAGAATGAGATAGAAGAGACACCTGAGCTACCAGGGGAGATTATACGCCTATTGGAAAGGGAAGACCGTTTATCCGTTCCAAGTGAAGACCCAGTAGAAACAGTGAATTTGGGGACGACAGCCGAACCAAAAGAATTGAGGGTGGGATCTTTGATAGCTACCGACATCAGGAGGAAGTTAATCGAGCTGTTAAGAAGCTACATCGACATTTTTGCATGGTCATACCAAGATATGCCCGGATTAGACACAGATATAGTGCAACATCACATACCCGTGAAGCCAGAGTGCAAGCCAGTACAGCAGAAATTGCGAAGAATGAGGCCAGAGATGCTACTGAAGATTAAAGAAGAAGTCAAAAAGCAATGGGATGCGGGTTTCCTAAGTGTCTCCCACTATCCAGAATGGGTCGCTAATGTTGTACCAGTACCAAAGAAAGGAGGCAAAGTACGCATGTGTGTCGACTATAGAGATCTGAATTGGGCCAGTCCGAAAGACAACTTCCCGCTTCCTCATATTGATACCTTAGTAGATAATACAGCAAAACATGCCCTATTCTCCGTCATGGATGGTTTCTCAGGCTATAATCAAATTCGTATAGCCCCCAAACACAAAGAGAGGACCACGTTCACGACACTTTGGGGCACCTTTTGCTATAATGTGATGCCTTTTGGCCTGAGGAACGCAGGGGCAACCTATCAGCGAGCCATGGTGACCCTATTCCACGACATGATGCATAAAGAAGTCGAGGTATATGTGGACGACATGATAGCCAAATCTCGAAGCACTGAAGATCATATCGAAGTACTCCGCAAACTCTTCAACAGGCTACGGAAATATTAACTGAAATTGAACCCCGAAAAGTGCACTTTCGGAGCCATGTCGGGAAAACTGTTCAATCGGATTATTTAAAATAAGTGCACTTTCGGTGGTTAATATAATTAACCAGAATGTGCATACTTTGGTAGCCATGCACCTCACAGGCGAAACAAACATTCACAGCAAAAACAGAAAATTAACGCATGCAGGCAAGCAAACAAGCAACCGGTTCAAGGGAAATCCCCCCCCCCCCCACACTTAAACGAAGCGATGTCCTCAGAGCATGGAAAAAGTAAAAGGAAAAGGAGCGTTACCGGTTGGTGGGTACGCTATAGTAGAAGATAACATGGGCCACCATTCTTCTAAGACGTGCGACAAAGTCGGCCCGAGGTTTCTCCTGTGAGCGCCCAAGTATCCTTATCTGCGCAATGAGCTATCAAATAATAGCAGACAAAAATCCCACAACTGAATTGATTAGGTTGTTGGGGAAGCTCCATTTCATTAAAGTGCACCAGAGGAAACTTGGATGTCAACAGCCCTTCTTTTCTGAGTGCGTTTTTGATTTTTTTCAAGAAACCATGGACAAGCTTCTTCTTGCGTGTGGAAAACCCATGGGCTAGGATCGGGTCATAAAGGACGGCATGGCCCACAGTCAGGTCCAACTGCAAGAGTACAAAGTGTCGATCAAGGAGGACCGGTATAAGAACCTCATGGACCTGGTGCCAAGAGCGATGTCCTTCTGCTGCTCCATTCATCCGCCGGCGGAAGATATGTTCCTCTAACGGCTGCTCATAAATCTCACACAGCATGATAGAAGTGTACTGAGCCATAGGGTAGTCGTTGGGCTCGGCTTCCACCACGTGTTGCATCGTACGGCAGAATAAGTCAACATCATCGGACGATAAATACTCATCAACTAGGATACGCTGCAAATAGGATGACGTGAAGACTTCGGAATCACGCGTAAAACGCGCTTGCAAGGTGTCTCCATAAGTAAACTGCTGAAAAGTAGCTGTGGCATCAGCAGTGGAGAGGGCCAGATGAAGATGAATATAGATGGGCTCCCCGAGGTTATCTTCCTGGGGAGCTTCGGATGATGCGCCAGACCACCATTGCAACGGCTGGATGAAGGGAACGAGGGCCTGTGAAGAGCTAGGCCCTGCTGGTGGTGTGAAATAAACAAGAATTGCTGGAGGGAAGGGTGGAGCGGTGTAGGGCTCCTCCTCTTGCGGATACTGTGGATACTCCGGTGTCTCTTCGCTATGTGCGGCGTCTTTCTTTGTACCTGGAGGTGACGGTGCGTCAAATGGATCCTCCACAGGAGGTGTAGGAGTTTTCTTCTTCTTCTTCCCCCAGGGCTTTCCGGATCTTAGCGAGCAGCCCTTTGACTTCCTTCGCTCCTTGAGGATGAGAGTTTGATTTTTCTTCAAAGAGCCCGATCTCCTGAACGGTTTCCGCCTGTGCCTCTTGTAGTTGAGCAGTTTGCTTCCGTAAGTCTTCATAAGAAGCGGCAGGAGTTGGCTCCGGGGCTTCCCATGGTCGGGCAGATGGACGAGACGTTGCGTGTTGATCTTGAGTGATGTACTCGAGCAGCTCATCCAGTTGAAGTCTTGTGATGTGGCCATTAGTGAAGGCCCAGTTAAGAACGTCAACTTCACTGATAACTTGGCCACTGATGCCTTGGAAGAAATTGTAGATTTCCTCCTTGTGAACATTGAACTGCATGTACATGGCAGTCAACTGGAAAATGTGCTGTCGGCGGGCATTCATGGGAGTGGAGGTGTCCCTGAACTGCTCCGTGGGTCGCTCCATATGCACGCTGTGACGTGAAGGCTGTGGTGCGACATGGATACTATCTCCCCATTTGCCCTTGTAGCTAACTCCTAAGGCACCCTCTAGATGGAGAACTCGTAACCGCAAGTTATCCGGGAAAATAGTGGGAACTACTTGAGCACTAAGATGACCATATTGATATTGCAGAAGCATGCTAACTAGTCGACCATATAAACATTTATGAATGTCCCGTTTCCACAATTTAAAATTTTCCGCAGCCCAATTAATGTGTAACTAGCGATCGATGCAAAACATAAACTCCAAATGGGATTTAAGGACTGAGTCTACGCCACTAGTTTGTAACAGTAAGCACCTCCCTACCAAATTGGAAAGGCAACAGTATTTCCCGTGAAATCCGTTTTTCGTAAATTGCCGACGTTTCCCAAATTCCTTATTATACTGTAAAGCTCTACCATATTCTCCTAAGGTCAATGCAGGCTTTGCGTGCATGGGATTTGGCAGATCAAAGCAATCTCTCAACATAGCAGGGGAAATAGAAATTAAGACACCTTGAACCTCCCCAATTATCTCATCATCTTCCTCATTGACATAGACTGAATTATAAAATTCTAACATGGCAGGGTAATACAAATCACTGCGAGCGCATACTAACCTTCTCAGTCCCAACGCCTGCAGCTTGGTCATAATTTCTTCAGTCCAGTCAAGGGTGGAGGACTCCAGGATCTCCCAATCAAGCATATTCCCCACGAAGATGGTGTCGGCATCTCTCAATTCCGAAGGCATAGAGGTGGCAGAGGCTTCAGGACTGCCTTCTCCTTGGCGGGCTCTCCTTGTGTGCACCATGACTAATCAGAGAAGAATCTTGCTCCCAGCAAGAAAGGAGAAGAAAGTATGAGATGTGAGTTTGAAGCTTGGAACTCATCCCTATTTATAGTGATTCGCCACAAGGGGAAAAGACGAAAATAACCCTCTTAAAGTGCTCCATCATTTTCACGTGCAGACCAAAGAAGACTCTAGAAGATGCCAGCTAGCGCCCACCGAAATTTCAGATTGATTGGCCAAAGGTAGGTGTGCACGTGAAAAGCGTGTTTTCACGGGCAAAGCTTGGATGACTCTAGACACTTCCAGCTGTCGTCCACCAAAATTTTAGATCGAAAAGACGCGTCTATCCCTGTGCACGCGAAAAGTGTTTTCACGGGCAGGTCTCAGAAGGGTCTAGAAGATGCCAGTTGCCTCTGTGCAAAATTTCAGATCGAATGGACCATGCTACCCTTGTGCACGCGAAAAGCCTTTTCATGAGCAGGGCCTTTTTTGTCCAAATTTCACCTGTAGGTCACGGATGAACTGTAGATTCATTATAAATGTGAACGTGACATACTGCTTCTCACAGGCAAGCTGGTTAACACCCTAAATGAAGCCCAATGTTGTTGAAATTTGACAGACTAGTAGCCCATCTCCCAAGGACAAAAACGTGTCAGTTAGTGGGCCCAAAATACCATCATATAATCCATAACTTCATCTCCTTGGGTTGGCAATAGATTGGAGTGGGCCCCTCTGATTCAATTCAACTGGGCGTGGATGTGGGCCTTAGAAAAGTTATCTAAAGTTCTGATCCACAAGCCCAAGTAAGCCCAAGCAGACATAAGTTCCATCAAGAAATATGGGCCTAGGCCCTGGTTCAAATGCTGCAAATAAAATTAAAACAAAGCAGATATGCACTCCCTATAGACTATGGGTTAAGGCAAAAACAAAAATAAATAAAAATAAAATCAAATAAAAAGGAAAAGAAATCACCATGGGTTGCCTCCCATGAAGCGCTGAGTTTAGGTGTTAGCTTGACCGTCCCCTCTGTCAAGTTGCGCTCAGAGTGAAATGATCAACCTCCTTAACATGATCCTGAATGTAGTATGGCTTCACACGCTGACCATTTACTTTGAATATTTGCCCAGAGGTTGATTGGAGTTCAACACTACCATATGGGAAAACCTTTGTAACAGTGAAAGGCCCCATCCATTTAGATCGCAGCTTCCGAGGGAAGAGTTTAAGTCTGGAATTAAAGAGAAGCACCTTCTGCCCTGGTTCAACAAGAGAGGGGCTGATCTTCTTATCATGTCTGAGCTTAGACCTCTCCTTGTACAGCTTCGCACTCTCATAGGCATTGAAGCGAAATTCCTCCAACTCATTTAGTTGGTGCAATCGTAGTTCAGCAGCAACATTGGGATCCATGTTCAGCTTTTTAACTGCCCAAAATGCTTTGTGTTCCAATTCAACAGGCAAATGGCAGGCCTTTCCATACAAGAGACGATAGGGAGACATTCCAATGGGCGTTTTGAATGCTGTGCGATAAGCCCACAACGCCTCATCGAGTTTTAGAGCCCAATCTTTTCAGCTTGCCTCCCCTTTGTCTTTTCCAAAATGTGCTTGATCTCACGGTTGGAAACTTCACTTGACCGTTTGCTTGTGGATGATAGGCTAAGGTGCGCCTATGTTGAACTCCATATTTGTTTAAGAGCTTGTCGAAAAGCTTATTGCGAAGTGACTCCCTTCATCACCGATAATTGCTCTAGGTGTTCCAAACCGAGTTTGAATATGTTGCGGCGAAGGAACTTGGTAACCACTTGAGCATCATTCTTCCTAGTGGGTATAGCTTCAACCCACTTTGAGAGGTAGTCAACAGCCTGGAAGGATGTAAGAAAATCCATCGATGGTGGGAAAGGTCCCATGAAATCGATTCCCCATATGTCAAAAAGTTCGACTGGCATAATGCCAGTTTGGGGCATCTCTTGCTTCCTTGTAATCCCTCCTGTTCGTTGACACTGATCACATGACTTAACAAAGGTGTATGTGTCTGTGAACATGGGTGGCCAGTAAAACCCACTTTGTAGGATCTTTGCCACCGTCCTTTGCACTCCTAAATGACCAGCATAGTCAGATGAATGACAATGCGTTAGTATGCTGTTCACTTCCTCTTCTGGCACACATTTTCTGATGATCTGATCAGCACATTGCCTGTATAGAACAGGCTCATCCCAAATGTATCTTCTTGCATTAAAGAGGAACCTCTTCTTTTCCTGATAAGTGAACTCTGTAGGTACATAGTCACATGCATGGTAGTTTACTATATCAGCAAACCATGGCGTCTTTGCTTCAGCCTACAAAGAGTCGCTCATCGGGGAAGGTGTCGAAATAGTAGCACCTTGAGTACTACCTTCCCCTAGCTCCAGCCTTGACAAATGGTTTGCCACGGTGTTGGAAGTCCCCTTCAAGTCTTTAATCTCCAGATCAAACTCTTAGAGTAAAAAAACCCATCTGATCAACCTGGGTTTCACATCCTTCTTGCTGAACAAATATCTCAGGGCAGTGTGGTCAGTGTAAACAATGACCTTAGTGCCCAAAAGATATGACCGAAACTTATCACAAGCAAACACCACAGCAAGTAACTCCTTCTCTGTAGTAGTGTAATTGAGCTGGGCCTCATTGAGTGTGCGACTGGCATAATATATTGCCCTAAAAAATTTGTCCCGTTTCTGCCCAAGCACCGCTCCGACTGCAAAGTCACTCGCATCACACATCAACTCAAAGGGTTGCAACCAGTCTGGAGCTACTATCACCGGTGCTGAACTGAGCTTCTCTTTCAGCACTGTAAAGGCCTGAAGGCAGTCTTCCAAAAATATGAAAGGAACATCCTTCTCTAAAAGCATGCTTAGGGGCTTGGCAATTTTTGAGAAATCTTTGATGAACCGCCGATAAAACCCTGCATGACCCAGAAAGCTCCGGATGCCCTTCACATTAGTGGGAGGAGGTAAACTCTCAATGGTGGAGATCTTTGCTCTATCTACTTCTAACCCAGCTGCGGACACTCTATGCCCAAGGACGACTCCTTCCTTGACCATGAAGTGACACTTCTCCCAGTTCAAGACCAGATCTTTTTCCTTGCATCGGACTAACACGGTTTCCAGATTTCTGAGGCAGATGGAAAAAGTTGAACCGAATACCGAGAAGTCATCCATAAAGACTTCCATAATGTCCTCCACTAACCCTTGAAAAATTGCCATCATACACCTCTGGAAGGTAGCAGGTGCGTTGTAGAGACCAAATGGCATACGCCTGAAAGCATACGTGCCAAAAGGGCACGTGAATGTAGTCTTCTCTTGATCCTCCGGGGAAACCGCTATCCTGGTTGTATCCGAATAATAACGCTCCGGAAAACAATAATACGGGTACCAACTAACCGATCTAGCATTTGATCAATGAAAGGTAACGGAAAGTGGTCCTTATGCGTGGCTTTATTCACTTGCGGTAATCAATGCACACGCGCCACCCGGTCATCGTGCGGGATGGAATAAGCTCGTTCTTCTCATTGCGTATCACCGTCATGCCGCCCTTCTTGGGAACCACTTGTCCTGGACTAACCCAGGAGCTATCTGAAATGGCATATATGATGCCCGCTTTCCTCCACTTTAGAATCTCCTTGCCAACGACTTCCTTCATTGCAGGATTGAGCCTGCGTTGGCGCTCTATAGTAGGAGTATAAGACTCCTCCATCGTATCTTGTGCATGCAGACCGCTGGACTTATACCTTTTATATCATCCAGGAGACCACCCCAGGGCCTGCTTATGCTCCCTTAAGACTTCTAGTAGCTGTCTGGTTTCTTCTACCGTTAAGGATGCGGCTACTATCACAGGGTAATGCCCTTGTGTATCCAAAAACTCATACCTCGGATGTTTGGGGAGTTGCTTCAGAACCGGCAAGGGTTCCGTGATTGCCGAGGATTCGATTGAGGAAGGCTGCTTCGCTCGCTTTGTTCTTTCAAGACTTCATAAGTCTCTTCCGGTTCCACCTCCGCAAAATCCACTGTTGCAATTCGTGATCCAAGCTTTCAGTGATCAAGCTCTCTTGAAGTAGCTGTCCACGAATTCAGCAATCTGATCAATCCAATAACAACTGGAATGATCATTTGCCTTGCGCATCGAACGCTCCATGTTGAACACCACTGCGTCTTCATCCACACGCAGCGTCAACTCCCCCGAAGTTTACATCGATCAAGGCCCTTCCAGGACTCAGGAATGGCCTTCCAAGAATCAATTGGACTCCTTTATCTTCTTCCATTTCCAATACAACAAAATCCACTGGGAAGATAAAGCGATCCACCTTGATTAAAACATCTTCAATAATGCCCGCCGGCTTTCCTATCGATCGATCAGCAAATTGTAAAGATATGGAAGTGGGTTTTATTCCAGTCAAGCCCAGTCGCCGATAGATGGACATTGGCATCAGATTTATATTCGCCCCTAAATCACATAGGGCTTGCTCCAACTGCGAGGTGCCAATGGTACAGGTCAGCGTGAAACTACCCGGATCTTTAAGCTTGGGTGGTAGCTTGTGCTGCACCACTGCACTAATGTCATTTGTGAGAGCCACTATCTCACAATCAGTGTAACTTCTCCTCTTGGACAGTAGATCCTTTAAAAATTTGACATATCCAGGCATCTGCTCCAAGGCTTCTATGAATGGGATGTTTACCTCCAGCTTCTTGAATACATCTAAGAATTTCTGGAACTGAGCATCTAATTTCTTTTTCCTCAGCCTTTGAGGATACGGCATAGGAGGTTTATACGGAATGGGAGAGCTAACTTTAGGCTAACGGATTGTCGGTTGACTACTCCCAACCTTTTCTGTTTGGTCCTTACGTTGCTCAGCATCTCCTTCTTGAGCTTCCTCCTGGGCAAGCTGTTCTGACTCCTCCTTGGTTGGCTCGCTTTTCTTCTCTCCAGCTGGTAGTTCTTTCCCACTTCTAAGCATTATAGCTTTGCATTGCTCCCTTGGGTTGACCTCTGTACTGCTGGGAAAAGTATTTGATGAAGATGGCCTAACTGCATTTGCTAGCTGGCCAATCTGTCGCTTCTATATTCTTCATGGCAGCCCCAAGATCCTGGACAGACGTGGTAAGGGACTCAATCCTCGTCTCCCCCTTACTCATTCTCGTCAGTTGCTTGCTTAGCAAATTGATAAAAGAAGTTCCGTATCTCTTCATCCTTTGCCTTCTCTTTATCTTCCTCCTTCGTTGAGGCATCTTCTGGAACCCAGGAGGAAGTTGTGGTCGCGAATGTTCTCCATACTTGTGTTGCTCCATGAGCAGGGACCTTATTCGCCTTTGCCATAAGTAAGGCCGTTGTTGAAATTGGTGAGGTCCTCCTTGATTCTGGATGTTGTTGAGCTGAGGAGGATTCAGGCACTGGTTTGGATCTGTTGAAATTGTCGCTGAAATCCTCCACCTCGATTCCCAACATATTGGGCTTCTTCGTATACTGGGCTGCAGCAGCCGTCTTCGCAACTACCTTGGGTTGTTCGGCTCGCCCTCCATGCGAACAGCCATTATCGACATTTGCTCTGTCGGTAACTCCATCTTCCTTGTCAACTCATCGAACCGAGTTGAATTTGATGAATTTGATACCGCAGACCACCGGCTCGGCTCTAGGCGTCTGTCATTGGACCATTGGCGGTTTGACAACGCCATTTGCTCTATAAGCTCCACCTCTTTGTAGAAGGCTCCATCATCATGAACGCTCCGCCAGCAGCTGCATCTATCATGCTCCTTGTATTTGCGTGCAGACCTGCATAAAAAGATTCGACTTGTAACCATTCTAGCCTGTCATGATTAGGACACCTCCTCACCAAGTCTTTGAATCGCTCCCAGGCCTCGTATAGCGACTCATCACCATGCTGGGTGAATTGATTTATTTGGCTCCTTAGATGAATAACTCTTGTTGGTGGAAAGTACTTGGAGAGAAACTTCTCCACCATTTGGTCCCATGTGTGTATCTGGCCAGCGGGTAGGGACTGGAACCAACCAAGAGCTCGGTCCTTCAGGGAAAACGGGAAGAGTCGCAGCTTAATGGCGTCATCCGAGACTCCATTAATTTTGATGGTGTCACAAATTTGCAAGAATCGCGCTAGATGGTTGTGTGGATCATCTAATGCCGAGCCTCGGAATGCATCTTGCCCAACCATTTGCAGTAGCGCCGGCTTTAGCTCGAAGTTATTTGCTTGGACCGGCACCCTTCTAATGCCTGAATACTCATCCGATAGTACAGGTCTAGCATAATCCATGAAGGTCCTTGGCTGATAACCTCCTTGGCCGTTGTGTCCCTGATCTTCTCTTGCTCTGTTTTCAGCCATGATTTCTTCACACAAGGTATGTAAGCCTTCCAATCTTTGTTCATTGCAGCTAATACCCTCTCGAGCTCTTCGATGCTCTCGCAATGTCCGTTCGATTTCGGGATCGTATGGTAATAGCTCACCCCTAGTGTGACGCATACACAGAGGAATTTTCTCAAACACCTATGGTGCACCCCTGCAACGTAGCAAAAACAAAGAGATACCAGGTAACACCGTACTAGCAAAATTACAAGAAAATAAAATTCCAGATCACAAATAAACTTAAGCACCTAATGTCACTTAGTCCTAACAACGTTTGGCGTGCCTCCCCGGCAACGGCGCCAAAAACTTGACCTGCATAAATTATGTTGAAGGTTTTTGCGGCAAGTGCGACTGGTCAAGTAATAAAATAGAGTAATAAGACTCCGGTTGTCGAACCCAGAGGGAGGTAGCTAATCTTGTTAGACAAGCACTAAGCTAACAAGTTGATTTTATGTCTGGACAATTGATGTTTGTTGTGCAAATATTTTGAACAAAAAGAGATTAAATCAGAATGTTGGCAAGCTGTTGGTATAGAAATTTCAGTGATTAAGGATCTAGGGTCACAATGTTTACCACCCAATCGATTGTACTAGTCTGGTTATGGCTCTTGTTCTTGATTTATGTTCTAGTTCATGTTCATGTTGATTATCTCCTACCTATCTTACATTTGGTCCATGCTAAGATAGATTTAAGGCTTTTATCCCATTTGGTCCATGTGAATAAAAGTGATCAAGGTAGATAAACAATCTAATAGTTGTAGACTTGGTCCATCATACAATATTAAATCTAATTCACTAGTGTTCCACCCTAGACAAGGGCTAAGATTACCTAATTATGCATAAACTAGGCATTTCCATTCAAGCAAGTGAATTAAACAAGAACTGAATTCTATTTTATTGAACAACCATAACCAAACTGACTACAATTTATTGGGGGCTACATTGCTCCCCTAGACTAATAAAACTACTCCATAATCATGACAAAAGCAATAACAATTACAAGAAAGAACATGATTACAGTACCAGGACAATAAAGGAAGACCCCAAGATGAACCAGGACTCCAGCCTCCAACGACTCCGGCGTCTGCTGCCCAAAATCACTCCTTGCCAAGAACAATCCGATCTTTTAGCAATGGTTATAGCTCTTTTCAGAACTCAGATCAAATTCTCCCACTCAAAATGCTTTACAATGCCACCCAAGCCCCCTATTTATAGGTTTTAGTGGGCCAAATTAGGGTTACAAAAGGTGTGCCCTAATTATAAATGTGGTCGCAGCCAAAACGATATTGTTTTGGTTAGTGACACTATTTGACGCTCTAGGTACAATAAAACTCAAACTACACCAAATTTGACCCCAGTTCTTTAGAGGAAAATGATTAAAACAACAAAACACATCATTTGGAGCGCAAAAATGCTTGCATGTGAGAATGCACGTGAGAAGACCCTTTTCACGTGCAGCTCCAATTTGACCCAAATTTGCTCCAAAGCTTCCTCTTGAGTTATAGAAGGCATCCATGCAATAAAATCCTTGCACGTGAGAATGCACGTGAGAAAGCTTTTCACGTGCACCTTGATTTTGCCTTCATTTTGCTTCCAACTTCTTCCTATAGCTTCCTCTTGAGTTGATGGAGGGATCTAGCCAAAGTGTGTGGGAAAAGGTTGCTCCAAAACCTGCCAAAAACACTCAAAAAGTACCACTATACACCAAACAGGGTCTTCCTAGGGGTTAGAGCAAATATGTGGAAAATATCATGCAAATAGGGACAAAACATACGCTAAAATACCCTATATAAGGTCTAGGATAACGGCATAAATGCACGTTATCAAGTGCAAGAAAAGAAGGACCAGCAGCTGAGTCAAGATAGAATAGCTGAAGAACAGAGGCAAGAGCTCAGGCCTACTATGCCATTTCCTCGGAGGCCGAGGAACCAGGAGGGTCAAGAAGAGTATGAGCACTTTCTGAGTTTGTTCAAGAGGCTTGAGATTAACATTCCATTTGTGGAAATCTTGGAGCAGATGCCTAGGTACAGAAAGTACATCAAAGATTTTGTGCAGAAGAAGAGGAAATATGGGGATCATGAGACAGTGGCGGTCACTAACGAGGTGAGCAGTGTTGTTCAACATAGTTTGCCCATCAAGCATAAAGATCCAGGCGTTTTAATCTCCCTTGTGTGATTGGCAATGCACCGCAACAGAGAGGCCCTATGTGATTTAGGGGCCAGCATCAATTGGATCTCCTTTGCTTTGTACAAGCGGCTTGGGCTTAAGGGCATGAAGCCCACTTCCATATCATTGCGGTTTTTGACCGATCTACTGGAAGGCCTGAAGGAATCATTGAAGATGTGCTAGTTAAGGTGGGCTCCTTCATATTTCCAGCGGACTTTGTCGTTTTTGGAGATGGAAGAAGATAGAGGAGTTCATTTACTCCTTGGAAGACCGTTTCTCCGAACGGGTTGTGCATTGATTAATGTTGCTCAAGGGCAGCTAACTCGCGAATTAATGAGGAGACCTTAGTCTTCCACATGGGGAAGGCTTTGCAAGGTGAAGAGGAGGAGGACCGCCTTTGGGTTGAAGACCTTGAGGAATTGGTGGAAGACTACTTGGCAGAAGAAATTACCACCACCAATAATGGAGCCCTTCACCTTATAGAAGCTCAACAAGATGAAGAGATGTACTTGACAATTGAGGAAGATGAGCAAACTACAAACTCTCTGGAGCAAGCCGAGGAGGAGAAAGAAGATGACGTGCCTCCGCTCCGTAACCGAAGGAGCTTCCTGGACACCTAAGGTACGAATTTCTAGACTCTACAAATCAATTCCCTGTCATTGTTGCTTCTAATTTGAATGATGTGGAGTGCACTCAATTGCTAGAAGTCCTTAGGAAACACAAAAAGGCCCTAGGATGGAACATTGAAGACATTAGGGGTATTAGTCCAGGGATTTGCATGCATAAAATTTTGATGAATGATGATTTTAAACCCACTGCTGAAAGACAAAGAAGATTAAACCCTGTCATGAAAGAAGTTGTTAGAAAAGAAATTTTAAAATGGAAAAATGCGGTTATAATTTATGCTATTTCCGATAGTGAGTGGGTGAGTCCATTGCATGTTGTGCCCAAGAAAGGGGGCATGACCGTTATTAAAAATGAGAAAAATGAATTCATCCCATCTCGCACTGTGACGGGGTAGAGAGTGTGTGTTGACTATAGAAAGCTGAACAAGGCTACTAGGAAGGATCATTTTCCTCTTCCTTTCATAGACCAAATGTTGGATAGGTTAGCTGGCTATAGTCACTACTGCTTTTTAGATGGCTATTCCGGGTATAATTAGATCATGGTTAAGCCCGAGGACCAAGAAAAGACCACCTTCACGTGCCCTTTTGGCACTTTTGCATATAGGAGAATGCCATTTGGGCTTTGTAATGCCCCTGCCACCTTTCAAAGGTGTATGATGGCCATTTTTCAGGGTTTGGTTGAGGAGATCATGGAGGTCTTTATGGATGACTTTTCGGTGTTTGGTTCCTCCTACCAACAGTGCTTAAAAAATCTAGATGTGGTCTTAGAGAGATGTGAGGAGAAGGAACTAGTCCTAAATTGGGAGAAATGCCATTTCATGGTAACTGAGGGGATAGTTCTAGGGCACAAGGTGTCTGCACATGGTTTGGAGGTAGACAAGGCAAAAATCTCCACTATTGAGACTCTGCCACCTCCAACCAAAGAAAAAGGAGTGAGAAGTTTCCTTGGCCATGCTGGCTTTTATAGGAGATTCATTAAGGACTTCTCAAAAATTGCAAAACCATTGAGTAGGTTGTTAGAAAAAGACACAAGCTTTGAGTTCAATGCAGATTGCTTAGAAGCTTTCAACATCCTCAAGGGTAAGTTAGTCACTGCACCTGTTATAGTCACAACTGACAGGGCTCAACCTTTTGAGCTAATGTGTGATGCGAGTGATTATGCTGTGGGGGTAGTCTTAGGGCAAAGGAGAGAAAAGGTGTTTAGGGTCATTTACTATGCTAGTAAGACCTTAGATGATGCTCAACAGAACTATACCACCACCGAGAAAGAGTTCTTAGTCGTGGTTTATGGGTCGCAATAAGTTTAGACCCTACCTTTTTGGGTCTAAAGTCATTGTTTATACCGATCATCTTGCATTGAAATATTTGTTTGCTAAAAAAGAAGATAAGCCACGCTTGATTAGGTGGGTTCTCCTCTTACAGGAATTTGACCTTGAAATTAGAGACACAAAGGGAGCCCTAAATTCTGTGGCTGATCATCTCTCCCGTGTGGAGAATGCACCTAAGTCTCTACCCATTGTAGATGACTTTCCTGATGAGAAGTTGTTTGAGGTGCATCATCTTCCTTGGTTTGCTGACATAGCAAATTATTTAGCCACTGGGTTCATACCCAAGCAGTTAGACTACCACCAGAGAAAGAAATTGTTAGTGGATGCTAAGAAATTCATTTGGGAAGACCCAATTCTTTATAGGAGGTGTGCTGACCAGATCATTAGAAAGTGTGTCCTTGAGGAAGAAGTAGATGACATAATACATCATTGTCATGCATCACATTATGGGGGCCACTTTGGGGTGCAAAGAACTGTGGCTAAAATCATGCAGTGTGGCTTTTATTGGCCTCACATGGTGAAAGACACTTATGTCTACATCAAAAAGTGTGATAGATGTCAAAGGGTAGGTGGTCTGACTAGGAAAAATGAGATGCCCTTAACTGGAATCCTTCCAGTTGAAATTTTTGATATTTGGGGCATTGACTTCATGGGGCCATTCCCCAATTCTGATGGGTATTCATACATTTTGCTTGCTGTGGATTATGTGTCTAAGTGGGTAGAAGCTATTCCTACTAGAGTGAATGATGCTAGGGTTGTGACTCAATTCCTTACTAGGAACATCTTTAGCCGTTTTGGGACACCAAGGGCTATAATCAGTGATGAGGGTAGTCATTTCTGCAACAAATTGTTTGACAAGTTATTGAGCAAGTACGGTGTCACTCATAGGAAGTCTTTAGCTTACCACCCACAAGCTAATGGACAAGCAGAAGTGTCCAACAGAGAGATTAAGGTCATTTTAGAGAAAACTGTTGGAACCAATAGGAAAGATTGGTCTCAAAGGCTTGATGAAGCCTTATGGGCATATAGGACAGCTTACAAAACTCCCATTGGGATGTCAACTTACCGTATTCTATATGGTAAGGCATGTCACTTGCCTGTGGAACTAGAACACAAGGCTCATTGGGCCTTGAAGAAGTTAAATTTTAACCCACAAGAGACCAAGGAGCTTAGGATGACTCAATTAATTGAGTTAGATGAGCTTAGGCTGGATGCCTATGATAGTGCTAAATTTTACAAAGAAAGAACTAAGAAATGGCATGATAGGCAACTCAACAATGAACCTTTAACCTTAGGGCAGAAAGTTCTTCTATTTAACACAAGGTTGAGGTTATTTCCTGGAAAATTAAGGTCAAAGTGGATGGGACCTTTTGTGATAGTTGATAAGAAGCCATATGGGAGCTTTGAGCTACAAGGTGTAGATGGCCAGAAATTTTGGGTGAATGGCAACAGATTGAAACCATACTTTGATTCAACTCAGAGGGAGATAGTTGATTCCCTCTCTTTCACCATTGCATGATCATAACTGAAAGTCTAGCTACAGACTTTAAATAAAAGCGGTTGGGAGGCAACCCAATGTTTATTGCTATGTTTTATTTTATGTTATTTTCTTTTATTTATTTTATTCAATAAATTTGTTTGCAAGCTAACCATTGTGCAGGAGACTTTGCTTCTTTCTTAACTAACCATTTGCAGGATGAGCAAATTAGTGGGTCCTGAACTTGTGGAATTATTTTTAAAGTCAAAGTCAAGGAGCAAGGAGCAAGTGAAGCCCAAAAGTGCTTGAAGATGGGCTCAAACAATTCACGTGCAAGACTTAAAGATGGTCCATAATGCACAAGCAACTCAGTGGAGAAATTTGGGCCAGTTTGGGCCTGAACGTGAATTTGCACGTGAATAGCCCAATTCACGTGCACCTCCTTTTGAGCTGTAATTCTCTGGAATGGTAGATCAAGACCACGTGAATCACGTTTACTCTTGCACGCGAATTGGTAGCTGCCATATGGAGTCTCAAAAATGCAAAATACCGATTTTAGCTCTCCTGGAAGCTTCAATGAATTCACGTGCAGAAGGGACTATTGCTTTCCAGCTCAAGGGGGACCCACCACCAAAGTTTGGGACGATTCTGACCTGCACGCCAATTCAACCAATTCACGTGCAAGGGCTATTTTGGTCAGAACACTCTGAAATTTTAGGGGCACGTGTATCACGCCAATTGGAGCAGCTTTCCTTCTGCACGCTATATAAGGAGAGGCCATCTTCAAAGGCTTCCATACCAAAAACACTCCAGATCTGAGTATTAGAGAAACTTTGCTCTTTTGCTCTCTTGCTCTTCAATTTTCTGCTCTTTGCTCTTATTTCTCATCCCAAAGATAGTGCGCACAAGGAGGACTAGCCAGGAGGAGGTGCACTCACCTAGTGCTGATAGCCAACCAGAGGAGGAGATACTCTTGGGGCATGCTCTTGATATGTAGGCTTTGGAGGGTTCAGAACTAGGCTGGGCTAGAGAGGTGGCTCTTAAAATTCAAAATCTCGGACTTTTGTGTTTGATATTTCAAAGCATGCCTGCTTTGCATTTTTCCTCCATGGATAGCATCACTTTTCCTTCTCACTGGGTGTTAAGAGTATTGCAAGCTGAAGGAGGTTTGGGGGTCAGTATCAGAGGTCATTGGGCAACCAATGTTCCTCCTCCATCACAGCCCGCTAGGCACAGTGTTCATGTGGAGCGATCCACGGACTTTGCAAGGGAGACCTCTCCTCATTTGGATCAAAGAAAGCAGACTTTATACAGACTCACTGCCATGTACATGCAGTTCAATGTACACAAGGAAGATATTTTCAATTTCTTTCAAGGCATTAGTGTACAGGTGGTGAGCGAAGTGGAGGTCATAAATTGGGCAGTCACTAATGGGCACATCACTAGTGCCCAATTTGAAGAATTAATGGCCCTCATCTCTGGAGACCAACAAGCTACTTCGCAACCTAGAACTAGAGCATGGGAGGCCCCAGATGTAGCTGCTCATGCATCTCCTAGAGCATGGGAAGCCCCAGAAGCTCCTCCTGCTGCATCTACCGAAGCTTGGAGGCAAGAAACACAGCAGCTCAGGGAGGAAAATGCCAAAACCCAGCGTGAGGTGGAAGCCCTGAGGAAGGACAATAAAGAAGTCAAAGGCCTCCTAGGCAAAATCTGGAAGGCCTTGAGCAAAAGGAAAGCATCAAAACGTTCTCCTATAGTGGAGATATCTAATGAAGAACCCTCTCCATCTCCTGAAGATTCTTATCCAGCCCAGGCGGATCCACCTCAACCAAAATCTTCCTCTAGGCCAACCCATTATCACCCAGAGGAGGCAGAGGCAGCAGCAGGGTATTCACCCTTCCAGCCTTTTATTGATCCTGCATATTCTCAGGCTCTTGTGCCTGCTCTACTTCCTGTCTCTTGGGGTGCTTACATGCCTGCTGAACCTGAAGACCTTCTTAGCCCTCCTATCCATTTAATCATTAATCCAGCTTTATCATTTGAAGAGAGCCAAGCAGCATTTGAAGAATTCATCAATTCCACGGTTCAGAGGGCTCGATTTATACGGGATAATGATATCTTCACCCCTTTTAGCTTGAAGAGGATCTCATAGAATGAATATCTCTACGCCGACAAGATAGACCTCTTCTGCAGGACCATGCGCTATGTAGTGGAGGTTGAGCCTCATAACTACCCCTTAGCTCGGTACACTTCCATCATGCTGTGTGAGCTTTTCAATCAACCCTTGTCCGAAGAGGTGTGGCGCCAACGCATCAATGGTGAGAATGAAGGGCACCGCCCTTGGCATGGTATGCATGAGGTGCTGATTCCGGTGCACATTGACCGCCACTATGTACTTGTCCGTGTGAATCTGGATGTAGGACATGCCGTGCTATATGATCCAAGCCAAGGCGAAGGGTTTGCTAGATGGAAAAGACAGTTAGTGCATGGGTTCATCAAACGAATGAAAGTGGCGATGATCAAAGAAGGCTTGTTGGCAGACAAGCTCCCTCTTATTCATTACAACGAAATGCAAATTCCCCAACAGCCTGACCAATTCAGCTGTGAGATCTTTGCTTGCTACTACATGATGGGTATTCTGCAAGGGAAGGAAAATTGGGAAGTGCGCGGCGAGACGTCGGCTGACTTTGTGGCTCAGGTGCGACGAATGGTGGCCAATGTCATCTACTATTACAGTGTGCCAAACCAGGGGTAACTATTTTTCCTACTCTTTCTTTTATGCCATGCGGACATAGCATATTTTAAGTGTGGTGTATGGGGAGTGACTTGAGCCACTTGCTTGTCTTTTATGTTGTGATTGTATGTTTTATTTATAATATTTAAAAAAACAAAAAAAAACTGTTGCATGATTGTTTGAGTTGTCTGCTTGAGTGATTTACATGTGGAGGCATGGATATTAAGTATGCAATTTTGGCTTAAAATTTAATTTTTATGCCACATTAGTATCATGTTGTGATAAGGCTGATGCCCATTGTGCATACCATGGAGGCACAAGTGGGCATGACACCGAGAATTGTTTTGCTCTAAAAAAGAAGGTCCAACACCTAAGAGATGTTCGATGGCTAGACTTCTCCAAGATGACCAATGCTCCTAATGTGGGCACCACCCCCCTGCCTGAACACTCGGGCAATGTCGCCAATATAAATACTGGGCTTGGAAATCTTCCTAGAAAGGTTTCTAAGATTAAGATAAGTGAGGACCAGCTATCCTGTATCCTACATAAGAACGGGTTCTTGGTAACCAAAAGGGCGACTGAAGCCACGAGAGGCACAGACTCGGAGAAATGTTGTGTTTACCATGAATCAGCTTATGGACATGATATTGAGGACTGCGATGAATTCCATGAAGCTGTGCAAGCCCTCATTAACTCCCGAAGGCTAGAAATCACATGTAAGTCAGAAGAACTTGCGACCTGTATGGCTTCGACGGAGCGTACAAAGGCATCGGGGGCGCCCAAGCCTTTAATTATCGAATATGAGGAAAAACCAAAGATCGCCACATTGGCGCAAGGGGTCCGATCTCTTGTCATCCAAACTCCCGCTCCATTCCCTTACAAAAATGATAAAGCAGTGCCCTAGAAATACCACTACGAATCAGTCATTAGAGGAAACCCCACAGCCGAGAAGAAAACAAGAAGCGGTCATGTCTACGGATCGGAAGAAGGTGTTGAGGTCAACACAAGCAAAGGAGGAGAGCATGACCTACGCCCTGTGCCTGCACCAAGTAGTAAGAACACCCCTGTTATTCACGGGGATCCCACCGAATTCCTTAAGCTAATCAAGCAGAGCGAATACAACATTGTGGACCAACTCAGTCGGCAGCCGGCTTGTATCTCTTTGTTGTCTTTACTCATGGATTCAACTCTGCATAGAGAAGTCCTCATGAAGGTTCTGAGCAAGGCCTACGTTCCTCCGACTATATCCTTGGAAAATCTGAATAGTCTCATTAACAATATCGTGGTAGATAACTTCCTTAGTTTTGGCGAAGATGAGTTACCATCAGAAGGCGTTGGACACGTCAAAGCCTTACACATATCTGTCAAATGTAAGGATCACATTATCTCCCGTGTACTGATCGACAACGGGTCATCCTTAAACGTCATGCCAACTCAAATCCTGAAGCAACTTCCAATAGACTCCTCTCACGTGTGTCCCACTAATATGGTTGTAAGAGCCTTTGATGGTGAAAAGCGAGAAGTAGTGGGTACGCTAGATATCCCTTTGCAAATTGGTCCAAGTGAGTTTGTGGTGGAGTTCCAGGTGATGGACATCACTCCATACTACAGTTGTTTTCTTGGAAGACCATGGATCCACTCGGCAGGGGCAGTGCCATCGACACTACATCAGAAGGTCAAGTTTGTGGTAAACGGCCAACTCATCTGTGTGTACGGAGAAGTAGAGATTCTGGTTACCAAGCCTATGTCTGTTCCTTACATCAAAAGTAATGAGGACATACCGGAATGCTCTTACTGATCGTTCGAAGTGGTTAATGCGGTTTATGCCCCAAACACTGGAGAGTCACTGGATATAGGGGGCTCGTTCCCAAAGACTGCAAAGATGGTTGCCACAGTCATGCTTAAACTGGGGCATAAGGAAGGTCAAGGTCTGGGTGTGCAAGCACAAGGGATTAAAGAACCCTTAGTCGTACAAAGTATTAGAGAAAGGTACGGGTTGGGCTACAAGCCTACCAAGGCTGACAAATCAAGAGAAGTCGCGAGGAAAAGGGAGTTCCGCTTAGCCAGAATAGAGAAGAGGCCCCTCCAAGAGCAAAGGATGACATTCCCACCCCTTGGGGCCATATTCCAGAGCGCCGGTTTTATCCATCAGAGGAAAGAATACACCATAGCCATGTTACGGGCCAACCGTGGAGAGCAAGAACAGATGGGGCGGGTATGCCAAGGACCCCCAGGGCACCAGCTGAACAATTGGAGGGGTCACACGTTACCCACAAGCCATCCCCTGCACATATTAGCTTAATTGACCATATGTCGCGATTCAAACTTTCTTTTTCTTCTCTCCCAAGCCTAATTAATCAGCATCAACATCAATATAACATTTCAATCAACTTGTCTCATTAATAACTCGTCCTTACGGCGAATTCAAGTGAACAATCTAATTGTTCAAATAGAGAGATCACAATGCCCGAATTAGTGCTCCATTGGAACCTCCTTGAAAATTCTACAGTGAATTAGGCAGCGGAAATGCGATAGGCACTTGAAAATCAGCATCTTCACGAGGTATGTTCTAATCCTTGCCCGCTTTTAATGGAGTTCACTCAGGATTTTTATGATAATGTGGAAAGCGAAGAGAATCAAATGGTTTCTAAGGTGGGGGGTAGAAAGATAATCATTTCTACTGCTAATATCAGAAAGACATTCAAGCTGCTTTGTGGTGATTCTCTAGTAGGGGTGTAAAACTAAATGGGCCAGCCCGTTTAGGCTCATGTTTTAAACAGACTGGGCAAAGCTTGGCCTGGCCCATCCCGCAGTGATCCGCAGGGGCTCATAGGCTAGCTGGTATTTTTTGATTTTTTTGATTTTATTTATTTTATTTTATTTAAATTTAAAATTAATCAATATAATTGAATTGAAACAATATTATTTCAATTTTGTTTTACAATTGTTCATATATGAAATCTAATTACTCAATTAAAGTTACATAATATAATATATGCATTAAATTTTAAGGCATTTAAGGATAAAAAAATAAAAAATAAAAAATAAATAAAAGCCTGCGAGCCAGCCCACAGCCCTCACGGGCCGGGCCTAAATAGGGTTTAAATGGACCAAGCGTTGATCAGCCCAGCCCGCTCCAAGCCTGTAAGCCCGTGGGCCTAGCCTATGGGCTTAAGCCCGTTTTACACCCCTGTTCTCTAGTGCCATCTTTGTAATGACCCGTGTTTTGGGATGTGGGGAGTTAGTCACAGTTATGCCTTTTGAGTGGTAATTGTTGGGTTTTAGGGAGTTTTCTTCCCACACACTTTAGCTAGAACACCTTGTATGTTGATGGGCAAGCTTGAGGCAAGAGATAAGCCCAAGAGGGAACCTTTAGGGGGGTGCACGTGACAATGCACGTGATATGGGGATATCACATGCAGTGGTGTTTTTGCTTGGGAGGCTTCCAAACATTGTTATAAGGCTTGGGGCAAAATCCTAGGGTATTTGGAGGTTCACGTGATATGGGGATATCACGTGCAAGGAGATTTTTGCTTGCCTGCCTTCTTCATAATTCAAGGAAGCTTGGGGTAGAATTTCACATCATTTAGAGCTGCACGTGATATGGGGATATCACGTGCATTATGGCGTGCAGCCATATTTTTGCACCATCACCTTGGTTTTGTTGTTCTGGTAATCTTTTCCCAAAGGACTATGTTTGAATTATGGATATTTTGGCATGTATGGATGCGGGAAGGTTGTGGTGTATCATTAAAACTACGTCGTTTTGATGTTGGGGTTCACTTAATCAAAACTACGTCGTTTTGATGTCGAGGTGTCTATATAAAGAGGTGGAGGTCTCTTAGGTTTAAGGTTCTTCTTTTCCTTAGCCACCATAGCCGTCGCAGAGAGAGAGAGAAAAAGAGAGAGAGAGAGAGAGAGAGAGAGAGAGAGAGAGAGAGAGAGAGGCAATGAGAGCTTCTGATCGTTGTTGCCGGGGTGGTTGCTGTGGTGAACGGTGTTTGGCGTGGAGGCTAGAACGTGAAGGATCCTTGAGGTAATGGTTCTGTCTCTTCTAATACCCATTCCGGGGTTAGACCTTGTGGTGGATAATCTATCGAGTATTATCATTGTTGTTATAATATATATATATATATATATGTGTGTGTGTGTGTGTGTGTGTAAATTCATATAGGTGTGATCTCCTATATGAATGTTGGCCTTCAATGGCGTGTATGTGTTTGATAATATGCTTGTGAGGCCATGCGTGTTATATGTTTGATAATATGCATGTGGGCTAAGCCTATTATGTGTTTGACAATATGCCTATGTGGCTATGCCTATTATGTGTTTGATTTTATGCCTATGTGGCAGAAATATATGTTATGTGTTTGATTGTATGATTGTTAGCCTGAGAGGTTGTGGGAACTATTTGCCTGAGAGGCGGTTAAACTATTGGCCTGAGAGGCGGTTAAACATTTTCCCGAGAGGCGGTTAAATATTTGCCCGAGAGGCGGTTAAATTGTTAACCTGGAAGGCTGTGAAGTTGGTAGCCTGTGAGGCTGTGGAGCCAGCGTGGCTGGGGCTGTGGTTGCGCCCATTTGGGTGGTGTGCTATACTTGTATTTACTACTGCCACGACACTGCACTAGTACACATTCTCATGTAGTAGTTAGGTGCATGGGATGGGTTGGGGAGACTTGATCCCTACTGAGCTGTGGTTGCTCACCCCTCCTATTGTGTTATGTTTTTCTCAGGGACCTACAGGCGTTAGGTGGGAACACCAAGGTGGACAACAGTTCTGCTTGTGGTTTTGATTTATGTTAATTGTATTATTAATTTTGGGAGGTTTTGTACCCCAATGGGGAGATATTGTAAGGTGGATTTTATTGTAATAAAGGCACATGGATCTGTAAACGTTTATCCTGATTTGAATTTAACAAATTTATGATTTTGTCTTTCTAAATATCGGCTGTATAGTGTATATTGTCCTGTGTGGAAGTATTGTATCCTACCCCCTTCTCCACCGTGTGGGTAAAGGGGGAGTCACGAACCGGTTTCCTCGGGTTGGAAATTCGGGGCATGACAATCTTTGACTAAGCAACAATTTAGTGTTGCTTTAAACTATATAAAACCTAAAGGAAATGTAAGAATATATCACAAAAAAGACTGGCTTTACAGGACACTCAATTTTTAGCAATTCTATTTGGTAGATGTATATTTTCCCAAATATCTGGCATTGATACAGTGACAACTGCACATCTCTAGTGCATGCACAACATTGATAGAAGTCTTCATATTGATTGGGCACAGACGATTTTTGATCAATGGAAAAAAGCTATGGATAAAAGAGGCTTTGTGAGGATTTTAACCAAGACAACAACATAGGGTGAGCACAAAGGTTTAGTAGTTGACCTACAACAGACTATCTATGTATACTTGTGCTAGTGAATGAATAACCACACAATAATGTACATAGTGTCCTATGCAATACCAATGAAAGCATAAATACACACAAAATCCACACAATCAAGTCACACAGACAGTTCACAACTTACCTGATCAGCACAAGACAAGGCTCTTATAGTTTGCCCGCCACAGTGGGAACATAACATAAAAAGCAGCCACCCGTGGGACCTTCCGTTGTCAACTAGCCATATAGGGGACCTCGGCTCCTAACCAGCCCTATATAAGATCTCGGTTAACCAGTCAATCATCAACAAATCAACCCAAGCATGGTATTAGGGTTTCACAACACTCCCTTTATAACAGAGGTCAATCCCCACAAATCTATCCTCATGTCTTGACTATAACAGATAATTTTCATATAATGTGTTTTCTTGCAATGAAAAGTCCTGACAATGGTTCCCCATATTATAACTAAGATAACCTGATTTTTGGGGATTTTTATGAGAGGTCTAATCCCACTTTTTAAGTAGTCACCTCCACTCAAAAACTGAATTTTTTCGAGATTCAATGTTAATTTTCATTTTTCACATTGTGAAAAAGTGAGAATTTGATTTTTTAGTGTTTTTCTCTGAATTCGAAAGGAAAATATTTTCTTATTTACATTGTAACTTAAGTAACTTACTTTAAAGGTTTACAATGTAAATAATAGAACACTACTTCATAGCTTTGCCTCGAAGATCCTAACCCGAAGCACAGACTCGAAGTTGTTGACCTTCGAACCTTCGACCCTTCGACCTTCTACCCTTTGACCTTTGAACTTCAAACCTTCAACCCTCGACCTTCGAACTTCAAACCTACCGAAACTTTGACCTGCCGACACTTCGACCCTTTGAACCTTAACACACCAAGGGTGTTGGACCCCATTTTGTCCGAGTTGGACATACTAACCCTACTTTATATATTTATCTACCCATACCATATATCTTGTAAACAGGTCCAGGGAAGCCCAAAGTTGATAACCTTTGCTACAAGCCTCTAAAGTGCCCCAAGACCAATACCAAGTGATAGAGGATGTAATTTGGAGATCAACGCATTTAACCGAGCTCAATTCCGATGTAAAACAATGAAGTTATGGCCAAGACAATAAGCGTCGAAAAAAGTCAAACTTGCTGAAAGATGGTCAATGCCCCTGGTCAAAGAGCCAGGAAATGTGACCATGCGGGATTCTCTAAAATGACTATTTAGGCGAATACGGGACTTCCCAAACAATCCCCCAAAGTTCGTCCATTTTGGCATTTTGGGTGGGGGTAAAAAGGTAATCTGGAGCATCGTGGTCAAATCCAAGACATAACTAGTCCGAACTAAGCTTTCACTGACACAGAGTAAGAATCCGGGACAACACTAGTCTGGACTGAGCTTCCACTGACATAGAGTAAGGATCCGAGCCTTTATTGATATGGACTAAGCTTCCACTAACATAGAATAAGGATCCAAGCCTTCATTGATCCGGACTTGTGAGGACTGTAAAGACTCGTATTTGGGTAGTGTTGAGAGATAGCCATTTTATGGGCATGCAACTATCTAGACGGTAGTGTAGTCATCGATGTGAGCATTTTAACTCTACCTGGGCCCAATTCCGAGTCGGGGCCTCGTTTGACCCGATTATTGACTTTTCGGGGTTTACTGGTTGACTTTGCATTTGGGCGGTCATTTGAGTGTGATAATATCTGCTTAGTGTTGTACTCGTCATTTTGAGCGTTTTGACAATAATTAGGCTCAATTTGGAGTTCGTGACCTCGGGAGGTCAATTATTGCGTTTGGGAGGTCAATAATTGTTGGGAGGCCAATTATTGGCAACAGTATATAAATAATTAAGAAACTGCCTTATCCCTTAAAATTGCTTGGTGCGTGCGTGTTTGAGCAAGAGAGAGAGAGAGAGAGAGAGAAAGTAAAGAGCTTCCTTTGGTGATTTGGGGCGATTAGAGTTCGTGGATCGCAAATAATCTTTCCAAGTAAGTGTCCTTGAACCTCTTATCTCGATTCTGTCTTTGAATATGCATGAATTTATCATGATTTATAAAATTGAGTATGAATCCTAGGTTTTGGGGAAAACCCAATTTTAGGTTAGATCTAATGGTTTAGCATAAGATATGTGGGTAAGACTGATTTATATCAGTTTGGGTATGTAATTTTGTAGTCTGTTGAGTGAAACGTTAGTTTGTGAGTGTCTGGGGGTTGCTGGGTTGATTCCAGAAAAAGAACAGGCAAAAACGATGATGAACAGTACCCTGGGCGAGCTGTGGAGTCGCGACTTCATAGTCAAGAATCGTGGAGTCGCAGCCTTCGTAGTCGAGGCCGTGGAGTCGGCGGTCGTGGAGTCGCGCTTCAATGTGGGTGGAGTCAGCAGCTTCAATCCGCAGTAGTGCAACTGCACTGCACTGGACCATTTACATTGTAAACCAT
Organism: Taxillus chinensis; assembly: GCA_023512835.1. Lineage (NCBI taxonomy): Eukaryota > Viridiplantae > Streptophyta > Magnoliopsida > Santalales > Loranthaceae > Taxillus > Taxillus chinensis. Next base: position 19,969,741 of record CM042085.1, on the reverse strand, counting down.
TATGCCTCTCCACATTTAAGAATTACACTTAAGTTACAATGTAAATAACGAAATACCCCCTTTTAGATTCAAAGAAAAATACTAGAAAATTAAATTCTCACTCCTTCAAAATGTGAAAATTGGGATTTAGTATAAAATCTCGGAAAAATCCATTTTTTCGTAGAGGTGAATTTTTGGAAAGTGGGGTTAGACATCTCAAAAAAATCCCCAAAAATCAAATTATCTTAGTTATGCTATGGGAACCCAATGTCGGGACTTTTTATTTCAAGAAAACAACTTCTATGGGTATCTTCTTCCTTGGTCAAGGAATGATGATTGATTTGTGAAGACTGGCTTCAGTTATAAAGGGAGTATGGTGAACCTTAGTGCTATATTGGTATTGGTATGTTGGTTTGAGGAATTGGGGCTTAGGCTCTATGACTTGTTGGGTTCTCACCGTGAGGCTAAGGCCTGTGTTGAGCCGTTGAGCACATGGAGCTAGGGCTGAGTGCCCTAAGCTTTGATTCCGTTGAGGATTGTGTTGAGCCATTGAGCTCGTGAGCCGTCGAGCTCGTGAGCCGTCGAGCTCGTGGAGCTAGGGATGAGTGCCCTAAGCTGGGATCCTGTTGAGGATCGTGGACAAGCTATCCTGTGTGGACAGGCTAGGTCCGAATGTTTGTTTGCAGGCTGAGTCCTGATGATTGTGCACACTATATAGTGCACGAGTACATATAGCATGTAGTATAGACTTGTATGTTTACATGATGTGGAGTGTTGGGGTCACCCACTGAGCTTGTCGCTCACCCCTACTTGTTGTTTACCTTTTTCAGGTGTGACCCGAGACTAGTGGGGGACTTTTTTCCAGGAGGACGCCCACTACTCTGATGTATGATACAATTTTATATTCTGTATTATTTTATGTGATATCCCGGACATGGGTCCATGGACAGTTGTATTTGCATACTGTTTGTGATGTGATGTTTGTATGACTATTTGACTCATTGTATGCATGATGATATATGGGAAGGTACAGGATTACCCTTGATGTATGACTGTACAGGGTTGCATGATTGAGACAGCACCCGCGGTGTAGTCTCTATTGGTGCTAGTCACCAACCCCTTGACCTTTCGGGTGCGGGCAAAGGAAAGTCATGTTCCTGGTTCCGGGTTCCCTGGAATTTGGGGCCGTGACAAGTTGATATCAGAGCATGGTCTAGCGGACCTAGGTTAGTGAGGGGTGGTTAATTGATTCCATGTGACTTGGAGAACTGTAGGGAGGGCGCCTGATCAATGCAGTCCTTACATGTATTCTCGGTTATGTTGGTGTCAGTTAGATCATCCTAAGAGCATATGTAGGCATGGATGCTTTCCTAGTGGTATGATTGTGTGCATATAGGGCCCTAGATTGTCTTGGTGTTTGATGTGATTACATTTGGTGCCTTAATGGCACGTGGCCGTGAGAGCCAGGACTTGATTTTGTGTGCCCTAAGGGGTGACACGATGCTATATGCATGGTTGAGGACCTACGGGTCGTGTGGTGTACCCTGAGGGGGACACGATGCTATATGCATGGTTGTGGACCTACGGGTCATGTGGTGAGAACCTACGAGTTGATTTGTGCCTTTGATGGCTGTTTGTGCTAGCAGTGCTAGTGTTGATCGTTTGTTGTTTGTTGTTGTGGCCAGTGTGATGGCACTAGGGGCACCAGGGGCAGTAGAGCCCGCAGCAGAAGCCATCAGCTCCCGTTATGGGACCTGATTTGGCTCAAGTGTTGATTCAGTTACAGAAGGCCATGCAGGGTATGCAGGGCTCGATGAGGGATATGGCTAGAGAGGTGGATGAGTTGAAGAGGCAACAGCAGCCTTAGCAGCCACCACAGCCTCAGCAGCAGGAGGCGAGGGTGGTGCAGGATGTGCACCAGCAGGAGGTCATGATAGAGCCAACACAACGAGGAGTAGACTGGGCTGCACAGTTTTTGAAACATGCACCTAGGATTTTTGAGGATGGTTCGCGGCCAGAGGCAGCCGAGGACTGGATTAGGTGGATAGAGGACATCTTTGAGATGATTGGCGTGCCAGATGAGGAGCGGGTGAGAGTGGCGACACACTATCTGTTGGGTATCCCACATAGGTGGTGGGAGTCCACTAGAGATGTCCATGGCAGTCAGATGAGTTGGAGAGAGTTTGTGGAGCGCTTCTTTGGGGAGTATTTTCCCAGCTCATTGCAGTATGCACGACGGAGAGAGTATTATGAGCTTCAGCAGGGTAGCCAGATTGTGGGTGAGTATGTGCAAACCTTCACAGATTTAGGGTGGTTTGCTCTTGAGGCTTGGGAAAAGGAAACCCGTAAAACACAGGATTTTATTCAGGGCTTGAGGCTATCTTTGAAAAACAAGCTGGAACCGATGTAGTTGACCAGCTACAGGGAGGCCGTCGACAAGGCACTCATTATTGAGCGAGGTCAGGATCAGGCGAGAGCCCAGAGACCGGGAGGTACGGTAGGTCCGAGTAAGAAGAGGCAGAGTAGGGAGAGCAGTACCGCTCAGCCCGAGAGGAGGCAGGCGCAGAGGGTTTCCAGCCCGGCGATGGGACCCCGTGAGAGTTCAGCCAGTCGGAGGTCAGGTACTTGTTGGAGCTATGGTTTGACCGGACACTTGTCGAGAGACTGCCCGAGAAAAAAGATGACATGCTTTCGATGCAGGAAGGTGGGACATGGAGCTAGGGAATGTGTGACCCTTAGCTCGACCAGCAGTGTAGGTCCTCGTCCGAGAGAGCAGGGACAGAGGAGTGGGGCTCCGTCTCAGAGGTCAGTGCTGCCGACACAGAGCACGCAGACGTGGCCTGCGGCGCAGCAGCATCAGCGGGAGGCACAAGGTCATGTTGATCAGCGGGGCAAGGCCCCAATGGGCCAGGCTAGTAGCAGTGTGCCACGAGGGAGGACTTTTGCCCTTACCATCAGAGAGGCAGAGGTTCCACCTGTGGACGAGGTAGGACCAGGACCTTTAGTGGTGAGAGGTACCATTATCATTTTTCATACTATCTGTTCAGTTTTGATTGATACTAATGCTACCCATTCTTTTATTTCGTATGCTACGGTGGTTGGGTTGGAGTTAGATTAGGAGATAGTTAGTCAGTCTCTGATGGTTGCTTCACCTTTGGGTGGAATTATGATACTCATGGAGTTAGATGATGTTGATATTATCCTGGGTATGGATTGGTTGGTCTCTGTGGAGGCCAAGATTGATTGTTTTCGACGGCGCATGACGTTCCTCACGCCAGAAGGCACGTGGGGTGTCTTTGTGGGCGAGTGGACTGAGGAGGCATGCAGGTTGGGACCTTTGAGGCATGGGTGGGGTGATGTGATCCACCAGTTAGCCAGCTTGACGTTGGTTGATAGGAGGAGAGAGGGGAAGGCTGTTTTGCCACCCATTGTAGATCAGTTCCCGGATGTGTTTTCCGAGGACTTAGTCAGTTTGCCACCCGTGTGGGAGGTAGAGTTTTCGATTAAGTTATTAACGGGGGCAACACCGATCAGACTGGCGGCCTACATGATGGCACCAACAGAGCTTAGAGAGCTCAAGAGGTAGATAGATGATATTTTGACACGAGGCTTTATCAGGCGGAGTAGCTCACCGTGGGGTGCTCTAGTGTTGTTCGCCAAGAAAGCGGATGGTTTGCTTCGGCTGTGTATAGACTACCGGAAGCTGAACCAGGTGACTGTGAAGAACAGATATCCATTACCGAGGATCGATGATCTGTTCGATCAGTTTCAAGGTGCGAGATGATTTTCCAAGATAGACTTGAGATCTAGATACCATCAGTTGAGGGTTAGGGAGGCAGATATCCCTAAGACCACGTTCAGTGGTCGTTATGGGCATTATGAGTGGCTTGTGATGCCGTTTGGGCTCACGAATGCTCCAGCAGTGTTTATGGGATTGATGAACCAAGTATTTGCTCTGTATTTAGATATGTTCGTTGTGGTATTCATCGACGATATCTTGGTCTATTCAGTGACCAAGAGGGAGCATGAGGAGCATTTGCAGGTTGTGTTGCAGACTTAGCAAGAGCATTGGTTGTACGCGAAGTTCATGAAATGTGACTTCTGGTTGCAACAGGTGCACTTCTTGGGGCATGTGGTATCTTCAGAGGGTATCACAATGGATCCTGAGAAGATCGAGGCGGTTATGTCGTGGAAGAGGCCCACGAATGTGTTCGAGGTTCGTAGCTTCCTTGGTTTGGCAGGCTACTACCGGAGGTTCGTGGAAGATTTTTCCAGGTTGGCAGCTCCTATGACACACCTGACCAGGAAGGGAGTTCCTTTTGTTTAGTCTGATGCGTGTGAGAGCTTTCATGGAGCTGAAGGCACGATTGACCTCAGCACCTATTCTGATTCTTCCACAGGAGGGTGTGCCTTTCGAGGTGTATTGTAATGCCTCTAGGGTGAGGCTTGGTTGTGTGTTGATGCAGACTCGGCAGGTGATTGCTTATGGGTCTAGGCAGTTGAGACCACATGAGCAGAACTATCCCACGCATGATTTGGAGTTGGCTGCGGTAATCTTTGCTCTAAAAAGCTGGCAACATTATCTCCTTGGGAAAAAATTGTGGTATATACGGACCACAAGAGCTTGCAGTATATCTTTTCTCAGCGAGACCTGAACCTTAGGCAGAGGCGGTGGGTGGAGTACCTGCAGCAGTTTCAGTTTGACATGATGTATACCCCTGAGAAGGGTAATGTGGTGGCAGATGCTCTGAGTAGAAAGAGCAAGGCCGTGGTGGCCCATTATGCCATTAAGGAATGGGAGATGATGGGTCAGTTGGCAACGATGAGATTGCAAATGGTGACCAGCGAGGGGCGAGGGACCCTCAATGTTATTATCGCAGTCCCTGAGTTGCAGCATAGGATCATAGAGGATCAGCTGGGGGACGTTAATTGTGAGGTCATCAGAGACAGGATTCAGACTGGGCAGGCATCTTCTAATTGGACTGAGGATGCAGAGCATATATTGAGGTATAGGGATCGACTAATAGTTCCCACTTCTCTTCAAGAGGAAGTTCTTCGGGAATTTCACTAGTCACGGTTAGCTGTACATCCTGGTGGGACCAAGATGTACCATGCCGTGAGGAGGCAGTATTGGTGGCCAGGCCTGAAGAAGGTCGTTGCTGATTATGTGAGGAGGTGTTTGACCTGTCAGCAGGTCAAGGCAGAGCACTTGAGATCAGCTGGTGAGTTGCAGTCATTGCTAGTGCCAGAGTGGAAATGGGACCACCTAACCATGGATTTTGTCACTGGACTTCCTCGTTCCAGGGGACACGACACTATATGGGTTATTGTGGATCGATTGACCAAATCGGCACATTTTCTTCCAATTCGGGAGACAGACCCAGTGAGGACTTTGGGACAGAGGTATCTTGATGTTATTGTACGGTTGCATGGAGTCCCATTGTCTATTGTATCTAATCGGGATGCGAGGTTCACCTCTCAGTTTTGGAGACAGTTGCAGCAAGTTTTGGGTACCAGGGTAAACCTGAGTATAGCTTTTCATCCACAGACGGACGGTCAGTCGGAGCGGACGATTCAGACACTCGAGGACATGTTGCGTGCCTGTGTCCTTGATTTTGGAGGTTGTTGGGAGACTCACCTTCCTTTGGTGGAGTTATCTTACAACAACAGCTATCAGGCCACGATTGAGATGGCTCCGTATGAGGCGTTATATGGGCGACCATGTAGATCACCTTTGTGTTGGGCACAGATGGGAGATACAGCGGTTCTCAGTCCTGATATGGTTCGAGAGACCACGGAGATGGTGCAGCTGATTCGACAGCATATGTTGATAGCACAGAGTAGGCAGAAGTCCTATGCGGATCAGAGGCGTCGACCTTTGCAGTTTGAGGTGGGGGACCGTGAATTTTTGTGGGTTTCGCCATGTCGAGGGCATCAGAGGTTTGGACGTGGATCCAAACTCTCCCCTTATTTTGTGGGACCATTTGAGATTATTGCCACCATAGACGCAGTGGCTTACCGATTAGCTTTGCCACCGGAGTTGGCGCGAGTACATGATGTGTTCCATGTGTCTCAGTTGTGACAGTATCACCCAGATCCTTCTCATGTGTTGGACTATCGCGAGATAGACTTGGCTGATGATGGTGCCGTTGTTGAGATGCCGACACAGATTTTGGACAGGCGGGACCAGGTCTTGCAGGGCAAGACGATCCCACTAGTTCGGGTGTTATGGCGACACCGAGGCATGGAGGAACAGACTTGGGAGAAAGAGAGCCAGATACGGGTTCTTCATCTTGAGCTGTTCGAGGACGATCAATCCTGAGGTAGGGAGGATGTGAGGACCTTCCCTAAGGTATGAGTTATGTTTTCTGCATTTGTTTTGCATATGTTGCTTGAGATGTGGTTTAGCTTGTTGTTTGTTGGCATCCTGGAATCTTGTGAGCCTTTTTGGCTTGTTGTGAGTTGCATTGCACATGTGTGGTTGGTGATCATGTTGATGATCATGTGTTTGTGTCTTGTAGTTGTGCGGTGCTTGAGCTTGAATTTTGCTATATCCTTTGGGCATGTGTTTTATTTTCGAGGACGAAAAGTCCTAAGATGGGGAGGATGTAAAGACTCGTATTTGGGTAGTGTTGAGAGATAACCATTTTATGGGCATGTAACTCTCTAGACAGTAGTGTAGTCGTTGATGTGAGCATTTTGACTGTACCTGAGCCCGATTCCGAGTTGAGGCCCCGTTTGACCCGATTATTGACTTTTTGGGGTTTATTGGTTGACTTTGCATTTGGGCGGTCATTTGAGTGTGATAATATCTGCTTAGTGTTGTGCTCGTCATTTTGAGCGTTTTGACAATAATTGGGCTCAATTTGGAGTTCGTGACCTCAGGAGGTTAATTATTGCATTCAGGAGGTCAATTATTGCTGGGAGGCCAATTATTGGCAGCAGTATATAAATAATTAAGAAACTATCTTATCCCTTAAAATTGCTTGGTGCATGCGTGTTTGAGCAAGAGAGAGAGAGAGAGAGAGAGAGAGAGAGAGAGAGAGAGAGAGAGAAGGTGAAGAGCTTCCTTTGGTGATTTGGGGCGATTAGAGTTCGTGGATCGCAAATAATCTTTCCAGGTAGGTGTCCTTGAACCTCTTATCTCGATTCTATCTTTTAATATGCATGAATTTATCATGATTTATAAAATTGAGTATGAATCCTAGGTTTTGGGAAAAACCCATTTTTGGGTTAGATCTAATGGTTTAACATAAGATCTGTGGGTAAGACTGATTTATATCAGTTTGGGTATGTAATTTTGTAGTCTGTTGAGTGAAACATGAGTTTGTGAGTACCTGGGGTTGCTGGGTTGATTCCAGAAAAAGAACAGGCAAAAACGATGATGAACAGTACCTAGGCGGGTGTGGAGTCGCAGCCTTCGTAGTCAAGAATCGTGGAGTCGCGGCTTCGTAGTCAAGAATCGTGGAGTCAACAGCTTCGTAGTCAGCGGCTGTGGAGTCAGCAGCTTCAATGTGGGTGGAGTCAGCAGCTTCAATCCGTAGCAGTGCAACTGCACTGCACTGGACCATTTACATTGTAAACCATTATGCCTCTCCACATTTAAGAATTATACTTAAGTTACAATGTAAATAACAAAATACCCCCTTTTAGATTCAAAGAAAAATACTAGAAAATTAAATTCTCACTCCTTCAAAATGTGAAAATTGGGATTTAGTGTAAAATCTCGGAAAAATCCAGTTTTTCGTAGAGGTGAATTTTTGGAAAGTGGGGTTAGACATCTCAGAAAAATCCCCAAAAATCAAATTATCTTAGTTATGTTGTGGGAACCTAATGTCGGGGCTTTTTATTTCAAGAAAACAACTTCTATGGGTATCTCCTTCCTTGGTCAAAGAATGATGATCGATTTGTAAAGACTGACTTCAGTTATAAAGGGAGTATGGTGAACCTTAGTGTTATATTGGTATTGGTATGTTGGTTTGAGGAATTGGGGCTTAGGCTCTATGACTTGTTGGGTTCTCACCGTGAGGCTAAAGCCTGTGTTGAGCCGGCCGTTGAGCTCATGGAGCTAGGGCTGAGTGCCCTGAGCTGAGATTCCGTTGAGGATTGTGTTGAGCCATTGAGCTCGTGAGACGTCGAGCTCGTGGAGCTAGGGCTGAGTGCTTAAGCTGGGATCCTGTTGAGGATCGTGGACAAGCTGTCCTGTGTGGACAGGCTAGGTCCTAATGTTTGTTTGTAGGCTGAGTCCTGATGATTGTGCACACTACACAGTGCACGAGTACACAGAGCATGTAGTATAGACTTGTATGTTTGCATGATGTGGAGTGTTGGGGTCACCTACTGAGCTTGTCGCTCACCCCTACTTGTTGTTTACCTTTTTCAGGTGTGACCCGAGACTAGTGGAGGACTTTTTTCCAGGAGGACGCCCACTACTCTGATGTATGATACAGTATTATATTCTGTATTGTTTTATATGATATCCCGGACATGGGTTCGTGGACAGTTGTATTTGCATACTGTTTGTAATTTGATGTCTGTATGACTGTTTGACTTATTGTATGCATGATGATATATAGGAAGGTACAGGATTACCCTTGATGTATGACTGTACAGGGTTGCATGATTGAGACAGCACCCGCGGTATAGTCTCTATTGGTGCTAGTCACCAACCCCTTGACCTTTCGGGTGTGGGCAAAGGGAAGTCATGTTCCTGGTTTTGGGTTCCCTGAAATTTGGGGGCGTGACAAGGACTTTCCCTGAGGTATGAGTTATGTTTTATGCATGTTTTGCGCATGTTTTGTATGTCGTTCTACTAGAGATGTGGTTATTGTTTGTTGGCTTGTTGTGAGCTGCATTGCACATGTGTGGTTGGTGATCATGTTGACGATCATGTGTTTGTGTCTTGTTGTTGTGCAGTGCTTGAGCTTAAATTTTGCCATGTCCTTTGGGCATGTGTTTTATTTTCAAGGACAAAAAGTCCTAAGGTGGGGAGAATGTAAAGATTCTGTCACGCCCCGGATTTTCCAACTCATAGAAACCGGGTAGTGAATCCCCATGCCCGCACCCGAGGAGACAAGGGGTTGGTGAGAACACCGAGAAAGGGACCTTAGCACAGGTGCCGTCCCTAAACCATATCACACATATACAGAAATCTCATTTTTAAAGCACAGTACAACACACATACATACATGTTCTTTCCCACACGGGGTTACATCATAGTTTTTATAATCTAACAAAACAAATAAACACACACAAGGTCTTCACCTCTCGTGAACCTCCTAGCTCCTGTAAGCACCTGAAACAAATAAAAACAAACACAATAGGAGGGGTGAGCGACCACAGCTCAATAGGGATCATGTCTCCCCAACCCATCCCAACTCATAAACTAGTGTAGGCATGTGCTCGTGTAACACTACATATACATCACCAACTTAATCATATACACACATTAAAATACAAAGAAAACCTCCTAGGTGATCCCAAACATTGCCTTTCAGGCACCATTTTGCCCCCCAAGCACAGTATTGGCCCTCGGGCCCCATGTTACCTCCCAGGCATAGTATTACCTCTCAGGCACATTAGCCTCTTAGGCTTTAAACAAATTTCGCCTCCCAGGCCCTCAACAGTGGCCTCCCAAGCTTAACAAGGTAGCCACGTAGGCCTACATGACCACAAGAGTTCACAACTCTATCCTCATGTCTTGCACAAAAGAGAGGATTGTCGTAGGAATTGTTTTCTTGAAATAAAAAGTCCCAGCATTGGCACCTTATATCATAACTAAAATAATCTGATTTTTGGGGATTTTTCTGAGAGGTCTAACCCCACTTTCCAAAAAGTCACCACTACAAAAAACTCCATATTTTCGGGATTTTACACTAAATCCCATTTTTCACATTTTGAAGGAGTGAAAATTTAATTTTCTAGTATTTTTCTTTGAATCCAAATGGGGGGTATTTCCTCATTTACATTGTAAACCATTATGTCTCTCCACATTTAGTTACAATGTAAATGATCCTTCGAAACGTTGCGGTAAAACTCCTGGAACCTCTACTCAGCTTAAAAACATTCTGGAAATTGCACTTGGTCGACGTCGACCACACTACTTGGTCGACGTCGACCACATCGACCACCCTACATCGACTATGACAGCCACTGAGGTCGACCACATCGACCACCCAGGTCGACCACATTGACCTACATCGACCACGTCAACCTCCCAGGCCGACCACGTCGACTGCCCAGGTCGACCCTGCCGTTTATACTCGCCCAGACGGGCCTGCAACGTGTTATTCGTCCTAAAACCAATCCGGTGACCTCAAAAATCCAGTTTTAAGCATCAATTCAACCCTAAAATAAGTTCTTAACCCATCCTCGCCATATTAGGCTAACAAAACGACCTTAATTCGAAAGTTCACAATCAAAATTGAGTTTCTCCCAATTCTAGGGTTCATCACGAACTTCATAAAATCTCTAAATTTTTGCATGTTAAACATCAAATAACGAAAAGAAAAGTAAAGGAATCCCTACCTAGAATAATTCTTGAGGAACAAACAAGCTCAAAACGCCCAAATCAAAGCCTCCAAGCTTCCTTCTCTCTCTCCATCTCTCTCTCCATCTCTCTCTCTCTCTCTCTCTCTCTCTCTCTCTCTCTCTCTCTCTCTCTCTCTCTAAGCTCTCCAACGCACGAACAAAAGAAATGTAACGTGGAAGCTTATCCTTTCCTCTTATTTATATTTCTATATTTTCTTAAATTAATAAATCCCAAAAAATACTATTTGACCTCCCAGGATCATGAACTCCAAATTGAGCCCAAGTACAGTCAAAACGCTCGAAATAACGAGTACATCACTATCAGGATATTTTTTTAACTTAGTTGACCGCTCAAACGTAAGGTCAACCAATAAACCTCGAGAAAGTCAACAATCGAGCCACTCGAGGCCCCGACCCGAAATCAGGTTCACTCACAGTCAAAACTCTCTATTCGACGCATACGTCGTCGTACTGATAGTCACATCCCTCGATGTGTCTTCCCTTCCATGGCTATCTCCCAGAACCCCAAACACGGGTCATTACAGATTCGTATTTAGGTAGGATTGAGAGATAGTCATTCGATGGGAATGCAACTATCTGGACGGTAGTATAGCCGTCGGCGTGAGCATTTTGATAGTACTTGGGCCCGATTCTGGGTCGGGGCCCCAAGTGGTCCGATTGTTGACTTTCTGGGGTTTATTGATTGACTTTGCGTTTGAGTGGTCATTTGAGTGTGATAATATCTGAATAGTATTGTGCTCGTCATTTCGAGCGTTTTGACTATAATTTGACTCAATTTAGAGTTCGGGACCTTGGAGGTCAATTATTGTGTTGGGAGGTCAATTAGTGATCAATGATTGGCAGAAATATAAATAGAATGAAAAGAAAGAGCTTTCATTTTACGCTATCACGTTTGTGCGTTTGCAAGAGAGGGCTTAGAAGCTTGAAGCCTTGGCGATTTGGGTTCGTGGAGCTCAAAGAATCACTCCAGGTAGGTGTCTTTGAACGTCTTATCTTGATTCTATTCTTGGATATGCATGAAATTATCATGATTTACGAAATTGAGTATGAACCCTAGGTTTTGGGGAAAATCCAATTTTGGGTTAGATCTAATGGTTTAGCATAAGATCTGTGGTTAAGAACTGATTTATATCAGTTTTGATATGTGTTTCTGTGATCTAGGGTTGCTGAACTGCATATACCATGAGGGTTAAGAAGTCAACCATGGAAATCTGGATATAGATATAGATTTCTGGAAATCTATAATTATATGCGTATTTCTGTTGTTACTGTGCGATTTAGAGGCATTCAGGACGCGTTTTGAGGTAGATATTGTAGTCTGTTGCGTAAAACGTGTGTTTGTGAGCATCTGAGGGTCGCTGGGTTGATTCCAGACGAAGAACAGGCAAAAACGATGATGAACAGTACCTTGGATGAACTATTGGGTTGAAAGAACGAAGACCCGAAGATTTGGGTTAAAGGGTTGAAGATTTTGGGTCGTAGGGTCGTAAGGTTGAAGATCCGAAGATCCATAGTCGTAGGGTCGAAGATCCGTAGATCCGTAGTCGTAGGGTCGAAGATCCGTAGATCCGTAGTCGTAGAGTCGAAGATCCATAGTCGAAGGTCGCAGCTTCGAGTCTTCGAGGCCGAAATTCCGCAGCAACGAGTCGCAGTCCCGCAGCTACGAGTCGTAGTTCCGCAACTTCGAGCCAGGCAGTTCTGCTGCTTCGAGCCAGGCAATTCTGCAGCTTCGAGCCAGTGCAACTGCACTGGACTAGACCCATTTACATTGTAACATTTATACTTAAGTTATAATGTAAATAGCGAAATACCCCCCCCCCCCCTTTCGGATTCAAAGAAAAGTACTAGAAAATTAAATTCTCACTCCTTCAAAATGTGAAAATTGGGATTTAGTGTAAAATCTCAGAAAAATCCAATTTTTCGTAGAAGCGAATTTTTGGAAAGTGGGATTAGATATCTCAGAAAAATCCTCAAAAATCATATTATTTTAGTTATGATATGGAGACCCAATGCCGGGACTTTTTATTTCAAGAAAACAACTTCTATGGGGATCTCCTTCCTTGGTCAAGGAATGATGATCGATATGTGAAGACTGGCTTCAGTTATAAAGGGAGTATGGTGAACCTTAATGCCATATTGGTGTTGGTGTGTTGGTTTGAGGAATTGGGGTTTGGGCTCTATGACTTATTGGGTTCTCACCGTGAAGCATAGATGATGTTATGTGGTTGACGGGGCAGGCATATGCGCCGATGGCAGGCCTGTGTGGCACTGTGTCCGGGCATATAGCGTTGTGGTAGGTCGGAATGCCTTGAGTTGGGATCGTGTTGAGCCGTTGAGCTCGTGGAGCTAGGGTTAAGTGCACTGAGCTGGGATCCTGTTGAGGATCGTGGACAAGCTGTCTTGTGTGGGCAGACTGGGTCTTGATGTTTGTTTGCAGGATGAGTTCTGATAATTGTGTACACTACACAGTGCACGAGTACACATAGCATATAGTATAGACTTATATATGTTGCATGATATGGAGTTTTGGGGTCACCTACTGAGCTTGCCGTTCACCCCTACTTGTTGTTTACCTTTTTCAAGTGTGACCCGAGACTAGTGGAGGACTTTTTTCTAGGAGGACGTGTCCACTATTCTGATGTATGATACAGTACTGTATTCTGTATTGTTTTGTATTGTATCCCGGACATGGGTCCGTGGGCAGTTGTATTTGCATACTGCTTATGATGTGATATCTGTATGACTGTTTGACTTATTGTATGCATGATGATGTATGGGAAAGTACAGGAATACCCTTGATGTATGACTGTACAGGGTTGCATGATTGAGACAGCACCCGCAGTGTAGTCTCTAATTGTGCTAGTCACCAACCCCTTGACCTTTCGGGTGCGGGCAAGGGAAAGTCATGTCCCCGGTTCTGGGTTCCCTGGAATTTGGGGCGTGACAGGATTAAGCTTCCACTGACATGAAGTAAGGATCCGAGCCTTCTACTAATCTGGACTAAGCCTCATTGATACGGAATAAGGGTCCGGGACATCACTAATCTGGACTAAGGACTCCACTGATATGGAGTAAGGATCCGAGCCTTCCACTGATTCAGACTAAGCCTCTTTGATACGGAGTAAAGATCCGAGCCTTCCACTAACCCTGCTATATTCCTCCAACCATCGCTCTTCATCACATGCCGACATCCACTTGTCTATCTTTTCCATGATAGTTTTTCTGCTAGAAGCTTCTTCCCTTGCTCTTTGTAGCTGCTCATCCATGCTGATGAGAAGATCCTCATGGTCAATCTCCTCTTTTGTGGGTTTGAGTCAGTTTAAAAGCCAGTTGACTGCCAGGATATATCAAAAGAAAAACAATAATTCACTCAATCGCACCTGAGTTTATGAGGTTTATTATGTCATACATTTGTGACTGGGAGGGAACCATCATGTGTGTTTTATTGCATATCTCCTCAAGATCAATTTGTTTCTGAAGGAATATCTCTTTCATCCTGCTTGCTTTTAACAGATCCAGTCTCTCAACTTCAACCACAATCTTGAAACAATAAAAACTACCATTTAGTTGTATGTATGAGTAAGAAAATTTGATGACATTAGCCGCGCAGCTAACCTGATGTATTGTTGAGAGCCCGGTAATCAACACAAAACCGCCAGCTACTATTGGCTTTTTTTCACAAGTAATACTAGTGAGGAAAATGGGCTGGTGCTAGGTCGGATCAATCCTGAGTCAAGAAACTCCTTTACCATTTTCTCAATTTCTGCCTTTTGATAATAAGGGTGCCGGTAGGGCCGAACACTCACAGGCTCCTGATTTGGGTGTAATGGGATGTGGTGATCATGGGTTCGAACTGGAGGCAAGGTATGGGGCACCACAAAGACATGCTCAAAGTCAGTGAGAATTTGGGTGAGATCAGTCGGGGGCTCACTGTCAGAGACCGTGGCCTGGGTTGGAACGATTTGGAAGAACAAGGAGGTTCCATTGAGGTTTAGAAGTTCCTTATTGCTTAAGGCAGTGACTGTTGGTTGCCGAAGGCCCTGGATCATACAAGGTTTATCCCCTTGCTGGAAGGACATGGTGAGCTTGCGGTAGTTGGTTTCAATTGGCCCAAGGGTGGCTAACCATTGAACACCTAGAACCACTTGGCACGCTGCTGCTGGCAAAACATAAAAATCGGCTTGAATAGGAAAGTTCTGGACGAGGAGGGTGAGTCCAAGGCAGCGCCCATCACAATTGATTTTATCCCCATTAGCCACCATGACCTGCAACTTTTGGTCGCGCACGACTGGCAGCCCAAATTTCGTGGCTATGGCTTGGTCAATGAAGTTGTGGGTGCTCCCACCATTAATGAGGACTGTCACCGTTTTGTTGTGCAATTTAGCTAACACTCTAAATGTTTGAGGATGTGTGGCCCCTGCTTGCATGGAAGGAGATTTCAGGAAGAGGTTCTATTGTGTCAAGTTCTTCCAGAAGGTCCATGGTACTGGTAGAGTCGAGTGAGGGTGATTCCTCGATCATAAATAATTGGGGTTTTTGACAGCAGTGTCCTGGTGTAAACTTCTCGTCGCAATAATAGCATAGCCCTCTTTCGCGCCGCTCTCGTGCCTCATGGCTAGTAATTTTTCGAAATGGTACTGGATTGCTCGTCAAGGGTTGACCCACCTTAGATGTGGGTGGGGGTCCAAGGACTCCAGATGTGCTGTTTGGAGCGGCCCGTGGGTTAGAGGTTACCACTTGGGGACGGAGATAACTACTCCCTTTTTGCAAAGAGTTGCGCTCTTCAATTAGGCGAGCAACTCCAATGGTGTCGACGAGGGTGCAGGGTTGTTTGAGTTTGACATCTAGTCGTATCTCATCACGGAGTCCCGCAATGAAGCATCCAATCAAATAATTTTCGGGTAGCCCATCAACCCTATGTGAAAGCATCTCAAAGGTCTCTTGATAAGTAGCAACTGTCGAAGTCTGCTTGAGGCTGGTTAAAGCTTCCGATGAATCCTCATAATCAGTGGGACCGAAACGGAGCAACCTGGCCTTGGTTAACTCACCCCAAATTAAAAGTCCTCTGAACTTAGTCAGCCATCGAAGCCATTGGAGAGCTATACCTTCAAGGTGAAAAGAGGCAAGTTGAACCTGTTGGTCTGGAGCCACACTGTTGAAGTCAAAGTATTGTTCAGCCTTAAAGATCCAGCCCGTCGGATTGTCTCCACTGAACTTAGGAAATGAAAGTTTCAAACGTGCATTTTTTCGGTCGGTATAGGTATGGTTTCGATCAGGACCATTGTTGCTATTGGGACGATGTTGATTGTGGGAGGATTCTGCAGTGGAAAATGGGTTATCAACAGGAGCAGCGTTTTGTGAGATTCGCATAGCTTGGAGTTTTGTCAAAACGGTTTGAAGGGTACCATGGATTTGGTCGAAGCTAGATTCGTGGCGAGCTAGGATTTCACTGACTTCATTACGAAATTCAGCATTACTCTTGGCCCGAGTGTCCATGGAACCGCTCTGATACCAAATGATGAAAATTTGGGTGAGAAATTCTGGGCGGAAAAAACAGAGGTTTTAAGAAAAGAGAGGATCTGTAATTATTGTCATATCTTTATTCCACATCTCCTTGGCTATTAATAAGCCACGCCAAGATACGATAAACAGAATTAACATAAAAATAGCAGTATGGTGCTGCACAAATTAAGGACACCATTTATTGAAAAAAATAGCTAAGCAGATAAGAACTGATATTCCCGCCATCGTTTTCCCGCCACCACTTGACTAGGAGAGAGGAGAGAACAGGGCCGCTTGACTAGGGGAACGTATCAGTTTCATGAAGTCTTTAAAAGTTCTCTCTATAGAGCTTGATTTACTTATTAAAAATGTTGAATACATATATCCTTTATATAAAATATAAAAATTCGTCGCCAGTTTTGTATTTGAGCTTAGGAAAAACATTATGGTCGGTAGATTTTTGTTTTTATGCTAGCCATTATGTTCTTAGGTTTATGCAATACTTCGCCACTGTCTTTAGTGTTTAATCTTTGTACATAAGATAATGAATTGAAGAATTTGTTGTGTTGTGTAGTGGAAAATAAAATGATAAGATTGTTAAAATGTGTGATTTTAAGTAGGACCTGCAATCAGAGTAGTTGAAGTATGGCATTCCTTTATTTCTAAGGTTGCTGGTTTTCCATAAAAAATGCATTTTTTTCTCTCAGCTGCTCAAAAGAGGCTTTTGCATGCAAGTGATTAGTAAGTCCTCATGAATGGTTTGGTAATCATTCATATGTATCATTATTATAAATTTGATAATGATTTGATGACCACTTCCTAGATCTTTTAGTTTTTTTAGTTGCTCCCCTGTTTAATTGATTTTTATCATTTTAGAAGACACGCTCCGCCGAGAGTAGTGTGATAGGAACCCGTGTAAAAATAGTAAATTTATCGGCAGATGAAATATGAAACAAAACATAATAGCTGGTCTGCAATTCAAGAGGCAACCGTCTCTTCCAATACAATAACCTTCTAATTAGATCTTTTCTCGAAATCACGCATATCCTCACTCATCCCTTAATATTCTTTTTATAGCTAAGTCCCCCCCCCCCCCCCCTTCAAATTCACACACAATAAATAAATATCTCCCAAATTAAAACCTAATAAATGACTCAAATAAAACTCTCAAATTTAAAAAAAAAAACTCAAATAGAAACTCCCAAATTCAAATGCAATAAATAACCCAAATAAAAAAACTCTTCGATTCAAATTCAAACAATAAAAAGACAATCCTACCCTCTTGCCTTGCATCTAACATAGGTTTGCATGGATTTGGGCCCAACATAGTGCGACAGGTTATGGGTCCATGGTCAATTGATAGCTATCAATGAAATCATCAACTTGATTTTATACTTTCACCATCTTCCAAATGTGATCACTTGTTAATGCATGCTTTATTCAGCGTTTGAAATTGTTTTTGAAGCGCTATTTGTTTTTATTGGTCATGATACTGTTTAGACATTCAACTGATGATCTTCTAGATCATAATCTGCTCCAGTATGCCATTTCGTAAGATCCACTTGGATTTGTTGTTTATGTCCTCTCATTTTGAACCATACTCCAATCGTTGGTTATCATACTATTATTTGTTTTGATGTTAACTACTATGGCTGGGAGGAAATACATCTTATTTTGGTTTGTCTCCTGCAGTGAACTAATAACAGCTTTGTCAATTCTGGGACATCCATGTCAGACATGCAAGCTATGAATCGTGTGCCCAGAAGAAATTATTCTCGAGAACATGCAAGTCCCAAGGTTGCAAGACCTCAGAGAAGAGTATGTGAAAGTGTCCAAGTTGCAGGACTGATAACATCATCTGCTAGAAAGCAGAAGTCTGGTGTGTTATTGTGTTTCTTTATTCTTTTCCAAAATGTATTGAAATGCCTTTTTTTTTCAATATATATAATATAGTTACTATGGTCACAACTTCTTATTATGAAATATGGTTTTCATGTTTTGTTGGTTTAACATTAAACTGAGTATGTGTTGGGTACTCATAAATGATAGACATATTGTCCTGCTTGTAGCTAGTAATCTGTTCAGTTACCATTTTGAACAAGAACTATTACTTCCATTATGAGAACAAAACTATCCAAAACATTTTTAATTTCTCCATTCTGTTTGTGATGAACTTTTATGATTTTATTGGATGCAATTTCCAGTTAGCAGCTTACTGAAGAAAAATGAGGATCAAGCTGTTTCTACAAATTCAGACATTAGGTGCAACATGCTACGGGGGGGAATTTCGCCTGTTTAAAACATGAATTCGTGCAAATTACATCATTATCCTTTGTTACATGCTATAGGTATTGTGGTATTTTAAAGAAAGTTACAAAAATAATCTTTACTCATTTAAATAAATTCTTTTAAGTGGTTGTCAAATTTAATAATTTTATACTTAACATTTATTTTTTACGACTTATGTCGATGCCTTCTATCTTACGAAGAAATATTTTTTCCCTAAAATATTTAAAAACCCTTGTCATTGCAAGTTTTCTTCCCGTCAACGCAGCGGCATAGGTCAATTATAGTTACAGCCCGGCTGTAATATGGTTTAGTAAGTCAATGCTGGTCAATATCAATGATGGATTGTAATCATTTTTTCGTGAATACTAGTCTGTCAATTATAGATTATTAACAGCATCAACCAAAATCACTAATAGTAGTTAATCTCAGTAGCAGCAGACAGCAATGAGTTAACACGAATGAAAATCTCAGTAGTCATGTTCATGAGCATGAATGAAAATTGATTTATCATATAGGCACACGAATTATCCAAACGCTGTGATTTTTATGGGAATTTATTAATCAAATTTGGTTTTGAGTAAAACAAAACCTATTAGGCTATTAGGTTTAATATTCTTAATTTAAAATTTTAATTAGAAACACGTTGGACTTATGGTGAAGAAACTATAATACCAGCTACATTAAGTTAAAAATTAGAGTTATTTTGCATGACCATCATTATCATACGGGTAACGTAACTCCATATCTACCGGTATGTTATTATATTATCACAATTATTTACCGCTTATACTAATTTTGATTGAATATAATATTATTCTTTTATTAATTATTTTTAAAATATATATATTTACTTTTATTTTAATTAACATAATAAAAGATATTAATATTTATAATATATTATTATTATTATAAGAAACATTACTTGACACTTGTGACTTGTGAGGATCATGGTCTCAAGATTCATTCGCTCAATTGCTTCGCTCCAAACCCACCCCGTCTAGGCTGAGGGTCGTGGGATGCCACAAAATGTTGGTGTCAAACGTGACAATGAAACACTACTCCACCGCCATCTCCCTCATCCTCAACCACGCCATGTCCTTGAATTCATCATCACCTTCATCAACTTCATCACCGCCACCGTCATCGCAAATCATCCCCAATGTTTATACATTCAATGTCCTCATCGACTGTTACTGCCATCTAGACGTAAGCTGGGTTATGCTTTCTCTGTTTTGGCTTAGGATGTTGAAAGTTGGCCACTCGCCCAATGCCTGCATATTCAACACTCTCATGATGGGGCTCTGCAGGAGCGACAGAACACTCGAGCCCGTGCAATTATTTGACCAAACGGTGCGGGACGGATGCGAGCCTGATGTAAACAAAATTACGTTTTGTAAACATCCAACCAAACAAGCACTAAATATCCAAGATGAAAACTTTCAAAAACTTCAAAATTATTGTAATCTAATGATTGCACATATAAAACCTTAATCATAAATGAGAACCAACTTGGTTACACGCAGGTAATTAGCAATGATTGATAACTCTGTATTGTTAGAAGATAAAATAAAGTAATAGGATGAAATGCAGGCAATGTTGTAAATTGAACCAACACCAATCGATTATGACTGCTTATTTGCTTCACCTGATTGTTAACGTGCAGATTTAGTGAATTACAGATAGCGAAGACAGAGAGATGGGAAGAGGAACAAAAGCAAACCTTCATGTATGATGAGGTGAGACAATCGTTCATTGCCATTACTTATATTTCAGCTTTTTGCTGTCTACTGAAAATTTGAAGAATGTATCATGCTTGACACTAGCCCACACAAATATGAAGAAACTCAAAACTAAAATGTAAAATGCAATATAATCCTAAGATCTAAATCTACTAGCACAATCATATACTGAAACAGCATCAAGCAATTTCAAGGGATTTGAGTCCTCGTTATTGAACATACCATTTGGATGACTTCTGAGCATCACTGAAGATGAGAGCTTGAATGAAACCCTGGTGTCATGTTATACAGGTACCTCTCCAGGCAATGCTAGAGGATTACGTACTGTTGAGGCAAGAAAGTAATTACTGTATGATGCACAAAGATGATAGTTACGTATTCAGTTCATTCATTATGGCTTATTTCCAATCCCAAATTGGCTTTATTTATTTATTTTTTATTTTGAAATATTCATCAAAATTAAATTTGTGTTATCCGCACTCTTATGAGGCTCTTAATCCATGCAGGAAAAGAAGGTGAAACGCCAAGTGGTAAATTCAACTAGATCCGGGCTAAACAGGAGCAGTTGCCACTTGGCACATTTCAGAATGGAGCTTGAATACAGCTTTTGGCAGCACAACCCTCTCAAATAAAAACTTTCACTGGGAGAGATGAAACATCGTTAGCTCAGTGACTCAAGACATGATCTTCAAAAAATGAAGGATAGAAAGTTCAGTGACAAGATGTTTGCTCAACCTAGACTTACTTTTCATCTCTATGGTCATTAAATTTTCAGATCCCTTATCTCCATCAGCTTTCAAGTGACCCCAGAGAAACAAATCTTTGCCTGTGATTATAGTCACACATGAAGTAGGAAACCCAAACCCTCTAACCGTTACATTCAGTAGGTGTGCTAAAGGAGTAAAAATAGTCAGACTTGTGATGGGTTCAAAAACACGTGTATGATTACAATCTACCTCATGCCATTGCACCCAAAATCACACACAAGTAGTCTGGAACGCTATCACAGATATAAGCTTTTGTACTCCTGCAAATCCATGTCATAGATGTACCCTGTACAGCTTTTTGTACCATGTATTTTGATGCAATCTGACTCATTTAGTTGATTTTATTAAGCGTAGAGTAGTAAAGTCATGGATTACAATGGCTGCTATGCATTCATCTCTAACAATCCCAATCAAAACAGACCATGTTGGGAATGAGAGAAACAAGCAGATTAATGACACAAAATATCAATATGTGCAGTGATGGGTCCCAAAAAACACGATCTGCTCGACAACTATGTTATAGAGAGCAATTCTAAGTAAATATAAGCAACAAACACAATTAGAAACTAGAATTATATTATAGCTCATGAATTGTCGGCGCCCCCGTCGGTGTCGATTGGAGCATAAGGGTAGGGAATTAGACAAGATGATAGTTTTTGTCATTTCCTTATCACTGCTTGCACACTCCAAATAAGGAATTGGAGGAGCATAAGGGTAGCGAATTAGTAATCTAAACAGTACTTTCGTCACCTACTAAAATTAACAATAATAAAAATATAGTCTTTGTCAAACTGGATTTAAACATATAATTAAACTTAAGTTTATCATTTCTCCATTAGTAAGGATTAACATTTGGATGAGGAAGAAATGGTGGAAAATTGTAGGTGACATCAACTCAAGATAACCATTCATGTAGTTATATGATGTCACGCCCCGTATTTCCGACCTGCAGAAACCGATTAGTGAATCCTCATGCCTGCACCCGAAGGGACAAAGAGTTGGTGATAAAGCTGAGAAATGGACCTTAGCACGGGTGTCGTCCTTAATCCATACCACACATAGCACATGTGGAGTCTGTAAAATTCACAAGTCCCACATTGGACTAAAGAGAAAACGAAGCGCACCTCCTAAGAAGAGTGTGGATACCTCTTTACCAAGACGCATTTTAAAACCCTAAAAGGGCCAGAGGACCAGGTATCCAGGCATGGTACCTGTAGCCTATAGCCAAAGGGGACAATATGGTGCTAGTGGACTGCTGTGCCACTCTAAATGACACGTTTTAGGGTGCCAGTGGGTATTACCAAGAACCAAAGTCGTGCAAGCAGTGGTCCAAAGCGAAACAATATTAGGCTATTGGTGGCTTGGACTGTTACAGATGGTATCAGAGTTAGGTACTTGAGTTGGTATGCCATAGTCCTACAGGGACATGGGTCTCCTAAGGGGTATAGATTATGGAGTCCGTAGATTTCACAATTCTCACATTGGACTAAGGGGAGAACGAAGCGCACCTTATAAGGAGGACGTGGATACCTCTCTAGCAAAACGCTTTTAAAACCCAGAAGGGGCCAGGGGACTAGGGGTCCATGCATAGTGCCTGTAGCCTGTAGCCAAAGGGGACAATATCATGCTAGTAGACCATTGCGCCACTCTGAACGACACATTTTGAGGTGCCAGTGGGCACTACCAAGAACAAAAGTCATACGGGCAGTGGCTCAAAGCGGAACAATATTGGGTTATGGGTGGCTTGGACTGTTACACAGCAACATCAACGGGAGGCCCAAGTTCAGAGGGGTCAAATTGATCGGGCTACGACAAGTCAGGCTAGTAGCAGTGCTCGGAGGGGGAGGACTTATGCTATCATTGATAGAGAGGCAGAAATTCCACTAGTTGACGAGGCTAATCAGGGGCCATCAGCGGGGAAAGGTAAAATTTTGGTTTCGCGCACTATTTTGTATTGTATTGATTGATACCGGTGCTACTCACTCTTTCATTGCATACTCCATTGTAGAGGGATTAGAGTTGGATTGTACGACTGGCGATCAGCCCCTTTGGTTGATACACCCGTGGGGGGCCCTAGTGGTAATTGATAGAGTTTATTTGGAATGCGAGATTACTCTAGGAGGTATCGATTTTGTTGTTGGAGTTGCTCTTAGCTAGTTTTCCACAATTGTGATAAGGGGCAGGGTTGTCTTGTTGTGTAGCGGGGAGTAGCAACCGTGTTAATTTGGGGCAAGTAGGTTGACTACTAATTTTAAGTAAGTAGGTTTTTGTTTTTGAATATATATATATATATATATATATATATATATATATATATATATATATATATATAGTGTTTTGCAACAATGAGAACATAAGGTCAGCTTCTTATTTGTACAATTTTAATCTAAACCGTTAGATCTTGCAATCAACGGTTCAGATTAAATTTTCATTAAATGTAGCTCCGCTACAATAAATCTGCTACAGTTAAATGCAAGTCTAATTTAGACTGAATTTTTTATCGATTCAGATTAAAGGTTTTCATTCTAAGATGTTGGTATCACATTCACTATATATATATATATATATATATATATATATATATATATATATATATATATATATATATATATATATATAATGGTCAATTTATTATTATTATTATTGATCTTTCAGCGAAAAAAAATAAAAATAAAAGTAAAATTAAATCCTAGACTGCGCGTACTCGAATTACAGTCATTCCAATATCCAAGACCCTCTCCCCCAGTAATCAATGGCGGAAGAAGAAGAAGAAGAAAGGGGCACTGAGTCGACTCAGCCCGCGTTTCCTCGTGGTCGAGTCAAGAGCATCATGAAACTTGACAACGACATCAGCAAGGTGAATGCGGAAGCCCTCTACTTGGTTAACCGCTCCGCCGAGCTCTTCCTCCAATTCCTCGCCGAGGAAAGCGCCCACGTCGCCGGCGAGAGGAAGCGAAAGACTATCAAGTTCGATCACCTGAAGGTCGCCGTCAAACGCCACCAGCCCACCAGCGATTTCCTCCTCGACTCCCTCCCGGAATTGGCGCCTCCTCAGCCGTCGTCGGATCGCCAGCAGACCGACCGGATTCGCTCTCGACTCCCCACCAAAAACGCCTTTCCCGCCGGTGCTCAGCGAATCGATCGTTTCTTCAACAAGGCCGCAAACAAAGCTCCAATCGACACCGACGGTGGCGCCGACAATTCATGAGCTATAATATAATTCTAATTTCTCATTGGGTTTGTTGCTTATGTTTACTTAGAATTGCTCTCTATAACATAGCTGTGGAGGACATCGTGTTTTTGGGGACCCATCACTGCAAATATCGATATTTTGTGTCATTGATCTGCTTGTTTCTCTCATCCCCAACATGGTTTGTTTTGATTGGGATTGTTAAATATGAATGGATAGCAGCCACTGTAATCCATGACTTTACTACTCTACGCGTAATAAAATCAACTAAAATGAGTTAGATTGCATCAAAATACATGGTACAGAAGCTGTGCAGGGTACATCTATGACATGGATTTGCAGGAGTACAAAAGCTTATATCTGTGATAGCGTTCCTGACTACTTGTGTATGATTTTGGGTGCAATGGCATGAGATAGATTGTAATCATACAAGTGTTTTTGAGCCCATCACATGACTGAATGTTTTTACTCCTTTAGCACACCTACTGAATGTAACGGTTAGAGGGTTTGGGTTTCCTACTTCATGTATGACTATAATCACAGGCAAAGATTTGTTTCTCTGGGGTCACTTGAAAACTGATGGAGATAAGGGATCTGAAAATTTAATGACCACAGAGATGAAAAGTAAGTCTAGGTTGAACGAACATCTTGTCACTGAACTTTCTATCCTTCATTTTTTGAAGTTCATGTCTTGAGCCACTGAGCTAACGATGTTTATCTCTCCCAGTGAAAGTTTTTATTTGAGGGGGTTGTGCTGCCAAAAGCTTTATTCAAGCTCCATTCTGAAATGTGCCAAGTGCTGCTGTTTAGGCCGGATCTAGTTGAATATCTAGTTGAATTTACCACTTGGCGTTTCACCTTCTTTTCCTGCATGGATTAAGAGCCTCATAAGAGTGCGGATAACACAAATTTTATTTTGATGAGTATTCATTTTCCTGCATCAGTAATATTCTATTTGGTATTGAAAATAAAAATAAATAAATAAAGAAGCAAATTTGGGATTGGGAATAAGCCATCTTGAATAAACTGAATCAGTAACTATCATCTTTGTGCATCATACAATACTTACTTTTTGCCTTTGATTCTGCTCTTACTTTTCCTGCCTCAACAATATGTAATCCTCTAGCATTGCCAGGAGAGGTACCTGTATAACATGACACCAGGGTTTCATATAAGCTCTCATCTTTCAGTGATGCTCAGAAGTCATCCAAATGGTATGTTCAATAACGAGGACTCAAATCCCTTGAAATTGCTTGATGATGTTTCAGTATATGATTGTGCTAGTAGATATAGATCTTAGGATTATATTACATTTTACATTTTAGTTTGAGTTTCTTCATATTTGTGTGGCTAGTGTCAAGCATGATGCATTCTTCAAATTTTCAGTAGACAGCAAAAAGCTGAAATATAAGATAGGGCAATGAACGATTATCTCACCTCATCATACATGAAGGTTTGCTTTTGTTCCTCTTCCCATCTCTCTGTCTTCACTATCTGTAATTCACTAAATTTGCACGTCAACAATCAGGTGAAGCAAATAAGCAGTCATAATCGATTGGTGTTGGTTCAATTTACAACATTGCCTGCATTTCATCCTATTACTTTATTTTATCTTCTAACAATAGAGAGTTGTCAATCATTGCTAATTACCTGCATGTAACCAAGTTGGTTCTTCCTATATGATTAAGGTTTTATACGTGCAATCATTAGATTAAAGTTTTAATTATTAACAGGATACTTGAGTTTGCATTTAATTCTAAAATTTTAAAGTTATTATGTGTTTTCCTCAAAAATATTTTTCTATCTATATATTCTTATGTGAGAGCTTATTGAATATCCATTCTCGGATCGATATCAAGTGCTATACTACATAATACCCACGGTGGTATAGGCGTTCACATTCATTTTGATCTTGCTACTCTTCATCTCATTCAACAGTCTCGTAACTTCCATCCAACGTTCTAGCTTGCACATGCCGTCAATCAGGGACTTGTAGGTGATTGTATTAGGGGAAATGCCTCTATCAGTCATTTCAGTGAGGAGACGGGAAGCCTCATTTTAATGGTGGAATACGCGATCACATTCGGGCGGACACACAATCTTCCATCTTCCTAAGCACCCGGATAGCAGCAGCATTTTCCCCAATTTTACACAAGCCATTGATGATGGTTCCATAGGAAATCACATCAGGCTCGCATCTGTCCCGTGCCATTTGGTCAAATAATTGCACGGCCTGGAGTGTTCTGTAGCTCCTGCAGACCCCCCATCATGAGAGTGTTGAATATGCAGGCGTTGGGCAAGTGGCCAAGTTTCATCATCCTAAGCCAAAACAGAGAAAGCATAACCCAGCTTACCATCTAGATGGCACTAACAGTCGATGAGGACATTGAATATATAAACATTGGGGATGATTTGCGAGGCGACAGTGATGAAGTTGATGATGATGATGATGATGAATTCAAGGACATGGCGTGGTTGAGGATGAGGGAGATGGCGGTGGAGTAGTGTTTCATTGTCACGATTGACACCAACAATGTGTGTCATTCCACGACCCTCAACCTAGACGGGTGATCGGAAATTTGCAAGTGTACAAATCGTGACAAGTAATAAAGTGAATTTTTAAGTCCGGATATCGAACCCAAGGAAAGGATGTAGAATTGCTTATAAAGAGATTTTGATTAAAAATAATGTAAAAACAGAATTGAATTTAAAACAGGTTGATTGAATGGTTGTGAGAAATGAGCTTTTTCGAGTATAGATAAGTTCAATTGATAAAGGTGATTAGAGTTAAGATTTTATTTGATGTATTTTTCTCAAGAATATGCCTTAGTTCAATCTAATTCTTTCATTGTGACAACATTTAATATTTAACCTCTAATGCATGAATTAGCCTTTTTCAAGTGCCATAATTCGTGTGTACACTTTAGTATGGGGGACGGGTGACCCTTTAAGATTTGGGTTGTTTAGTCTAGAGCTAGCACCACATCCACTCTTAACTTGGTATCCTAGGTTTTACACTGGCTTTCGCAAATTATGCAACCCCTAGTTTGATTGTCTTGCAATTTCAAGTAATTATGCTTCATTTTTCAATCCTTCACATAAGTACCTAATATGATAAAATGAACTGATCAGATCCATTTTATATTTTAACCCAAGATAGTCAATAAACATTTACAAGGTGAAAAAGATTAAAATAAAACATTGCAAATTAATTCATTACATCAAACTCCATCCTAACCCCAATCAAGAGTTTTTAAGCTTCCATAGTCAAATTGAAAACAACAAAATTACAGAACATGGAATAGAAAAACCAAAAGGATAGCTTGCCTATTTTAGACCAAGAATTTTAAGGTTGGTCTTCTTTTCTCATCAAATTGTCTTCAAACTCCAAGAGATAACCTCAAACCTTCTTTTCTACTCTAGATGATGAATGAATTGTAGAATGGAAGAGAATTGGATGATGAGTTGATTGATCATCACAAATGATGGAGCAGCTCCCCTTTTATAGGCTCCCAAGCTGAATTTGAATTTTTGAATTTTGAATTCCCCATTATTCCTCATAATTTCTCCAAATAATTAACCCATATTTAATCCCATGTAACTCCCACTTTTTGAATTTGAAAAAGGGATTAAATATTAACCTTCAAAGCTCTCTTAATCCCCATCAAACCTCAGTCCAAATGCAGAACACTAATTTTGAATTTGAATTTCTTCAATTAATTCTTCTTTGACTTGAATGTTTGGTGCTTGTACTTTGTTCAAATGACTTCGGTCCAGAAGGGAATAAGTGAGCTTCAAAAATGAGGATTCCAACGCCGAAATTTGGGCTTGGTCGGGTGAATTGGTCAGGTGAAGAAGGCTTCACCCGACCTTCACCCGACCACCTTGGATTTCACCCGATCAAAAGAAAAATGTTTTCAGTGAAGCTCAGAGACTCCATATAAAATAAAGTGCATATATTTTATTATAAAAAGAAAAGTTAAACGTGTTCCGTCCTCCTCCTCCCCAAAACTCCAACAGGAAAGTTTGAATTTAAAATTTTATTCCTATCCATTACGTTAAAGCTAATATAAATAATATATATATTTATATTTATTATATAACATATAAATAATAATATTATTATTAATATTAATAAAGATACATAATCTATTTTAAAAATAAAAATAATTATAATATATATATTTATATTTTAATAAAAAATAAATATACTATTACTATTTTGATATAAAATATAAATTAATTAGATTCAAATTTAGTTTTAATTGTATCATCTAAGATTAAATGATCCAATCAAATAACATGTATTATTATTTAAACTAATAATATCATTTATATAATTTATTACTTATAATTCAAATATGAAATACATACTATTAAATGTCAAAAATGATTATTTATTTATTATGTATTATTATTTAAACTAATAATATTATTTTTATTTTAAATTAAATTATTTTGACGGCGTACCTTCACAAGCCGATGCGAGGATGGTGAATCGTACCTTCATCGGCTGGTTGATTTATTGATTGATCACAAGAAGGAGGTTATGGCTTGGAAACTTGCCAAAGAAGACAACAAAAAGTGGTTTTCTTTATTCATTATATATTTATTTGTTTTTTATTTAATTTTATTCTATTCTGTTAGTTTAGTTTTAGTTTATTTAATTTAGTTATAGTTTTAGCTTATTTTATTTTATATTTTTATTATTTTTATTTAGGTTTTTTTTATTAGTTTTTATTTTTAGTTTTTTAGTTATAGTTTAGCTCAGTTTATATATTTGTTTTATTTTATTAGGTTTTAGTTTATTTAGTTTTAGTTTAGTTTTAGTTTTATTTTATTTTTTAGTTGTTATTTAGTATATTTTATTTAGTTTTTAGTTTATTTATTATTTATTTTAGGTTATCTTTTTATTTTATTTTATTTGGTTTAGTTTATTTTTATTTTAGTTTGGTTTTTATATTGTTATAATTTTAGTTTTTAGTTTTAATTTAATTTAATTTTTTTTAGTTTTAGTTTACTTTATTTATTTAGTTTTAGTTTCTTCATTTTTATTTTAGTTTTAGTTTTTATTTATTTTATTTAGGTTTTTTTTTTTTAAGTTTTGATCTATTTTAGTTTTGACATGTATTTCGCGTGATCCTAATCGCCTGCTTAAAAAAAAAATTAAACTCAACCTATAATTGACGCAATAGAAAAAATGACGTACAAATACAATGAGGTGTGGTGTGGCTGTCGCTTCTCCACATAACAAATTTATTTATTTGTCCAGAACCAGAAGCATGCGTTCATGGATATACACGTTCACTTCCGTTCCACTATTATTAACTGAAACGTATAAACAACACAGAAAAACAAATGTTACATAGAAATGGAGAAAATAGCGTTTTCTGTTGTTGTTTTGTCCCTTGATTAAAAGTTAAAACAAAAACCAGAAATATAAGTTACAGTTTTTTTTTTTTTTTTTTTTAGAATTTTAAGAACCTCGTCTCTGTTCAATCCCAATTCGCAACCCATCCCTCTCTCCGACTCATCAGATTCGAGCACCTCCGCGTTCTCCTTCTCATCTCAATTCTAATTTCTAATATAATTAATTAATTAATTTACTTTTGTTGTTACCATTTCCCTCCGTTATTATTAAAAACAAACAAACAGCAAGCAACCCAAGAAAAAAAAAAAAAAACCACAATAAAATCAGGACGCTCCTGAGGCAACAAGATCTCTTGCAGGTTTTTTTTTTTTTTTTTTAAAATTTTATTCATCGCTGATCGCTTCACTTGGGTTTTAGCGGACGATGATGAGAATGAAAAGAAGGCAACAAGATCAACAATCCAGGGCTTTCTCCGAGCTGTCGGCTCTGGTCTTCGACGTGCTCCGATCCGAGAACCCGTCGTCGCAGGTTGCCCCTTCCTCTAGGAGACGGTCGGCGGCGGCGACCCAGCTATCGCCCTCCGGATTCGCGTCGCTGCTGTTGGGGATTTCGCTGACTTTGATGCTCTGCGGATCTCTCGCTTTCGTCGTTGGGTTCCTGTTGATGCCCTGGGTGGTTGGATTGGCGTTCGTGTTTTACGTGGTGGGGCTTGTTTCCACCATCTCCGTTCTGGGCAGGACCTTTCTTTATCATACCACGCCGGCGCAGCGCAAAGAGACCTCGTATGCTATTATTATTTTCATTCTTTATTGAATTCCCTTTTGTCCGATTTTGTCTGTTTTATAATGGGTTCTCGATCTGGGCTTATGTTATGTTATGTGTGCCTGGAAAACATGTTGCATCGATAACTATTCGGTGGTGAAATTTTCATTCTTTGGACTAGATCTTAGCGATTCTGTTTCTGTGGGCAAAGTCCTTTTTATATGGTATGGACCGTATGGTATGATATGAATGTTGTTGACAAATATGAGAAATAAGAAATTTGATACTCTCCCATCCTATTTGAAAATGAATTTATTAATGATACGGCTATTGAAATCGGAATCAGTTGGAGTAATAGTCGAGGGAATGCGTCTCTTCTGTTTTGAGGTCACAGAACGTCCAACCAGTGAATTTTCTTTCTTTTGGATGTTTTTGGTTTATTTTTTTTTTTTTTTTTTTGTAATTGGGGAATAAAATTTTCAGCAGGGCAAGCTTCATGCCTCTGCTTTGGCTCAACAATAATGAGTTCTAAGCTTTTGATCTTGTTGTTTGTGCTGAGCTGTGTATGATGTTGTGGTCATTGCTAGTTTGGAGTATCTTGTTAGTGGAAAGAGAGCTCAAAAGTTTAGAGGACTAACTGGTGATCTCAAAAGAGAGATTGGAGTAATGATATATGAAGAGTAGGATCATCCGTTCTCAAGATCTGATATATGACAAGTAGCTTTAATAATGATCACTCGAGAATATCTGGATTACATATGTAAATGTTCTACCTTCTTTAGTATTATTACTATTGTTGTTGTTATTATTGGAGTTATGCTCTCACAGACCCCTCATTTCAAATAGCAGGGCCACCTTCCTTAAGCTGACATTGTCTTCATTGATATGATGCTGTGATGTTGTTTATTGTTCCCCCTTCCTGTTGAATCTGAGACGGTGTTTTGTAGAGCAGCATGCTGATACAATACTTTGTCTAATTTTTTTCTTCTCTGCTTTATTTAACTTGCTTTGGGGTATTGTTTGAACAACATAGAAATGGGCCGACTGCATTTTCTAACCTTAAGAAAAATGTAATCGAGACCATGTATATTTAACCCGAGGGCCAAGGATGCATTTTCTCTGTGATAAAAATCCTGCAACAGTATTTGTGTATTGTTAAATATATTTTTTGTGGCTTTCAGCCTTCTAAAGAATTTCTTCTCTCTGGACCATTTTATAGCTGATATTCTGATTAGCTACGCATTTTCATTTATGCAGCTTGGAGGCTTATGTAAAGTGATGGCTCTGGAAAGGAAAGTGCTCAGAGAATGTACAATAGGGGTTGGTTCTTGTGACTGGGAGGATGTTCTCTTCACCAGATTGCAGCTTAGTTTTAATTACGCTGGGCTTCCTCAAATATTTGGAGAGCGAACCATGGAAACTTGTCAATATGGCTTTTATGAAGAACTATGTCAGTGTGGATGAAGAATGCAATGAGCTCTGATATGTTTCTTGTGTGCTTTGGGAGGGCATTATAATTGCTGGCTTTAACTGTTAATGTTTTTTCCTTTTTATCTTGGCGTAATTGAATATTTACTGGGTAGACAAATGAATTAAAACCTAATGGAGTGTATATTTGTTCTTACATTTTAGAAAGGCCGAACATTCAGAGCAGCTGTCTCATATTACACAGTTTTATGCTAACACTAAATAAGAAAACGTAGTTTTAGAATATCATGATGAGTTATAATATTGCTCAACCAAATTTCAAAATACAGAGATTAACATGAAGCTAAAATTGATCTGTCCAGCACATCTAAATCAATATGGAGGACAATTTAAGAAGAGGTTAAGCTCTCGGTGGGTTTTGCCGTTTTGGAGTAGCTTATTTGATTTGGAGACTCTGTTGAGGTGAATTCTAGCAGTAGCATGGTGAAACTCAGTAAAATGGTGAATGACATGAACCATGATAACAGATACGATGATCATATCCTATACAAGTAGGCAAACTAATGAAGAATTTTATTATTTTTGAACGTCGTGATCAAAAACGTTAAGAAATATTGAGAAATTCGGAAAAATAATGGCAAATGATCGTAAAAAAAGAAAAACAAGACAAATGGAAAACAACATTTATATGAAAACCCTAAAAGGGAAAAACTATGATAGAGAAAAAAATTTCACCACATGCCAAAAGATATACAAAGGAGTGCAAGTAATCCCATGATTAAAAAAACCTAAAATACATTTATATATGTGTGCTGGTCCCACATGAATATTCGGCTTGGACTTAAAGGAATTCAGATACATTAATAATTTCCACCTTAACATGAATTATGGAGATGCAAAAGAACGAAAATAAACTCTAATCTTGAAAAAAAAATATTCTACACCTCTTCCACAAAACTCTTAATATCAATCAATAACAAACATTAATCAAGTCCAAAAAAATTCTCAAACTTGGTTATAGTGTCACATTCTTGATTCTCAAGAGTCGAAATTGAGCATACAATTTCTCATACCCACACCTAAAAAGTTATGAGATTAGTGACTAGTACTTAAAAGAGACATACACAACGGGTGCTATCTCAAGTTACCCTATACAATCATACAATATGGACGTAAAAGCATATTCTTAATAACATGCAAACAATTCCAAAATATCATACTTTCAATTCCAGTTAATTACAACTTTCTATGGATCTTTGTCTAAGAGTAGAGTTCAAGTACCACAAACATCAATTAGTACAAAGTTCATACATTAAGTAAAATAATCTATACCTTGTTGCGTAGTCCACAACTATTTGTTGTGAGCAAAATCCTCAGTATGTAAACTACCACTCCACATATGCAACCATATCAACCATCACTGCCACACAAAAGAAGGTGCATAATCAAAATAATCTTTATATGTGTTCTGGGTTACCTTGAAGTCTGTCAAATCATCTTAGGATACATTGGGTTAGGGGGCATATATGTCACCATGTTGTTTGTGCATTATAAGCACTAAAATTAAATGCACACAGTTACTCTAATGATTTGTTGATTACATGATTGTTTGATTGTTTTAATGTTGTGATTGATTTAAACTATTAAGGTGTCATGTGGTGACACATGACTTTTAGAGTCAATTGAGTTGATTTGGTGGTTGAACTTAATTGATTCGAGATTTTTTTGGCGAAAGGGGGAATACAAACACTATTGTTATGGGATGAAGACCTATGAGTCATGTTTCATGTATGTTAACTAAATTGATGATTATTTGCTATAGAATTCTATTGAATGTTGTTGTGGACCTAGGTGTCATGACATATTGTTTCCTGATTGATTATTTCATGATTAAATGTTGGTTGTATGGACTGTTGTATAATGTTAATTGGGTTCATTATTAAAAGGCATGTTAATTGCTACGTTGTTAATTTGTGTGTTGACCTATGAGTGTGACTTTGGTTGTATCCTATTGGTAAATGTAATAAGTTTATTATAGATTATTGGTTGGTTTGGTGGTAGATGATAATAGTGATTAATTCATATATTTTGTTTTTTGGACAATGTGTGGATGTGGTTGTATTGGTTTGCTTATGATTGTGTATTATTCGGTTATCGCTTTGTTCAATCTTGAATAGTTTTTTGTTGTTAGCTTTATGCATCTTTGTTAATAGTGTCTTGTGATGGATTATGATAGATGGTTAACTGATTGTTTGACATAATTGGTTAGTGGCGAGCATAATGATGTGATAATGGTTGATTTAAGTTGGGAAAAATGTAGAAGTCTTATTGATTTGTTGTTATCTATTATTATGTTAGTGGAACCTTTTACTGGACTTTGAGAGCCTTTTTGTTAATTAATGTGGTGTACGATCTTAGTTAATGAGTATAATTTATGGATAATATGGTTGCTATAAGGAATAATTGTGGTAGAATTTCTTCACAAGTAGAATATTGAGACAAACTCATATTAGAATAGTATAAGAGAGGAGAATTTTCTTAAAAACTTTTGGATGTAATGATCTAAGGTTTGAGTATCTAATTATAAGATTAACCTAACAACAATTTTGTAAATAGCTAATAACATTTTGTAATTATGATTTTTAATAAATTAATTAAATATTTTACTTACCAATCACATGTTATTCAATTATTTTTAAGTTTTGATTAACCATATTTAATAATCATATGTCACCTTATTGGTAGATTTACTTATCGATTATTTTACTTTTTATTATATATATTTACTATTTTAGGTTTTTTATCATTTCAGTTTTCTTGTTTAGTTCTCTTGTCTAATTTTGATTATGCGAGTTCAAATAAATTATTTATTTTAATTAAATTAATTATTAAATCTAATAAATTTAAATAAATAAATAAATAAAATATAAAATAAATAAATAGATTAATCTAAATAAAACTTACATTCTTAAATGAGAAAATTTATCAAAATATAATTTTCTATGGACTTCTAACATTATCATAGTGGTTGCCTAAATGAGTTGAAATTTTTTCTTTATCCTAGTTCACTATAAAGTGAATGATTACGAGTGATCAGTTAAACTTAATAAAGAGTAAACATGTAATTTAAGCTTGCACCTTCTTTCTATTTTTATCTTGCATACAATGAAAATTTTGAGTTGTATATTACTCGAGAATTTGATGTCCTATTGTCTTGTTACATTTCTATAAACAGATACTTTTTGCCAAAATAATTTATTTGCAGGTAAAATTAAATATTATTTTTGTAAAGTCTTGGGTTATACATATATTCGAGCCACACAAACTTGTGTTTTAATATTTAAGTTTAAAAGAAATGGGAAGTGATAGGTTAATGACTATCAATAACTTGCGATCCAAACTTTGGGAGTAACTTGTAAATTAGGAGTTTGCAATCTTGCTATTATATTGCGGCAACGCACATTTTCAGTTTAAAGCTAAAGAATTTCAAGCCTGGAGATTGTGATCTCTGAGAAAAGAAGCAACTTATGAACTTTCGGTCAATAAAATATGAAGTTGCGAACTTTAAGAGGCTCATGAGTGAAACTTATTGTTCCGGCCCGGGTGGTTGGTCCAGCCCAGAGGCTTGCGAGGCTTACCTCACATCACATCTATATATGGGTACATGTAATAATAATATGAATACAGTTTTTCCTGATATAAATAACAATTATTTTTCCCCATGCAGCTCGCTACATGTATCTATCATGATCACGCACAAACAATTAACGTGGGTGTAAAATTACAAAGAGTAAATAAGGATACATGCATACAAATATAAATATATTATTCCAGGTTCTACCTGTGGCGTTATGCTAGCCACCCCGGCATGCAATTGGTGACGGTGCTTGGGCCTACTGCTCCCACTGCTATTGGATCAGCCTGGTACCTGCCATTGATCACCATGCACCTCATAACAATTACTCAATTACGGTAAAATTAATTTTCTTTTATTAGTCTGCAGTTCAGTCCACTCATTTCTCTTTAATTTCCTCTCCTTCCGTCCATTCTACCACTAACTGGTGCCTGGATGCATTTCATGTCACAAAGAATATAATTTTACATGTTACTCCCGCTCAACTGTTTTCAACCCCACTAGCTAGCTTAATTACCTACAAAGGCAAAACCTAGTGGGCTTTTAAGTTTTAGCTCTCCAGCTTTTGTACAGGAAACATATAAGCAGCCAGGCTCATGAGAACATTGATGGGGAAACTTTTATTTTTTTCTTCCTAGATATATAATGGTAATTTTATTATATCAAAAAAAAAGTAAAGAAAAGAAAAGGACTTCTCTAACTTGTGAGAACACTTTTTCACATGTAAAGTAACATTTGGGGTATAAATAATTATATCCGGAGTACTGACTGATTTCTGTTATATCAGTCAAAAGGGAGGCATACCCAATTTGTAATGTTGGTTGGCGGTCTAAAGGATGGAAGAAGCTATCTTCCTGAAGATGTGCTGGTTGTCTGCCATAGCCCACCACATCCTGTGCAATTGGATTATTCCAGTGGACCAAATTTGCTTGCTGACCTTCCAACAACTGGCAAAACATATATGGATGGTCTTAGCTATTACACTAGGAATATACAATCCCTCATATTGCAAGAACTAAATTATATTAAATATATATATATATAATAAAAGGCAACTCTGTTGATGCATCCAAGTTATGCACCATGGGTTGTTGCATATATACCTTGTGTTTCAGGCTTTTGTTTGCTTCGTGGAGAAAGTTTTCCTGCAAATTATTTGTATGCAAGAATCATGGCCACTTCAAGTTGAAATTATAATGAGACAGACATCAGAGGAAGAGATTTAATTCAAAACAAACGATCTTCTGTACCTTCCTTTGAAGAGCGGTGAGCTGATCTAGCATGCACTGGGTCTGTAAAAGGAAGCATTTAAACAAGAGAAACAATAGCAGCAAAGTTATTCAGAAGTTGATGTTTTTCCACATTCTTCATCCACACCCTACAATTTATATATGTTCTATCTACATATGGCCGGGTATGTTAACCATCACAATAGCAATTAGATATATATACCCGTGTTGATCTAATCTGCTTCAACGACATATCAAGCTGCCTTTCGAGCGATTCAAGATCCTTGCTGTTTAAAGGACCAAGGTCTTCTCCCAATAGATTCCTAATTACGGTCATTGCAATAACATATGTCCAATGTCATAAAATGATGATGAATACAACTGTTCAGCTTGTTCTATATGTATATATATATATATATGAAGGTAAATTTATTAAAATTAAATCAGATGTCCAAAATATGTGGCCCGAGAGCAGTTACAGTGAGATTAATTGACAAATATATACTTGCAATATATATATGCAGTTTTTAAAAGTCATTTATATACCGGCCGATTATAATTGCATTAAGGTGTACATGCAGCAAGTATATATTTCGACCTTTGGGACCGTTGCAGTGCCTCGTATCGAGCTTTAAGCATCAAATACTCGTGCTGACTGCTTATCTCCTGCACTTACAACAACAAATTAATCAGTTGTATCCTGAAGCATATATGTAGAAAAATTGAATTGAGTATGTCATATCATATACTTGTGTGCATGGTGTATTAATTAAGAGCATTCAGCAAGATAAATCATTTGGATTTACAGTCGGATGTGATGTGACGAATTATCAATTTTATGAGTATTTTTAAAATGTTTTTTTTAAAATTTATTACACGACTGATATTTTATCATGTTACTATGTGAATCTGACTAATTTATCCCATTAAAATTATTTATTTATTAATTAAATAATTAATGCAAATGTGAAGGAATAACAATTTAATTATTTACCAATGCTTCCTTTGCTGATACATTAGGCTCTGGTGCTCCATAGTTGCACTTTTCGTACCTCTCAAGGGTTTTTAGCATGCTACAAAATAGACAGATTACACAAACATATTACGTAACATATATAAGCACCGACAGGCATATTTATGGACAATTGAAAATTGATTACGAATTTTCGAGTTTAATCGGTGAAAATATACACCGAACATCTTACATCTCAAATGGATAATTTGATCTTCATATATAATAATAAATATTTCATTAGAAAAATCCCAACCCAATAAAAATAAAAATAGGTAAGTTATTCAAGTAAATTAAATTTATATTATTTTTTTAGTAATGCTACATATAGCTAGAGAGATAGATTGTGCAGGTAATTCGTACATGGATATTTTTATTAC
Source organism: Taxillus chinensis (assembly GCA_023512835.1). NCBI lineage: Eukaryota > Viridiplantae > Streptophyta > Magnoliopsida > Santalales > Loranthaceae > Taxillus > Taxillus chinensis. Next base: position 19,931,908 of record CM042085.1, on the reverse strand, counting down.
TGTTAAATTGATATTATTATTGGTTAAAATTATTTAATCATACCAATCTAACCTAGCATGAATTTTCTATACAATTTACATGTAAAACTTTTTTATTTTTTTAAAAAGATTTTTTAAAACAATTTAAGTGGCCAGATGTACTATGTTAACATGTACAATTTAAGTGCAAGACCATAAATAATAGAAAATTAAGGATAATATTTACTGCATGACATTTTTTTTTGTTTTGCTTCATTATATCTACTGTGTTAAATATTAGCCAGTGATAGTGCCAATGATGCCAAATTACAATCACTAGAAGTTTATTAATGATATATAAAAAGAAGGTAAGAAAAAAGAAAGATAAGTGACTTACCTTTTAAAGAAACCATACAGAGATGGTCAAATACCCAAATAATAATAATAATAATTGCACACACTAATAATAAATTTTGTCTTCGTAAAAAAAAGTACTAGGTAGAAGTTAAAACAACTTAAAATTTGAATGTACTGTTAATTGTCCATTTCCTTTATTTATTTATATATATATATATATATATATATATGGACAACAAATATGGCGCCCCTATATAATATATAACACAAATATCCAAATTATGTTACTCTTTACCTTATTTTGGTTAGTATACTCACAGCACCCATAACTAAATAAATAAATGATATGAGTTTCCAAATCAAGGGTGAAACAAACATTATGGTAAAATTTCAAGTCCAGTGCAGAATATTTTAACAAGTTAATTTGGGGCAGCTGCATGCATATTAGAGGACTGGAAATTAAAACATTTATATTTACAAAAGCATAAAACCTAGCTATCATAATTAGCATTCAGCCTGCACCAATTGATTGACAATGGGACATGCATCAGGCATCAATTACTCAGTACTGTCAATGCGTGTCCTGATTCCTGAAAATCTAGGATATAGAATCTGTACCTTTGTTATAAAAAAAAACAATTAAAAACAATGTACCTTTTGTTGTTATTACTCATTGTTAGAAACACACTTCAGACCATCGTGTATTTGCATTGCCCTAACTCCATACAGTGCACCGACCACCGTATACACAATTGACTACAAAAGCATATCCCGCATCTCAAGAATTTCATTTAATTTTGGAGTAAAACAAAACCCTAAATTCAATAAAGTGAAAAATAAAATAATAATAGTATAAAATTAAAAATTATGTATAGCAGTTTCAATAATTAAGCAAGCACGCACGATTACGATTAAGAGAGAAATAATTGAACTCATCCAGCGATTTGGGACACCAATTTAGTGCTGGAGGATGAAGAGGGGGTGTTTTATATATATATATATATGAATCGCACATCTACTTAGATAAAAAATAGTTGGGTTTTTTTTTCATCCAATTTTATTTATTTATTTATTTATTTATATGGGAAATTACACTATTATTACATATATTTCTTGCAGATCTTAAAAGGATAGATCTCATCAATTTTGCTTCATAAAATTGGGTAGAAAAATATATAAATATAATTAAGAAGTATTAACTAGGATCTAGACTTTAATTAATTAGAGATATCATCAAATGGAACCAACAACAACACAAAGGATGGAATACATATTAAAAATATTGTGGTACGTATACGTTTCCAGTAGCTAAAAAAGTCTAGACAAACACAAAAATAGTAAAAAAAACAAAAAAAACTCACATCATTCACCCAAGAGGCTATAGATCGATCTAACAGACGGTCCAACAGATATAATAAGGAGAGGGAACAGTAGTAGTACTCATCAGTAGTAACCAAAAAAACAAACAAAAACAAAAAAAAGGAAAGCCAGAAAGAGGGGATCGATCGGGGAGGGAACACATCTAATTAATTAATAAGAAAGAGGTTGGTTTTATTACTATATATTATGTTGTGTGTGTGTGTGTGTGAGTGAGTGGGTGAATATATGTATAGGCATATATATATATATATATACACGCAGGAGTATATATAAGCATATATATATATTTTAGTGAATGGTGGGTGATTGATTTTACCTGGAGCTACTGCAAAACTCGTACAGCTTTCCTCTATTGGAGAAGATGATCAGAGCGACCTCAGCATCACAAAGCACGGAAAGCTCGTAGGCTTTCTTCAAAAGCCCATTCCTCCGCTTAGCAAAGGTCACCTGCCTATTGATCTTGTTCTCAATCCTCTTCAGCTCAACCCTACCCCTCCCCATTTTCCCACTACCCCTCCCCTCTCTCTCTCTCTCTCTCTCTCTCTCTCTATCTCTCTCTCTTTCTAATTATAGATCTCACTATTTCTTATTTTCTCTCTTTTCTTTCCTTATATACATCACATCACATATTATCTACCCTTTTCTCTCTCTCTCTCTCTCTCTCTCTCTCTCTATATATATATATATATATATATATATTACCACAGTAGAACTCTCCTCCAAAACAAGCTCCCTCTTTGCCCTCTAGCTAGCTCGTCTCTCCTCTTTTTTTTTTCTTTTACATACCTGATCTACAAAAAATGGCAACACCCAACCTCGCATACTTACTGTTGCATGCCTCTCTCTCTCTCTCTCTAATAAGAATAAGATCTTCTGTTTTGTTTTTGTTTTTGTCCTGAGCTTAATTTTTAATGGTCCATGGAAACAAAAGAGAGGATGGAAGAATCGGACGGTGGTAGCCACGCGCGCGGTATACGCAGATGGAAGAATTAATTAATGAATATAATTAAGAAAAAAATTAAACAGAGAAGCAATATTGTAAATATATAAATAAATATTAATTAGTAAGTAAAGTACGTTTTGTGTGCATATTAATTTGTTAATCGATCCCAATTAAAGGAGAGGAGATCGAGAATTAATTAATGTTTAATGATGAAGAAGAGATCGAGGGAGATATATGTTCCTGCTGGCAGTGCTTACGTGTCGACAGATCAAGTGGTGAGTGCCCTGGTGACCACCTGACGTTTCTTTGGCCTCGCCCAATCGTAAGACCTAACCTTAAATATCAACAAGAGTCGAGCATTTCAGATGTTTCAGCCCTCAGGTACCAAAGTGCCCCCGTGGATCCAAACTACAATGACCTGTCCATTTCTTTCTTAATCCCCCCCCAACCCCTCCTTCTTTACCCCCTTTTTTTTATTAAAATAATTTGTTATCTCAACCTCATCAATTCAACTCGTACGTGTACTAAATGGACATGCCCACCAACATTAATTTGTTGACATAGTAAACTAGTACATATATAAAAAGGGGAAAAAGAAACAGGCCATATATTAATTGCTTTTAATTTATGAGTGCATGGGATCCTGAATCCAATTTTACTTTAATTAATGTCTCAACTTCAACTCTGATGAATAGGTTCTTTTATTGTTTTATATTTACTGCATTAATTTTCCTTTTATAGAAACAAATAAATTAATTCTTTAGGAATATTTTATTCCACTATTCATTTTGCGTTTGGATTAAATTCCATTAATTTATTATGGTTCCTGTTTTTTTTTAATCCCAAATCATCTCTGATTTTTATATACATATTGACTCTTTTCAATTATGTATGATGACTAGCTAGCTTTGTAGCTTTTATTAATTTCTTCTTTATTAAGTATCTTGACTCTTGACTAGCTAGCTCTGAGTTGGGCATACATTTTTTTCTTAGCATATGTACATCATTGCTTATCACGATGTCATCAACGTCCCATAGTTGTGAGAATAATTCTAAGATCTTACACTACCAACTCATCCAATGGAGCTTCCAGCTTTCGATTTCCAGAGCTCCAACTGCAGGTTGACATTTTGTGGCGGTCCCCCATGCATACCAAAAAGTGCGCGCTCTCATCTCAAGTTCTTTAACCCATTGATTTGTATTAAGGAAGGTGCTTTCTTTTGTAAATGCTAACTGCAGTGAAGAGAGTGGAGATAGGGAGGTACAAACAAACGATGTTGGAGTTGCTTAATTAGCTTGATGGCATTAGCAGTGATGAACGCATGCATTAAAGTATTCATAATATGTTCACTTCTACTTTTATGGTCATTTTATTGTAACAAATTTTGGCTTTGATGGCTCTAGTTATAGTGCTACTCTGTCATGCCTTTTTTGCGCTACTAATTTTGTTTTTTGCAGATGATAGCAGCAACCAATTAATCGAGCTGATTTGTTTTTTTGCTTTTAAAGCGTCTTTAATAATTACTTTTAACGATTTTAACGATGTTTTCAAAAGTGTTTGTTTCCTAAAATACCTTCAACGATATGTTTATAAACAATGTTTGTAAAAGCATCGTTAAATATTTATAACGATACTTTAAAAGCATTCATATTTGTACAATTCCAGGTACGTATGAATTGACCTGATTTGTGGATACTCTATTAGCAAAAAAAGAAAAGAAAACGATGGTAGCTTATAAGGGTGTTACCTGCCATAGCGAGAGTGGAGTCTACCTATTATCGTACCCCGCTCTACCTAGGCAAGTAATAAAATCTTAAAACCGTACCCCGCCTCATGTGTAGGCGGGGCGGGATATCCCGTTCTATGGCGGAGTAAGCGAGGGAGGCTTCATCCGCTCGCACCCCCTTATCGGCTTTTATTGATTTCTCTTTTAAGACAATCTTATCTTTTAGAGGCTCTACGAAGCAGTTGATAAGAGTAATTCGGGTTTTATCGGGGGCGGAATCAACTTATTACCGCTTCCTACTCTCGCTTAGGCAGTAGATTCAATTTTAAGATTAGATCACGTTCCATATATAGGCGTGACACGATATGTCGTTCTTTAATGTGTCTGCGAATGAGGTTCGATTTGTCCGCATCTTGTTATCGTTTTTTATTAGATCTGTCCATATCAATAATTTTGGCTCAAATCAAATTTTTACATCATTTTTAACCAAAAAATTATTAAAAATGATTTAATTTTACAATAATAAATATCATTCAAAAATATCAAAAATCATAAATAATAGTTAAATATTAATATTTAAAAAATTATAAAAAACATTATTAAAATTAGGCGGGACGGGAGTGGGGCGGGGTACCCCGCTACCTATTACCGCTCTCCGTCCCCGCCTGGGCGCGGGGTGTCAAGTTTAAAAACCGCATCCCGCTCTTGCCTAGACAGGACAACCCGCCCCGCATAGCCAGGGCGGAGCAGATAGCGGGCGGGGTAGCAGGGGCGAATATCCGTTGCCCACCTCTAGTAGCTTATTCCAAATGTGATTGAATGTGCGATAAAGCATAATATTTTTTAAAATTATCGCATAACAAATAAATAGGGAAATTCCTAAGCATTACATGTATGCTAGAATTTAAGGCTCTAACATCACAATACATTTTAAAATTGCATGAGTCAATGTGAGATTCACAAAATAGATGATATGGTGATTCACAAATCTACCCGAACGATTTCAAAAATAATCTTACCATTTGTTTGAAAACTATGAATTATGTATGAGATGCAAGCAGCAATAGTTATTTAAGACATGTTAGGTTATGTTTGGTGTAAAACTTGAGTTTATGTTTTTAAAAATTATTTTTAAAAATTACATTCAGAAATAATTTTTATAAGAATTAAAAATTATATATTTGTTTGGCAATAATTTTAATCCAATTTTTAAAAACTGTATTTTGGACGTGTGCACCTGTAAGGGATTGGCCAACGTTGCAGCAAACAAATCTAGGCATCGGGGGATGGGGGAGTCGCCAGCTATGGCGGGAGGAGTCACCACTCATCGGGGGTTGTTGGCCGTCATCAGGTGTGGCGAGGGATAGATCCAACATTGGGGGGTGGGGGGTCGTCGACCATCATGGGAGAAGTCGTTAGGCATCGCGGGAGGCAGATCCATGCGTCCAGGGGGGGGGGTCATTGGCATCATCAAAGGGGTCGTCGGCCGTCACAGGGAGCAAATCCCGGGTGTCAGGGGTGTCGGGGGGGGTCGTCGGCCATCCCAGAGAGTAGATCCAGGCGTCGGGGGGTCACCTGCCGTCACAGAAGAGGTCACTGGGGTCACTAGCTCTCGTGGGAGGAATCGCCGACCGTCGCGTGAGAAGTCGTTGGCGTTGCTGTTCCAGGGAGAAAGAAGTAAGTACAGAAAACACTCTTTCATTGTTTTCATTTTATGAGATTTGAAAACAAGTTTTTTTTGAATTTAAAAAAGCAAAATGAACGTCAAACAATATGCACAAGCTGTTTTCTGTATTTAAATACAGAAAACAACTAAAAACATGTGTCACCAAACACGCTCTTATTTTGTCTATTTTCTATTTTCGTTTTTAAAATGTAATAGTTTGCTATTTTCAAATATAGAAAACTGAAAACAACAAATGATTATTTTTACTTTTAAAATCTCAAATAATAAAATTAATGTTTTAACTTTTTTTAATTTTATCAAAAATAATGTCTATCATATTTTAAAACAAAATTAGAAAACAAGCGAAACAAACATGCCCTTAGGTCAATTTGAACCAAATAACTTATTCAATTGGTTTTTAAGGATCCAAATATAAAAAATTAAAATTTGAACTGAATAATTAATTATGAAAACAAAATAATCAAATTGAAATATTTAAGAAACCAAAACAACCAAATCAAAATATTTTAGTTCAAATTCAAAGCTAAAAAAGCCAAAGGAAACATGAATGAAAACCATAAAAAGTTCACAAATGAAACACATTTTGAGCTGATCTAGCCATGCCAACTAGAATATTGAAATGTCCCAAAATACACTAGCCACTTGATAAATTCGGTTGACCTATCGGGTATGATTGCTACGAGTCCTTGTGTTCACTCTCACCTAGGGTTAAGCGAAAAACCGACAAATTGATTTAACCCAATAAACCGATCGAACGAAACCGAATAAACCAAAAAGCGAATAAATCAAATAAACCGATATTTATTTGGGCAGATTGGCTAACCACTCAATCCGACCGAAAACTGAATAAACCGATTAGATAAATAGTGTAACCGGCTCAAATCGACCGATAAACATTTTTGGATGAAAAATTTTCTCGACACCTGGTAAGAAATATAAAGATTTTATGAATTAAAAAATAAAAGTCTATTGATTGTAAACTTTTGAGGTTTAATTTAAAGATGTGTTAATAATGATAATTTATTTGATTTGGTTTGTTGAGATTATATATTAGATTATGTATTTTAATTTATGTTGATGTTGTGAATTTAAGGTGAAAATTTGGTTATACTATTATTATGCGGGAAAACTGTTAATCTAATTTAACCCGATAAATCGACCAACAAAAAATTAAATAAACTGATTTGAATAGGTTAAATAATTCTATCAATCCAAAAAATCAAAAATTCAATTAAGTAAAAAAATATAAACGGTTGAAATAGCCCTACTCTCACCAATCACCTGAGTGACGCGGTGGGCTGTGGGCTCTTGTGAAGCCAATAAGCCTATAGTCAATGCCCCGGAGAGCCACAACTACAAATTTGTGAATTTGAGTCCCTCTCCAATCAGATTCACATGCAGACAATAATAAACCAACGAAAAGGAGATGAAAATGCGTATGAATGATGATGAGGATCTGTGAATGTGACTGTGACGACGACCTAATAAAGACCGACGGTGGTGATGGGGGTCTGTGACGACGACCAAATAAAGACCGACGGCTTCCGAGGCGGGTGTGGACACACGGCCATCACAGTCCACAAAGCGAGGCCAGGCCAGGCAAGATACATAATTCCAAACCAAAGCCACGTGGGCCGGCTCTTTGTTAACCCTTCCCTACTACCCTCGGCCTCTAGAATGACCTCACATTACATGCGGTCCATCCTCATTCAGCCCCACATGTGAACCCACCCCTGCCCCACGCCCCACGCCCCTTGCTTCCTGTTTTTATTATCTTCTTCGTGTTTTGCAACAATTTAAATATAATAAATTAGTATTGGATTAAAATATTAACTGTTATTCTTATTCCATGTGCATTAAAAAAAACTTAAATTCGTTTTATTAAAACTCCCTTAATTATAATCCAACTTATATTATTATTTTTTATGTATTTATGACCAACCCAATTTACTCGTAATAACATAAAAAAAGTCTGATTTTCAATATCAAGCGCTAATAAAGAATCATGTATTCCAATCATCTCCCCTCTCACCTAGTTATGAAGTTCTGACAGAATTTATCAACCCGAAATTTAATGTTAGCTTCACTAACAAAGAAATAAAATATCAAATTAAATGAAATAAAATGTTTATTTAAACTCACGTTGTATTTTGTCAAATTTCGATAATTTTATGGCTGTGACATTATTTTTGATATTTAAAAATGAAATAAATTATAATGTATCTTTTGTACTCTTTATTTTATATTTGTATTTAAAAATATTTTTTCTTAATTTATAATTTCAATTTCACCCCTTTTCTTTATTTTATCGTTATTTTAATTAAAATAGTATTTTAATTATTTTATCTCTTTTTATTAATACATGTAAAAAGAATGAACAACGAGAAAAAATAACAAATATTATAATATTAAATGAAGAGTAATTTTATTACTTTTATAAATAAATTAATATAATATTATTTAACTCTATTTGTAAGTAATAGAGAGCTTGTTAAAATTGTTCTTATTCAGTTAATATTTTTAAAAAAATTATCTAACCTTGATTTAATTTAATATATATTAGTTATCTGGTCCATATAAAACTAATTCTAAATTTATTATATAACCTAATGTTTGAACATAACTAATCTCAAATTGTATTCAATTATGGGTTGAGACAAAAGCTCAGACTCTATTAATATAATAAGAGCATCTCCAACACCATTATATATTCTATCTTGACATGTAAAAGTAGATACATTACTACTCAATAATCACAATGTTCTTCAAAACCACCATTCAAATATTTTACCTAATCGACACATATTAGTAGGTCTTGTAATTAAGTTTTCTTTTAAAGTAACAGGTTAATGATTTTTGAGTCTTTACGTGCTTTGTTATGTAAATCATACAATCAACAAAGAATACTAAAAAATAGAGAAAATAAGTAACTTACATGGTTTGGTGTCAAGGATATACCAATAACTAAGATAATCCAATATATGAGATAACACCAAGATAGTATCTCTTGGGTATACAACAAGGTTGCAACCTCTTATAACTTTTTGTATATGTTTATTATTCTTATTTTCTATTTTTATTTTCAAAATGTGATAGTTATTTTCAAGTACATAAAACACAAAACATAAAAAATAAAAGATTATTTTCATTTTTTGAGGCCTAAAAAGTACAAACAGCCTTTTGTTATTTTTAGTTTTTAGTTTTCTATACTCAAAAACAATTATTACATTTTGAAAATAAAAAAATTAGCAAAACAAAGATGTTCTAAATTTCTCTTAGTTCTTTTATAGCAGGTTATACACGAAAAAAGATGTTAACACAAAATAAGTTAAAGGTTAACTAATGTGTTTTTTTTCTTACTATGTTGGCTCTTTATCTTTTCATTATTTACTTTTTGTATTTGTTTTACTTCAAACTACTCGATCGTTAAGAACTCTTGTTGTTTGTCTTAAAAAAATTTTGTTTCTCCCTCTTTCAGTTATTTTGTCCAAAATGTTTAAACATTGATGATAGAGACATCGTTCTCTTTATATATTCGACTTTCAGTTGCCTTAATCCTTTTATTTCTTTGATTAATGTTTGTATATACCATTTATTATTTCCATTTGATGCCACAATAGGTGTGATTCAAGCATTGGTTGCCATGGTAGGGGTAATTTGGACATTTGTCGCCTCAATAGGAATGATTTGGGCATTGGTTGCCACAACGAGTGATTTTGCCATTGTTTGCCACATTGGTGGTGATTTAGGAATTTGTTAAATGGTTTCTATGTTATTTTGGTTTAATTTATGTTTATAACTTGATTTGGTGATTTACTCAATTATATGGCGTATTGCATTGTAATTTGGGAGGTTAGCTTAAAGCATTTCATTAACACGTGTATACACTTGTAATGTAGATTCTATGTATGGTTGGGTTGTAGGAGTTGGAGTGGAGTTACAAGTGATCTACTAAGCTTTAATTGTCATGCCCCCAACTATAGGAGACCCGAAACCAAGCATGTAACTATCCTCTACTAGCACCTGAGGGCAAGGGGTTGGTGACTAACATCAAAAGGGCACACCGCAGTTCTTCGCTCAAATGCACCTGTACGAATATACAATAGGGATATTCCTATACATTTTCAAAACCATGCAATTGAATAAAATATCAATAAAATATTATCATAGTATAGCATACATATCATGTGAAACAGTACAACATCCATGGACGTATGTCCGGGAACAAAATACAATAATAATACAAACGGTCAAAATGGACTTAGTCTCATACATCAACAATAGCTGGTATGCTTGATATGCTCGACTACAAACCCCAAGGCTAGCTCCTACCTGAACATAAAAGTCAAGATAGCAACATAAGGTGAGCTTGAAGGCTTAGTAGGTGACTTACAGCACACTACCTTTATATACATGTGCCAATGAATGCTTAACCACACAATAATGTACAGAGTGTCCTATGCAATACCAATGAAAGCATAAACACACACATAGTAGTGTTCACACAACCTAGTACTATGCAATAAAAATGAAAGCATAAACACACAAGGTCCACACAATCAAGCCACACAGACTTTACAACTCAGCTGATCAACACAGGGCAAGGCTCTTACAGCCTACCCGCCACAGTAGGAACATAGTATAAAAGCAGCCACCTGTGGGACCTTTCACTATCAACCAGTCATATAAGGGACCTCGGCTCCTAGCAACCCTATATAAGACCTTGGTTGACCAGCTCATCATTAACAAATCAACTCAAGTATGACATTAGGGTTTCACAACACTCCCTCCCCATATCATAATCCTAAGATAACCTAAGTATGGCATATCATACTGATGCTACTATTTGTCATAGATTAAATCACTCTCACTATGAAAATAGTCCGCACCACAATCTTATCATAATAGAGCATCCCAAACTCTATTCACCAATTGTGAACCAATTTTATACTTAATCTAATTAGTGCATTTATTGTATGTAACTCACACATACCAGTAATAGACTTTAATAAGTAATGAAATATTATGATGTACAACCACACGAGAAAGCACAAGATGCAATTTAACAAATACTTAAATAAAATATATTTCAATTAATCAGGAATTTTTTTTACATAATTAGAATTATATATTACTTTATATAGCACTATCCCAACAATACATTTATGTAAAGACTTCACTTGTTTTATGTTATCCTAGTTTCTTACATTTTTTAGTTTAATTTTCTAGATGGTCTGTGACCTTTGTATTGGGTAATTATTTGATATATCATTATAATATATGTATTGGTTTGGAACTTAATTTCTTATATGTGATGTCATATTGGGAATATACAAGAAATACCTATGCTATATTGTACAGAGTAGTTTGAGACGGCATTTGATGTATGTCTCTTTAGGTATTTGTCACAAATCTCTTGAACCTTTGAGTGTGGGTAAAAAAAGTCATTTACCCGATTTTAGGATCTCTGAAACTCAAGGAAGTGACAATCTCTTTATTAGTGGATTCTTTTCAAGTGAAGATAATAACTTTACTACCAGTTGAGTAGTTTACTATGAAAAAACCACTTAAATCTTCTTCTTTTTTGCACTTTTCATATTTATTATATGTGTACTTGCAAGCAAAGCTGTTTAAAAAATCTTAATTTAAAATTAGCAAAGAAGACCTAAAAAGGCAATGTGAACTAGGTAAGTTATTTAAATGGTGGTTTGGTTGAGTCATATTCTGATTATTTTATTTAGAAACAAAGATATTCATGGGACAGGTCAATCTAGTTAGATATTTACGCCCTAAAAGTGTTGGATTCTCTTTTGTATAGGCCTTTAATTGAAGGCTAAAATTCTAAGAGCGGATTTATTTATACCCAAAACCCATTCATGTTGGGAACATTAAGAATGAGTGAGTTATGAGCGGGCATTTTACGAGTATTTTATTTTATCATTCTACCCTTACGTGATTCATATATAAAAATATAATTAAAAGGTGAATGAATGGCTATAATTAGACTAAGGATATTACGTAAATCTTTATAAGAGGTGAAAGTTTTATAATACAATTTTTATTAGAGATGAAAGTTATTAGAGCTATTAATTCACCCTTCCTCCTCAAATAACTGACCCTCTCTCATCCTTCTATTCTAGCCTTTTTTTGGGAATATTTATTTGAACTCGCGACATGGATGATAAATTTTTGGAAGTATGCATAGTTAGTCTGCATCATCCATCATTACTTCACAGCCAGACTTTCCCCTAAGAATTAGGTAATTTTTGACAAGTAGGGGAATTGTTATGACCCGATCTAGAAGTCAAAGATCTACTTCAGCAGCCACCTCCAATTAGACGCCAGGTTAATTTAGAAGAGTAGGCTAAAAGGCAAATTGTGTGGCCATAAATAACATGACCTTGTAACTATAAAATCATACACATTCAATATTGATCTCTTAATTTTTAAACTACATTTGCAATATCCATCCACGTTTGGAGAAATAGAGTCAGGTTTGGTTAATGATTGCCATCAGTCTACCTTAAATATATGAATTGGTTAATGATTCTCATCAATTTAGTCACCTAAAATGTAAAAAGAGAGAGAATAGAAAAGCCATTTATTCCAGCGATCCCAAAAACATGCCCCGCCCCGCATATAGATGTACAGAAATATGATGATGAGATTAAGAAGAAAAATGAGAGTCTATGCCTTTTAACTTTAGAATAATAGTTGGGAAGAGCAAATTCATGAAACATTAATTCATCTTTCAATCTGTTACTTCAATTTCCATTCATTCATTTTGCTAGCCGCTCAATTTCACTTTTAAGTTGTAAGTTCCCTATCATCAGAAATTGTGTGTTGCTCTTTTTGGAAATTTTGAATCATGCCAAGCTAGATACCCAGGTTGTTGTTCCTGTATTCATTCACAAAACTTACAAAGAATGTTTCCTGTAATTATTTGTGAAATATATATGAAAACCAATAACAAAATAACTTTACGTACCCTTCATTTTAGGCACCCACAAAATCTTCTCCCAACATTGTGTTAGTCTAGATAACCCATCTTGGTGCTCTTAGCCCACAATAGAAAGCCCTATCATCATAATTAGTCTCCTAATTGATACCATCTCGTAAATCTTGATGATGTTGATAACCCGAGTTTGAGGTCATCCTAGTCGGCGTAAATCAAGTTTTTATGATTACACAAAGTTTGAAATGGAATAGGAACATGATAGCCGTAATAATGTAATATTAATTGAACAACCATTAACTATCTTTAAATAAAAACATTTAAACAACATAATTTTGATTTGTAACTTCTCCTGACTCCCATAAGCTTGAAGTCCAATTAAAAAAACAAACAAACAAACACAATAAGTTAGAAAAAAATACGATATGTTAAATATACCATTCTAAATACAATACTGATTGAATACATTTATAAATCTAAATGGATGTAAATGTTTATATCTTTTCTTGATTATTTTATTTCTATCTTGTGATTGTTGTGTGTATTTTTGGTTGCGATCCTAACAATGGTGTCATCCATATATGTAAATACATATTAAGATATAGAGTTCATACCTATTCTTCGATGGTACGTAGCTAGACGTATTGACAACAAGGATAGATCTAATGGCTTCCTACAGGCTTCGTCAATGGTCAACACTGGTAGCAATGGCCTCCCTTCCCACGATGATGGTTACAAGACACATTGACAACGAGTACATACCTGTTCCTTACTGCTACGATGGGAAGAACATCTCCCACGATCCCTTAGAGGTGTAAAGTTAAGACCACCGGCCTATTTAGTTTGGTGTTAAACATGGCTTGAATAGAACCAATGAACTATGTAGAAAATGATTTTAAACTGTGATTTTACATCAACCAATTCTTAGGAATGTATAACAAGAGTACGAATTCAAGATTTCTGCGAAAAAATGTTTCTTCAAATTAGAATCCTAGCTCTTTTAAGTTCGTGTGTATCTATGACTTAATATGGGGGTTTATGTTTTATGTAACCCATGTAGATTTTTTTTATATTTAAACAAATCCTAATACGTATATGGTAATAAAAATTTATGTGCTTTCCATAAAGTTTGGACATTTAAAATAACTCATTTGAGAAATATGTAGCTTCTCTTCTTCTTATTCTTGAGATAAATGATGAGATGATAATGAAGGTTAGACACTTTTTTTATATCTTTAATTATCACTAAACTTAAGTTGTATAAAAGTTTACTGAAATTCAAACTCTAATATTTAAAATATAATTATTTTTAAAAACTGTAAGTCCAAATAAATTTATATTACTCATAACTACTTTTAAATTTATATAACTCACTATTTTAAAAAATAAATATATTTTTAAAAATTATATCCTCACAATCAAATATAAGGAAAAAAAAAACCTTTATTCTAATGTTAATAAATAAATGAAATGAAATGAAATGAAAACCAAACCTGGCCCTCTTGCGTGAGATATTGTTTCTATATAAACACATGATTTGTGGTCGTCATCCTCCTAATTGATTATTCAAAAATTGAAATCACTACGTTCCAAAAAGTCAAAAAGGAGGGGGGATTAATTTGTTTGCCCCAATGGGCTTCTGGTTGGTTGGTTACACCTTGTTTTTGTTTTTTGTTTTTTTTGCTTCCATCGCGCGGAACATGTCTAAGATTGTATACAGCTACAAAAACTAATTAAATGTATTGAAAAAAACACTTGAATGATCAAAACAACATCAAATGTTCTGTATCTTAAGCAGTAGAGAGGAAAATGACAGGTACATGATGGCAAGTTGTGGAGGCGTAGGTGTCCCACAGCACAAGCACCTCAATTACTGAGGGTCTGTTCTTTCTCACAGATTGTTGAGTTGGGTGCGGCTACTTTCCATTCCTCGCCCAACCACTTACCATTTTTGGGTACACGGCACCCTGACACTCACTGTGGACCACCAACGCGCGGTCGCCCCACAGCCTCGCCCTTTAGTGGCCTGGCCTGTCACAGTGGGGCTGTTTTAAATGGATATCATCATATGAAAGTCCTTGGGCGGGCCTCACACTCTCATGAGTTGGAATTGGCTGGGCGGGCGAGAAAAGCCCCACCGTATATATTATTATAATTTATTTTAAAAATTAACTGTTAATTAATATTATAATTATAAAATTTTATAGTAATATACAAAATATAATTAGAACAAATAAAAAGATAAATAAATAAATTTTTTTAAATATTTTTATTCATATATCTTTTTAAATTATCCTACGCTAGTATTATGCTGCTGTTGAGGAGCATTTATTAATTATTTTATATTCTCCCCTATGCTATGTAATTAAAATGCTTTTTTTTTGTGATTATTTTTAAAAATTATGAGTATAATAAATTAAAAATTATTTAATGAAAGATTTAGTTTTCAAAACAGTTATTTTTAATAATAGTTTTTAAATTATTTTTTATTTTATATTTTTAAATTAAATTTAATTTTAGTACGAGTATCTAATATATTTTTAGTTTTTAAATTTTTTCTTTATTTTATTATATGAACACACAATTTTTTATTAGATTTAATTTTTTTAAAAATATACTTAAAAATAATTTTCCCTCCCACTAAACAGAAATTGTTTTCATATTAAAATTTAATACAAACTCTTAAAAAATACAAAATACAAAATACAAAAATCAAAATTCATACTAAATACGCCCTAATTCACTTGAAGGTTTTTGAGTTATATCACTATTTTAGGCAATGTAGAATGTATTGTTTAGGTAATGTAGTGTTTTCACTTTTTTTTTTTTAACTTCTATCAAGAAATATGTTAAAAAAATGTATTGAAAAAAAGTATTTGGGTAATGAATAGTCATCCCAAATGAGGTGATTTATTATATAATCTCATCCCAAACTTTATTTCATGTAGTCCAATAGAGAGCTATTTTTATCAAAAACTCTAAAATTTATATCAAAATTATTGAAAAAATATTCGAATAAGAAATCCAATATAAATGACCTTAAGGCATTCACAATGGGTATATTATTAGTCAAATTTATCTAAAAAATAATTAAAAGGTGAAAAAAATATTTATACAATGAGTTCTCCACTGTTACACTATATTTAGTTTTTATTTAAATGATTGGTTAAATTTTGCTAATTAATTTCTTTAGTTACGTATTATTTTAGAATAAAATAATAGCCTTGGTAGAACTCGTTTTATAAAATAATAATTATTCTTATATATTTTAAAGATATCTTATTTTAAAATAATAAATTAATATTTTATCAAGATAACCAACATATTTATTAAGCCTGTTATTTGAAATTATAAAAAATGAATAATTAATTTGTTATAAAACTAATTTCTCTAGCAAGTGTAAAAACACATTACTTTGGTTGAGCATATACAAGCAATAAATATAAAGCATATTGAAACAAGTAGCGGGACATGGATATCACGTGGACGAAATTAAAATCAATAATAATAATAATAATGACGATGAGACCGTTATTAAAATTTCTTATGCACGAGTTTAGAAACGATATGAACTAGGGATAGTATTAAAATTTCTTATGCACGGGTCGATATTAAAATGAACTAGGGATGAGGCCGTTTCGATTTGAACTGTTCTAAGAGCATCTATATCAACTTTGATATTTTTATCCCTATCGTAGGATTAAATAGTAAAAAATTTACTTAATTTTCAAAAACATCAAACATCACATTTCCCATTTCTATCTATATTTATTATTTATTTTATTTTATATTATTTCTTTATTATCCTTTCATTTATTATAATCAATCAAAAAGTTATAAGATTAATATATATATATTAAAAAATTATAGGGAAAATATTTACGGATGAATAGTAAATCTCTATTTTTAGGGATTTACTATTCATTTCCTATCCCTATACCCTATTTTAAGGAACCTGCTGCAAATGAGTTTTTAATGATTTTATATGTTTTTTCTTAAATTATAGGAAAAGTTAAATTATAGGAAACCTACTGATGCTCTAACTCGAGTTTTTTTAAAAATATAATGTAAAAAAATATTGACCCGATCAAGGGCGGCATTAGGTGTAAGTGAAGGTGTGCAGCTGGCTCGTCTCTTTAAATAATAAAAATAAAAATTAATTAAATATTAAAAAATTAAGATTATCAGTGGTTTTGATTAGTTAAATATTATGAAAGTGTTTAGATCTCAATTGTTGCTTGCATTGTCCAGTTAGTGTGAGATAATCTATTTGAAATTTCCGATTACGTTGGATAATTTCACCTCTGACCGATAGTCATCTTTATTTTCAAATAATTTATATTGAATTTCTGAGACAGTGGGTTCTACCTTCCTTAATCCTTTTTTTCAATTCTAATTGTTGTTTTTGCATTGTTTTTTGATAATTGGTTATTTAATATTATGCTATCAATAAATTTAATTGAAATTTTAATTGTTAGTGTTTTAATTTAAAGAGTTTTAAAATGCATGAATATTTAGTGTTCAATGTTTGTAGTATTTAATCTATTTGTCTAACTACGTACTATTATATTTCTACTTACTATCAATTGTCACTTGTAATATAATACAATGTTATATTTAATTTTCTTAATAAATATTGAATACCCTAAAAATAAATCCTAAAGTCACCCTTGGACCCGATCCAACCCACCCCGAACTGCCCAAATCACCAAGTCGGATCAGGTTCAAGACAGGATTCTATATATTTAGGTCGGATAGTATCCGAACCCGATCTGATACATTGCCATCCTTGTCATCACCGAATTTTGTCCAGGGAAAAATCCGGTGTTGACAATCCCTAATATGAACAAGCGAGCGCTTGTGTTTTTTTCATTGTTATTTTATATATGAATATTTTAAATTGGTAAAGTTAAATTTAATCATTCAAAAAATAATATAATAATATTTAATTATTTATTAAAATCAGCTATTATATTAACTAACATATGAGTTCTTGTTTGGTAAAAAAAAAAAAAATTATTCTTTTCTCTCTATGTTGATATGCTGAAGTATGAAATCAAATAATTACCGGGGGAATTCTATACGCTAGTAAATCGATTCTACTCACGTACCAGGTTGGTTTCCTTAATTTATTTTAGTTTGCCTAAACACCATCCTTTGCATTACCATTCACATCTTGCGTGAACTCAGGGGCGCGAGGCTTGTCGGTGGGAAGCCTCGTTAGCGCGGGACGGCGGGGGGACGATGACGAGGTTGGCAGCAAGAATGGCGCAGACGGCAGGGACATCGTGGGCGTCGTGGGCAGCGTGGTCGGCAGGGATGCCGCGTGTAGCACATGCGGCAGGGACGGCAAAGGGAGCGAGCGGCTGGGACTGCGCGGGTAGCACAGGCGGCGGGGACTGCGCGGGGGGTGGGTCAGGCGGCGTGGGCTGCACGGGCAGCGACTACATAAGCAGCGTGGGCAGCGACTGCTCGAGCGGCAGGGACGGCACGGGCAACGCGAGCGGCATTGACTGAATGGGTGGTGGGCTGGGGATTAAATCTGAACAGAGAGAAAGGAAAGAGTGACGTCGTGCCGGATTAGGTTTGAACAAGAGAAAAAGAAAAACAAGATTTTATTTATTAAATTTTAATAATTATGATAAAATTTTAGTAATTTTCTTAATTTATTATCTTGCTTTTGATTACTAAATGTAAGAAGCTAAATAATAAAAAAAATTATTTTGATTCTCACGGACAATCTCATTTCTTTACTTATTTCATTTCCTTCAAATTTATTCCTGTGTACCAAACAAATTATAAAAACTTTTATTTTTATTTATTATACTTAATAATTTTATATTTTAAAATTTTATTTGAACTTATTTTAAAATTTAAAATAATATATAAATAAACTCCTTTTAATTTATATTTATATTTATATTTGTTTAGATATAAATATAATTTATTATAGTATATATGTGTTGTTTTTTATTTAAATAATGTAAATAAGGTTTGTGTTTTTAAAAATAATATACCTTTTGAGTTGTTTTCCCAATGCATGTAAAATTTTAAACTGAGTAATATATGAGTATGTATTTTTTTCAAAATTAGGTTAGTCGAAATGAGTATGTATTTTTTTTAATGAATTTAATATGCCTTTTGTAAATTAAACATCTTGTGTGGCAGCAAAAATGTTCCATTAACAAAACTCGGGTAAGGAGAAAACGAGTAATATTCCATTTGGGCCCATTAAATAGGATCATTTCTCTCATTCTAATAGGTCATGTGGTATTTTTCTAGATTTAAGAAACATATACTGGATTTATACACAAAAAAGGAAAATAAAAAATCAAAGCACACAATGGAGTAGGTGTTATTTTTCTTTTTTGACACTTCTAGCTTTAAATTTCGAAGATCCGAAGAATTAATAGGCCATATTTTCACGGTTTTCAAGTTAGGCTATTCCCAGTTCACTCTCCGTGGAGAATCCTTGTAAGTTTTTTTTTCCTTTGCTTATTGATATGCTTAACTCTGCGAGTAGTCTTGCCGGACCCAAGTATCCAAGTTGTCATGGTCTAAGTTGGCCTTATGAAAACCACATTAAAATTGATTTACGGAATTTTTTAGAAATCAAAAAGTGCTCTGTAAACAACTTGTGATCAATCTCATCAGAACAATTTGAAAGTTTTATACTTTGTAAGTAGTGACCGATCCAAACTAACCGTGACTGATTTACTCAGTTAACACTCATGTTTTGTTAGTTGCGACCAACCATCCTCCGGTTGTGATTGATCGCATCAACGCTTTACAAGCACATCCCGTCAGGTGCGACCGACCAAGAATCGGCAACAATTGGCCTCTGACGAACTCCATTTTTGGCCGCTGCAACTCCTGAATTTCGACATTTTATGCCCCAAAATCACCAAAACCAGTCTCTAAACATGTTCTAACAAGTTCTAAGTACGCTACCATAACTTAAAACACATTGAAAACAAATAATTTCCATAATCAACATGCTAAATAGAGATTGTTGGATCTTTAGATTTAATACTTGAGTGCGATAGAACTTATTCGAAAAGTTTTTATTTCTAGTGAAAATCTATAAGTATGAAACGTTTGATTTAAGTCAGAATCCTATTTATCGAATTAGTTTATTTTGATTTAGGATGAGAGCTTATATTTTAAAGTAAGATAAGTTCATCTTGAAGTATTACAAAGAGATTCACTTTATGATAGAAGATTCGTTTTGAGTTGAGATGAGAGATTACATTTCGATCTCAAAGTAATTAGAAGATTTTGTTTCAAGAAAAAATTACTTCTAGGAGAGCTCGATTCAAAAAGTTTGACATTCAGACATTTTGTATACATATGTATATATACTAAATGCTACTATTGATAAAGTTACCTTTGATATTTATATTTTTAGTATCTCCTCAGAGGTTGAGATTTGAAACCAACCTGAAGCAAAATTCAAACATATGTGATTTTGGGATTTGAAACTTTAAATTATATTATTTATTTATAAAATTTAATATTTATCAGGATTGTCTAATTTTGATTATACAGACAAACTTTCATTAATCCAATTTGACACTGGCAATTATTGGATGTGCTGCTTCTTATCGAGTCTGAGATGATCAACTAACGTATAATGGTTTTAGATAGCTTGCATTCAAAGCTTAATTATTGGATTCTCCCTCTTATTACTTGAATCTACTTTGTTTGGAGATTTCTTTTCAATATTCTCGGCATATATTTGAAGTGTTACTTGGGAGCACATCTATCGCCCCCACTATATCTTGGTCGCCTAACCTCGCTCTTTATGTGTTGTGAGGACTTAAAAGCATAACTTCTCTCTTTCCTTTTCGCCTTTTGCGTTTTTTGGGCATCTCTCACACACAATACAAGATTGTGGCACCAAGTGCATGTGATTCCCGATCTCTGTCATCACGTCCTTCCTAAATGAGTAAAGGGAGAGCACTGGCTCCCAAAGGATGCAAACACCATCAAAAACGAAAGTGTAGGTGTATTGTCACTCTTCATCGTAGGAAGGCAGGGTTTAGCCTTCATTCATTCCCACTTGATTCCCAACTCTACAAGGGAATCAATCAAATGGAGCACAAACGCTATGTAGGCATTAGTAGCCACCAACAAACTTGAAGGCGAGAGACGAGAGTAGTATGTAACCAACGTACACTTTCTTATAAAACCAATAAATAAGAACAAAAGCGAAAAAAGACACGAGATGTAATTAATTATCTGTGTATCTTACGCGAGTAGTGAGTGCGTCTGTACCTACCAAGAGCGGCGCGGGGGGAGACAACAGAGCCTAAAAAAAGACTATGACGAAGCCCACCACCTAAAAACAGGCGGCCCATCAGGCCCAATCTGAAGCATTTCCTCTCCTGGCAGTTGAAGCTGGGTGGCATCAGAAAGCATCATCACACCCCGCTGTTGGTGATCTTGCAGCAGGCCATGGTGCTGCTGGTAATGAAGGTCCGGCGGCACAAACGGCTGAGAAGCCTGAGATTGTGAGACGTAGCAGCTGCTGGTCAATCCGGTATCACAATTCTCCGGTGGTGATGGTGGTGATGGGGATGACAGAAGAGAGAAAGCACGAGTGCTGTAGCCCACACCCACACTCCCCCGGTGTAGCTCTCCAGAGAATTTCCTTTGGTTGTTGTTTCCAGAGGTGGATTTGGAATGATCAACAACAAATGACTGTCCCAGAGATGTTTGGAGGAAGTTTGGGCCCTGACCATGCAACAATGGGAGCTGCTGCTGCCTTGCTTCCCTCGAGTTGTCATGGAATGACCACCCAGTGAACAATGAACTGCTTTCCCCGTCCATGAAGTTCAGCTGCTGTGAGTGGCTGTCGCACAGCATTGTGTCATTCTCAGCTTTTATCAGGCCGCCCCAGGCAGTGCTTTCCCCGGCGGCACTGGTTGGAAACATTTGAGAGCAGCCAAAAGTCAAATACCGTGTACCTGCATTGAGTTGGCGTAGTTGTTGGGTCATCTCACCATCATATTTCATATGTAATATATTATTATTAACTGCCAAATGACGTGCTCTCATCAGAGATACCCAAGTATAAAAATTAAAAAGTGTACACTTGCTATCAGATTGAAACCTTGATGGCTGGTGAAAAGCATTCCAGAGTTTATGGAAAAGGATTCAGGGTGAATCTTCCTACGACGCCGGTTGTGCCCATCAAGGCGTTTTCTGCAGCTTCGTCTTCCCTCGTCAAACTCCACCAAAGAATGGAACCTGAAAATGTGGAGTCAAATGAGTTAAACATGTAAACCTGCGACGTTTTTCCAAGCATTTTATGCGTTAGAAAAGTCCTTGGCAAGGGCATAGTTGTGGTGAATCCCCAACATAGGCGCCCAGCCCACAAGGAGGATTCAAATAAGGACAATGAGCTTTTCAACATTCAACTTCTATAACACTAGAGACAAGAGGACAATCCCATACCCTCGAACACCAAATATATAAAAAAACGCAAAAAATAAGAGACCATCCTAAGCCTAAGGTCAACGTGGTTATGATTCATTGGGTTTTGAGTCATCCATGATCCATTGCAAGATAACAACATCACAAAGTAGGGACGTGAAGAAAATGAACACCAATGCTTTTACTGGTAGTATTTTTGAGTGACCAAGTGATCTCTCTGCCAATCACCATGCCTGATTTGTATGTATACCACCTTCTCTACATATAATTATATCCAAACAAAAGCTTAAGTGGGGATTTTTTAAAAGGAAAGGAAATGGAAACTGATATGGGAATGGTTGAGTGGCGATTAATATCTTGTTAATCCATCCATCAGAACAACCCTGCTTGATTGCTAGCAATCAATTTAATCAGTAAAAATATTTAAGATTGATCATGATCGGTAGTAACCAATCCAGATGAGTCAAATTATCTGTAATGGACGTAAAGGGAAGCAAGCACCAGAATTTAATGCAATTGTATTTCAGAATATTAGAACAAAAGCAAACATTTTGGAAATGAGAGTCCCATCCCACCCACCCGTTTCCTCTGCAACAAACCAGGGAAACAATGCCATCAAAAAAGAAGAAGAAAACCATTCAGGCCTAGGTTTTATTTATTGTCATTAACTAGGTTTTGGGTTGGCATAAGCCGCATAACATAATCATACATAAAAAAAAAAAAACCATTGGTTTCATTCTGTGCTTATATCTGGAAATTAGTGATGACCGAATTGAATTAGGTGTCAACAAGTGTACCCAGACCTTTGAAATTTTTTACCTGCTGCATTGCTGGCAAAACCGCTGCTCGTGACCTCCAATTGTGACTTTTGGGGTCTTAGAGTGGATCTCGCAGACTTTATGGCGTCGGTGGTAATCCCTGCACTTTCTAAGGTCTGCTGTGCACCCATCAACTAAGCACGCAACAGTCTGATTTCCCATAACTGGCTGCCGAGCCCTTTTAGATGGCCCAGATGTGGATGACGCCATCACAGACTCTAGAGTCCAGAGTTCAATGTTCTCTAATTCTCTGTTTCCCTCCTAATTAAGCTTCAAGAAAGACCCAACAAGAATAGAATCTTTCCTCTCTGCCAATTGCAGGTCTGGCCTGCCTCGGCTTTAGTTGTCCTCTAGAATGAAAAACACATAGGAGCTGTCATTCAATGTCTAGAAAGCTGTGGTTGGTTTGCTACGATATGATAGTGACTTTCCCCATAAAATAGATGATAACCAAATGCTAAAACAAATTAACAACACAGAAACACGCACAGCTGTAAGCAGTAAGCAGTAAGCAGTAAGCAGTAAGCAGTAAGCAGTAAGCAAGTAAGGGTGTCGACGTCTGAAATTTTGTGCTTTTTTTAGTCACAAGAGAGAGAATTTCATGTGAAGAAAATACAAAGAAAAAGACTTCTCATGGTGAAAGCTACGCTTGCCCAGTTAAGTACGACTTTAATGCCTCACAAATGGCAACAAAGCGTAATCATCAAAGGCCAAATCTCAACCAAACTAAACATATATACGAATACTTTTTGTTTTAGCCCGGAAGCTTCAACAACGCTTTCTTAACTCACCTACACCTGCATGAGGTAGCTTAAATTTTCCATATATGGAAAGTTTATCTGAAAATCAAAGACCACTCTCCCTTCGATGCATAGTTTATGAAAATAAACATGGAACCAAAACAATTATACCAGTTTACTTTATATCAACTTCTGCGCACAGTTATTTTTCTTTTCCTCCTCCTTTTCAAGGTTCAACAGGGTGATTGCCGCTGCCCCAGACGTAGGGGGTCCAATAAATAACACAAACAAAAGCTCAAAACTAGTTTCCATATGGGGGGGAATGAATGAATGTAAGCATACAGATCGTCAATTATTATTTTCCACAAGAAGAAAACAGCTACTAGACATAGACGGATTAAGTGGGTATGAAGGTGAGTGAGTACCTGAGAAAAAGGCGACGAAATCAAGCAACAGATGGCCAAAATCCCCGAATTCCAGGCAGTCAACTTGATGAGGCACCGTTTCCCCAAAATATGACACAATTTATATAATAAAAAATTAAAGACAGAAAGAAAAAAAACATGCTCGGATAGTCTGATGCCTCCAAGACCAAAGAAAAAAAAAAGAGTTGAAGAAATTGGTATTCCACTTTTATTTATTAATTTATTCACCAGAGGAAGGGGGTGAAGAAAAAAGAGAAGAGGTGGACATAAGAGAAGGTCTTGTGTGTACGCTTCCCAGTTCCCAGTTCCCACCCACTCGTTCTCTGACAACTGACAGCGAGTCCATTAATATGCCATAAAGTTCCAACCATATATTTCACTCTTCACTTGCTTTGTTCAAATCAACTTTTCATGTTCTTTGCAGGAGGTGGACAGTGGACAGAGAGAGCAAACCAGGCTTACTGTGACAACTATTGGCTCGTAGTACAAGCATGAAGGAAGAGAGAGAGAGAGAGAGTGATTTACTGCGAAAGAAAAGAACGAGTTGTATGTGACTATGTCCTCTCCTCTGCACAACTCTCCTCTGCTTCCTCCCTTACTTTTTAGGCTCGTTCGTAGACAAGTCTATAGTCTTGTCCCAAAAGAGCAGAAGAAAAGAAAAAAAAACAACTATGTAAAAATGGTTGGGCAAGGAAAGGGACAGGAGTGTCGTGTCGTGTGCTATTGCTTTCGGCTTTTAGATGGATAGATAGAAGAGGGGGGAGTGGGGAAAATTCATGTGTTCCCCGTTCCCTGGCGACATTGCATTTGCTTCATTCCTATCCTCTTGTCTCGTTTGAACTGTGACTCTCAAGTAGTGACATTAATAAGTGGATTGAGGGCCAGATGTTATTTTAATCCACGAAAAAGGCTCATTAGATTATTATAATCCTTCAATTTCGACTAAAGAGCTTTTGTTATTGACCTTAATCCTGCAAAATGACAAATCGATTTTTTTATTAATTTCAAATGACAAAACTAATGGTATAAAAATTACAGGCGAGGAGGATAAAGACAGATAAATGGGCGCAAACAAAAGTTACCAATCGCACATAATTTTATTTTATTATATTATAGTTTTTGTCTGAGGCTTTTGGAATCTTAGATGTTTTAGGTGAGGCTGGTAGGCTTCTGACGGGAACGTTGTTGGTGGAGGAGGCACATGACATTCGGCATCTCCTTTCCCTTTTGGTTTGAATTTTGTAAGTGTCAATGCGGGAATAGGGAGTCAACCCTCCCACTAATTTTATTTTATAAAAAAAAAACAAAATACACACACGTTTTAACTTTTACGGAGGCAGTAAGTAAAACCGATAGCACAACACACACCCTCCCCCCGGGGGCCCAAAAATAGGGGACCCATTGACTTGTTTGTTTAATAGTTTACAGTGAGAAGAGTTACTGGGGACCCATTTACTGGTTTGTTTTGAAATGAAATTGTAATGTAATAGTTAATAAGTTAAAAGTAACAAGTACCAGTAACTCTCTGCTTCAATGGGTGCAGCCAAGCCAAGGCTAGAATCGGTAGGGGCTTGATTGGTTGTGGCCAGCATTTCTTAATGGTTTTACTTAGGGGTGGTGTTCTGTACTTCTGTGGGATTGATTGAGATTTGAGAATCACACATGTGCACTCATATATATATATATATATATATTGACAAAAGGATTGGACCAGAGGTTCCTTGTACACACGCCCAAGTGGGTGAGCCCATTTTGCTTTCAGTTTTGCGAATAAACATCACTTAAATGCATCCATCTCGTACAACATAGCCAACCTGCACTTTAAATAAGTTTTTTTTTAAAACCTCATCATCATATTCATATATACAACTTTAAAAAACACATTCAATAGTAGGTATTTGATAACTAAGTTTTTTAGTTATTTTTCTTATATGTTGTTGATTTTAATTTAACGAAAATATAAATCTTATGTTTTAAATAATACATATTAATATTCTACATATTTACCAAAATTAATTTTATATTAACTATTGTCAGAAATTTTATTTATATAGATGTATTAACTTAAATATATTAAGACTATTAAAATTTTAAATATATTTATACATATAAATATCATTCCAATTATTTATATGTTTTAATAATAAAACATAAAATATTACAATATAATGAGAGACACAATATGAGATATTTATTACCATTTGAATTATTATTATATATTTATTTACTATTTAAACTATACATTATATTTATGTTTTAATTTATTTTTTAATATACAATTAATATATCGAGTTCCTAAACAAAGTAAAAATATAATATTTGTAATGAAAAATGTTATTGTATTCATGAATCTTGTTTTTGAATATTAATGAATTATTCGTGAACACTAACAAACAAACAAGAAAACAATGATTTAGTATTTGTGTTCTCTTTGATTCATTAATAAATAGCATTATGTTCGAACACCTTATTATTTAGCTTGAATCATTTACAACCTACATGCAAGTAATGAGTGAAGTCATTTATTTAAAAAAAATGAATACATCCTGTCTTTCATAACACTTTCTTACTATATATATATAAAGAATTGATAAGTAAAAATAGAGAGCAAATGCAATTAAAGTCATTTGATCGAAAAGGTTCAAATCAAACTTTTGTTTAATTGTTCATTCGTTATGGTACCTACTAGTACAATTTAATTATAATCAAATAGCTCTGGGGCTTCTCGGCTCCTCCTAGCACTTATTTTAATCATAAGCATATATACTAAACAGACTCAAATCACAGCATAAGCATGCTGGTTAAAATTTTACACATAAGCTTTTAAAAAAAATATATATCACATGGCAATGAATTTAGTAATGATATATAGCACTTGAGATTCATATAAAGTTTAAAACCGGTGAAGAAAGGGCACTTAGTTTTATAAACGCAAGTGACTGTACTGTAGTGTACAAAAGAAAACAAGCCAGATCGAACACCCTCGTGCCGTGATCATAGGATGCTGTAATATTGAGAATATATAAGTAGTTGGGGCCTGGGGGGTCCAATTCACTGCTCATTCTAATTAATAAATCGTAGATTTTTCCATACTAATTAATGTGGCTCTCAAATCCATCCATCGTCGTCGATTAGTTGTTGCACCGCTCAATAAATGAAAGCGAAGGAGAAAAAAGCAAATGAATACGAGGGAGCCGTTGGACTTGGTTGTGCCTTTTGCTGGTCAAAAAGCTCGTAAAAGGTCAACAGTAAGGGCTACTCGATAGGTGGGGGAGGGTGCAAAGAGGAAGAGGCCTTTACTTATGCGTTTAATGATGTAACGTATGATTTCGCTATTCATAATTAGGGATGGTAATGGTATGTTTTAATTTTGTATTTTATTTTAAATATTATTAATTTTTTTGTTGGATTTAAAATTTTAAAAGCCAGTTTTAGTTTTATTTGATAAAAAAAGATAATGTATTTTTAAAATTTAATCTGTTGAAATACATGAGTTGGAGATTTTCTGCCTTGTCCATTCCTTGAAACGAGTTACACATATATATACACACATAGCGACCGCCTAGGATTGCTACGCCATAAATACAATTAATTACAACGATTCGTACTTCCTACAAATAGACACAGAAATAAGGAAACATAGAAATTATGGAAACAATAATAACTTCGGCGAGATGCTGCCGCTAAGAGGAGCCGTGTGCTGTACGCGGTACGCGGCTCCAATACTCCCCCTCAAGCTAGAGCATGAAGAGTGCGAATGCCCAGCTTGCGAAGAAAGAAATCAAACTGGTGACGCGAAAGACCCTTAGTCAAAATGTCAGCCAATTGCCGAGATGTATGCACGTAAGTGGTCGCAATGAGGCCACGCTGGATGGCATGCCGGACAAAATGACAATCCAGCTCAATGTGTTTAGTGCGCTCATGAAAGACGGGATTGGCGGCGATATGTAGCGCAGCCTGGCTGTCACAGTGTAAGCGCATAGGAAGAACGTGAGACACGCCCAAGAACCGGAGAAGTCCCTTGAGCCACTGCAATTCACAACAGGCAGCAGCCATCGATCGATACTCAGCTTCAGCGGAGGAACGCGACACAGTCTGTTGCTTCTTCGTTTTCCAGGAGATAGGCGAGTGCCCAAGAAGAATAAAATAGCCAGTAAGCGAGCGTCGCGTCAAAGGACAACTCGCCCAGTCGGAGTCACAATAAGCGATGTCCGGAGATCACGGTCAGCCCGCATGAGGAGGCCCCGCCCAGGATGCCCTTTCAAGTATCGCACCATACGTAGGGCGGCCTCCCAATGTTCTTGTCGTGGAGCCTGCATAAATTGTGCAAGGACATGCACACAATAACATAACTCAAAACGAGTTATAGTCAAGTAGATCAACCGACCTACCAAGCGACGGTAACGGTGTGGGTCAGACATGAGCGGGCTGGTGCTCAAGGCGAGATGATGATTCGGATCAATCGGAAGTGAGGAAGGCCGTGCACCCAACAACCCAGTCTCGGAAATAATGTCCAGGGCATATTTGCGTTGGCAGAGAAAAATTCCAAAGAAGACTACGAGCTACCTCAAGACCCAAAAAATATTTAAGAGGACCAAGATCTTTCATATGGAAACAAGAGCTCGAGATAATGTTTAAGTTTCGTCACAAGAACCGCGTCGTTTCCCGCAATAATCAAATCATCCACATATACCAACACATGTAAAGAACGATTATTCCGGGAATATGCAAATAAGGAGTAGTCCGACGAGGATTGAAGAAAGCCATAATTGAGCAAAGCAAGAACCTAACTTAGAGAACCAAAGACCGAGGGGCCTGGCGCAAGCCATACAACGACTTGCGGAGCTTGCACACCTTCGTGCTATCGAGAGTCGGGAAACCAGGGGGGAAGCTTCATGTAAACATCCTCGTGGAGATCGCCATGGAAGAAAGCATTATGCACATCCATCTGATGAAGTTCCCAATTCCGTGCAGCAGCAACGGCCAAGAAAGTGCGAATCGTCACCATCTTGGCCACAGGGGCAAAGGTTTCGTTGTAATCAATCCCTTCGACTTGATGGTTTCCCAGGATAACAAGACGCGCCTTGTATCGTTCAATAGTGCCGTCAGAATTATGCTTGATTTTATAAACCCATTTACACCCAAGAGCCTTCTTCCTTGAGGGTAAGGTCTCCAAAGTCCATGTCTGATTATCTTCCAAGGCCTGGATCTCGAGTCGCATGGCATCACGCCATTTAACATCCCGCGCTGCCTCAATATACCGAGTAGGTTCGGTAGAGGCATCTACATGCTCCAAGAACGTCTTATGGTGTGCTGAAAAATTGTCAGAAGTCACATAATGAGCTATAGGATAGAGAACAGTACCTGAGGACCGAGGTGAAGGAAGGGGAACAGTGCGAATGGGATCTTGCAAACATCGAGCGCTGTATGTGACATAATCATTCAGCAAAACGGAGCGGCGAGACTGCCGATGTCCTCTGCCTAATTGTTCTGGAACCGAATCTGTTGTTGTTGCAGATTGATCCTGTTGGCCGGCAACTGTGTGGGCGTCATCCTGTGGCGTGCTCCCCCTGACCTCCAGAGGAGGGTCGGCCGGGGCGCTGCTCCCCCTGACGTCCACAGAAGGGGGGACCGAAGGGGTGGGATTTGCGTTATCACGCTGCGCGCTCCCCCTGACTCCCACAGGAGAGCCTAGCACTGCGGAGGAATCCATACCCGAGAAAGGCGCGGCCGAGGAAACATCCACGAGCATTGGTGCTGGAAGAACCTCAGGTGACGACGCGGAAACATCATGCATCGTGGGAGAAGTGGTGTCGGGCAGTCCGCAGGAACCATAAGGAAAACGGTCCTCATGAAACACGACATCACGTGAAACAAAACATTCCTGGGCGTCAAGATCATACACACGCCAGCCCTTCTTGCCGTAGGGGTAGCCCAAGAAAACACACTTCCGACTGCGGGCACTAAATTTATCTTTGTCCCGAGACATACGATGCGCATAACAAAGACACCCAAAAACCTTTAAGTGAGCGTACTGAGGGACTCGGCCAAATAGAATTTCGTATGGAGTCTTCCCATTAAGCAAGGGAGTAGGAGTACGGTTGATAAGAAATCCAGCCGTCAAGACACATTCACCCCAAAATTGAATGGGTAAATGGGCTTGAAAACGTAAGGCGCGGGCAACATTCAAAATATGCCGGTGTTTGCGCTCAACCCGACCATTCTGCTGAGGTGTGCCGACACACGACGTTTGATGCAAAATTCCTTGTTGAGCAAAATATGAGGCTAAGCAAGTGAATTCGGTCCCATTATCACTACGGACAAGACGAACAGATTTTTGAAACTGCGAGTAACCATGACACAAAAATTTTGAAGAACTTGTGTCACCTCTCGCTTTTCTCGTAACAAATAAAGCCAAACAGCGCGTGAAAAATCATCAATAATGGTGAGAAAGTAAACAGCACCGCAAGAAGATGGAGTTTTATAAGGACCCCACAAGTCACAATGAATAAGTGAGAAACAATCATCAGCTTTATTATCACTGTGAGGAAAAACCTCACGAGTTTGTTTAGCTCGATAACATACGTCACATGGTGGTGATGGACCACTAGTTGTACTACGAACACCAGGAATTGCACCCAACACAGACGCAGAGGGATGTCCCAACCGTCGATGCCACAAAGCGTCATCTTGGCTGCCTCGTACATGATTGACGTGCACGCGTTCCGCTGCTCGAAAATAATAGATCCCATTGCACTGTTCACCCGCTCCAATCAGGGTCCTCGAAGTGCGGTCCTGGATCACACATAGCTTATCAGTAAAGGTGACAATACAATTCAATTCTTGTAATAATTTGGCCACGGAGAGAAGTGTGCAAGTCAAATTAGGAACAAGCAAAACACGAGTCAGAAATAAATTATGTCCAATGCGCAGAGTTCCTTCTTGCACGGCAGTTGTAGTTTTGCCGTTGGGTAGACTCACAGGACACGGCGCAATCGCTTGAAGGTCAAGCAACAACATTTTATTTCCCGTCATATGGTGCGAAGCACCAGAATCTACAATCCAGTCAGAGGAAGATGACTTACCAGACAAACGGTCAACACTCCCACCTTTATGGGCATTTAACAAACCGAGCAAAGTGGCCCATTGATCACCAGTGAGGCTTGGAATTCCCTGGCAATCTCGCTCTTGGACCGTTTGTGGTGGGTCAACCACAGTCTTCTCCACTTGGACAATGTTGGCCGCTATATTGGTCCCGCGACCACGTCCCATGGGCAGGTGATTAACTCCACCACGCCCACGACCAGCTCCTGGCCCAGTTGTGCGCGGTCTGTCACCCCACCAATCCGGATAACCATGCACTTGAAAACAGTCCTTGCCCGTATGCCCAGAATGTCCACAATGTGTACATGTTCCAGGCCTGCCTTTAGCACGAATGGCGGCAGCTTTAGGTCCAGTCTGCATCGCAAAACTCACCACCTCGCCTCTGTCGTCCTTGTGACGAGCAATATTGCGGTGTCGCTCCTCTTGTATGATCAAAGCATAAGCTTTATTGAGACTCGGTAAGGGTTCCATGCTCAAAATATTGGAACGCACTGTTCCATATACTATATCATCAAGACCCATCAAAAACTGATGAACTCTCTCTTCTTCGCGCTTCTTGTCAAATTCGGTGGACAGATTGCACTTGCAACTTCCACAACGACATGTGGGTATTGGCTCATAATTAACCAATTCATCCCACATCACCTTCAAGCGGCCGTAGTAGCCGACAACAGCTTGTCCTTGTTGTTTGCAAGCAGCAAGACCAGCCTTCAACTGGTGAACGCGTGGCCCGTTTCCAATGGAAAACCGCTGACGAATATCCTCCCAGAGATCCTTCACAGTTTCCATATAGGTGATGGTGGAGCGTAACGTAGGTTCAATTGTATTGAAAACCCACGCTACGACCATAGAATTCACCATCCACCATTCTTCAATTTCAGGTGACCCATCGTCTGGCTTGGCGCACGTTCCATCGATGAAGCCAAGCTTCCTTTTGGCGCGCAGGGCGTTGCGCATGGATCGTGCCCATTCCTCATAATTGTCTCCTTTCAGCTGCACCGGGGTAATGACAATACCAGGATTGTCTGCAGGATGCAGGTAATAGGGCGAAGGAATTTGTCCCTTCGTATCACCGACCGTCGTCGGGGTAGCAGACACAACACCGGTCGTCGCCATGGCAGTCGTGTTCGTTGTTTCTACTCACGGCTCTGATACCATGTTGAAATACATGAGTTGGAGATTTTCTGCCTTGTCCATTCCTTGAAACGAGTTACACATATATATACACACATAGCGACCGCCTAGGATTGCTACGCCATAAATACAATTAATTACAACGATTTGTACTTCCTACAAATAGACACAGAAATAAGGAAACATAGAAATTATGGAAACAATAATAACTTCGGCGAGATGCTGCCGCTAAGAGGAGCCGTGTGCTGTACGCGGTACGCGGCTCCAATATAATCACATCAAAACTAAAAGAATGTTAAATTTAATTAATGAAATAGAAAAAAATTAATAAAAAAAATATTAATGTTTTCTGACTAAAATAAATTTAAATTTAAAAACAAAAATATTAAAAATAATTTTTAAAAACAACCATAGAATCCATGTGTTTTGAAAGCAGATTTTAGAATCTAATCATATTAAATTAGTATTGGATTTGCATTTTTTTAAACCCTGTATCAAACAGGGCCAAGAGATTTCATTTTAATTAGGAGTTTTTATTGTTTTCTTGCCATCATGCCCCAACATTAATCAAAGGCCTCACCGTTGTAACACATATACAATACTGATTTATGGTTTAAGATCAATCCATAAATCAATCATATATAGATAAAATATAAAATTATTCATATAATAAAAATAAAAATAAAAATTACTCAAAGAACGTATTCTATTATAGTCCTATTATATACTGATATTACTGTTTGTAAATTTTTTATAATAATCCTATATTAGATTAATCTCACTATAAAAATAGTCCGCATCACAATTTTATTATAATATAATATTACAGACTCCATTCACCAATTTTATACTTTATCTAATTAATAGATTTATTTATGTGTCTCACCCAAATTGGATAATAGACTTTAATAAGTAACAGTATATTATAATACTCGGTTACAAAAAAATACAATAATATAATATAATAAATATTTAAATAAAATATATGTTAAATTAATTAAAAATAATTTTTACATTCAATAAAATGACTCGCTGCTTTATATAGCGTCATACTAACATATTCAACTAAATTAGATTGGTAATCTAACCTCTACTCATATGTACTCCTACGCACGCAAAATAGATCGGAGAGTTAGGCTCCATTTGATATGATATTATTATTTTTTAAAAAAAATAATATGTCCAATAAATTTAAAAATATTTATAAATGATTTAAACTTATAGTTTTTAAAAATAATCATACTTTAAAAAATAATCTAAGTTTGCCGAAGGACGAAATCAATGTGATATCAATGAGACATAAATATGTAGAACAAAAATATGTACTGAAATCACTTTTGCCGTGATTTTGTCAACCAGTTGACCATATGCATGATCCAAGAATCCCAACTCACAAAATATCCTTGATTTATTCTTACTTTTGTATCTACCCCAAATGAAAACTCATTTTGCTTCTTCATACTGCACCCATGGGATGAATGATAAAACTGTTATCCCAAAATATCATATTAATAAGTAGTAAAACTACAACTATTTACTAATTAGTTATGAAATCTCTACTGTTTGGTGTATGGGTGCTACCCGCCATAGCGGCGGCAGGGTCTACCTATTACTGTACTCTGTCCCCGCTTAGGCGGGTAGTAAAATTTTAAAACCGTACCCTACCCATGTATAGGCAGGGCGGGCTACCCCGTCTTATGGCGGGATTGGCGGGGGGAGGCTTCATCCGCCCGCTCTCCATTATCGGCTTTTATTAATCTCTCTTAATACAACTTTGTCTTTTAGAGGCTCCACGAAGCAGTTGATAAGAGTGATTCGGTTTTATTGGGGGCGAAATCAACCTATTACCGCCTCCCGTCTCCGCTTAGGCGGTAGGTCAAATTTTAAAATTGTATTTTGTTCAATATGTAAGCGTGGCAGGATATATTGCTCTTTAATGTATATGTGAATGAGGTTTCATCCGCCTGCATCTTGTTATCACTTTTTATTGGATATGTCCATATAAATAATTTTGGCTTAAATCAAATTTCTATATCATTTTTAACTAAAAAATTATCAAAAATGATTTAATTTTATAATAATAAATACCATTCAAAAACATCAAAAATTATAAAAAATAATTAAATAATACTATTTAAAAATTATAAAATTATAAAAAAATATTAAAATTAGGCGGGGCGGGGTATTCCTTTACCTATTACTACTCCCCGTCCCCACCTAGGCAGGGTGTCGATCGAGTTTATAAACTACACCCCGCTCTTGCCTAAGCGGGATAACCCGCTCCGCATAGCGAGGGCGGAGCAAATAGCGGATGGGGTAGTGAGTGCGGGTATTTGTTGCCCACCCCTAATTTGGTTGGTGTATGAGGCACCCGGACATTATGGCTCTAGGAGTGAACATATCAATATAATATTGGTGGCATGGACTGGTGTAGATTAGGCAACAAAGATGTATGACGATGGCAGGGTCGTCCAGCACAACATTTTATCCGGCACATCATCAATGTCATGTCTCGGCCACCGCAGTGCTCATTAAAGCCATCCACTCAACATAGAGCACCGTACGCGGCCATAAGATCCGCGCGCTCTCATGACCACTGGTAAATTTGTACTATAATTAATTAATTAGTAAAACTATTTCTGTGTTTTATCTGATTTTGTCCCTAGCTGTGTGTTGTGTCTGGATGGAAGACGGTTGGGAGGGCTCGGGTGAGTGTGTGCGTCTGGTCAGTCGACGAGGGCTACTTGCATCTCAATGAGGATGGATTGCATTTGCACGGTGGGAGTGGGAAGGAAATTAGGGGGCTACTATTTTGGTGAAAAGAAACTTTTAATTACAGTATCATTAAATTTAATTACATCCCAATCCAATGGCTAAGAGCATTTATAAGTTAAATTGATTAACTAAAGTTATATTTAGCTTTCTACAATAAAGCTTTAGCTAATGATGTTTTAATGGTACATCATTTATTTTTTTGCTTAACTATTATTTTACCTATTCTACCCTTACCATATGTATTCCACAAATTTCAAATTCTTAATCGCACCGGCATAGAGCGAGGAGGGAGGACGATGCAGATGTGCGATGGGATTAGAGGTGAGTGACAGGTGAAGGAGCAGACAAGTGGAAAAGAGACAGCGTAGAGGGGGATGGGAACTAAAATGCTACAACAACAGGCAATTTTTGCCTCCATAGAAATGAGTAAATAGCAGTATTAGCCATAAACGCGAGTCCCCAATTCCCCAACAATAAATTACAAAACTTAGAGGCCAAACTACACAAATCCAATTCTAGTTTCTCATATTCTTATCAACTCTTACTTCTTTTGGATTTTGGAATTGTGCACTCTTCACAAAAATTGAGGCAAACAGAACCATAAATTAAACGAAAAACAAGCAACACCCAAATCCTAAAATTATCCCCAGAACAAGACGTAATAGAGCAGATTTTTGAGTCTTATAGAGATTACGCCAATTAAATAAAGGGTTTTGAAGTTCCATCAATTAAAATTATGACATTCAATGAGTCCGAACATCAAACAAAAGTACTAAAACTATGATTTTTGGGTCTTTATTAGGGATTTATACAAATTGTGAGGGTAGCATGGGAGGGGGGAGATGTAGAGGTGCGACAGAACTAGAGATAGGTGATGGGGCTGGGAGGGGAGCAACGCACAGGAAGGGGGCAAGATATGGGGAAAAGGAGAGAAGCGAGGAGGGGGGAGGATGCAGAGTTGTGATGGGATTGGAGGTGGGAGAGGGGAGGAGGGGGTAGACGCAGAGGCTGGATATGAAATTAATATTATTTGTTGAGCTAGCATGATCAGTTAAAGTAAAAGTAAAAGTTATATTTAGCTTTCATTATTGTTTTTGCTAATAATTTAATTAGACCATTGGAGAGCAATTTAAGTTAAATTTTGCTATATTTTTTGCTATAGCTAATAAGTTAGAGATGTTCTAACAAACTTGATTTTTAGTTAAATGAAGAAGCTTGTATACTCACAAACTACTGCGGGGCTAATATGAAAAAGCACATAAAAGAAGAGGAAGGGGAAAAAACAAGAAAAAAAAAGTTGTTTCTAGCTATACATACAAACAGAAGCGGGATATTATTCTTAAGTATGGACAAGTTTTAATATTAGTGTTTGTTATTCGAGCGTCCTACGGGCAAACCAATTTAGTGTCTTGCTCAACAAAAAAAATGACACTAAAGTTTCCAAACGCTGGTTAATGAAAAATGGGCCCTTCAAATGGAAATTAAGAAATCACTTTTGATTAGTGATTGAAATAGATGATAGAAGGTGAAAACTCGAGCCTACATTTGAAAAGTTGGTTGAGATAACTTTGATACTTTGTTAAACAGAGAGAATATAAATAATGTATATGAATCATTGAAAATTCAGACATTTAGTTCTAACATGTGGCTACAAACTTTCTTAGGTTTTCCTGTCCGTGTGAAACGAACGAGAGAATAAATCAATTTATTTAACTCACCACCTTAAGTTCTCATTGTTGGTAACATTGTCAATTCAGCCTAGAGGGCTCTCTCTTCAAATAAACGAAGATCGACCTTCCCAATCAAATATTAGACATAACTCAACAAAGAGAACAACCCTAACTTGATTTCAACGTAAGGAAAAGGCCATTTATAATCGGTTTAACTAATATTTAATTAATTTAATAAAAAATATTTTAATTTATTCTAGCTACTAATTTTTTTTAAAGCACACACATTTGCTTTCACATTTAAATTTTATATTAGTTTAAATATTATTTTTCTATCATTAAAATATTAATATCATCTTATTAATTTAAAATGCACACATTTAATGTTTTTTTATTAATATTTTCATTTAGTGAGTAAGTTAGTAGGTAAGCTAATTTAACTCTTAACAATTGTAAAGGTTTTTGTTGAGCCAAATGAAAATAGTTTTTTGATATTTGGTTTAATAATTTGGTTAAAAGTCTAATTAACTGAGTTAGATGTAAATGTTATAATACCATAGGAAACCAAAAACTAAAAAATAGACGCCCCTAGAAATATTAGTGAATAATAATAAGAGAAGTGTTACTTGTAGGCTAATGCACACACAACTTGAATTAAAATTTTCTCTAATACTAAAAATAGATTATCTAAATGTAGATGTTGAGAATCCTATAGGAAAAGGAAGGATTTGTCCATCATAAATAATATTTTCAACAGGAATCATATAACTGATCCAATATCAATAATATAATATTATTAAAAAATTTATATATTTTTCTTTCTTAGATGCAATATATTATCACGCCATCAAAATTATTCCCCACAACAGTAGACCCATAGTACTTCAAAGTACTTTTTGTCCATATAGTTCTATCCAACCACCAAATAAGAGGTTTGTCCATATGGTTTATATATATATTAATTGTATTATAGCCAAACATATATATATATGTGTATATATATTTTTAAAAATCCTAATTATATATATATATATATGATTTCTTGTTTCAAATTCTAATAACATATATTTATATAATTACAATTAAAATTAACTAATAATATAATTTATTATTTCACATTATTTTTGAAGAACATATTACTAACTATAATAATAATAAATAAATTATATGATTTTAAAAAATTCTATGACTTAATTATATGAGGATTTGATGCTTTTTTTATGTTTTTATATCTTTATTTATGACTTAAATAACAAAGTTAATCATAATTCTAAATAATTATTTCTAAATGTCAACAATACAATTTTAAAAAAACTCATCAAATGAAATTAATAAAAAAAAACTTTGACAACATTCTCCTGTCAGACATAGGTATAGACCAAAGCGGTTTTTGTCTTGATTTGTTTATCATGGAGAGTAGGGCCGTAAATGAACCAAACGTTCATGAACAAGCTTGCGTCGGCTCATTAAAAGATCATTTATGTTAGTTCGTTAAGGAATAGTAACGTTAGTAAACAGTTCGCGAACACATCATTGTTATATTCATGAACATGTTCGCAAACGTTACTGAACAAATGTTTCTGAACAGTTTATTAATATCATTCGTGTTCGTGAAAATTATTTGTAAACAAGAGATTAACAAATCAATTAATATGTATAACAGTTGTTTTATTAAATATAAATATATTTTTATTAATATAATTTAATAAACATATACTTTTATATTATTATTATAAAATTTTAGTAAACTATATATAGCAATTATTTGAACATATTAAACAAAGATAACACAACCTAATAATTAATTAATTATACTTTTTGTATTAATTTTACAGTATAAATTCTTTTCACAGACTTTTATGATTTTATAATTGTGTTCGTTAGTGTTTGTGAACAAGTTTATGAACACATGTTCGTAAACGTTCGTGAACAATAGAATAATGTTCGTAAACAGTTCATGAACATTATAATTTAAGGCTCGTGTTCAATTCAGTTCGTTATGAAATAGCAATGAACATGTTTGAACACTTACTACTTAACTCGGCTCGGTTCATTTGCAGCCCTAATGGAGAGCCTTTTAACTCAATAAAAATAACTGACTTTTGAAGTCGTATCAATGTTGCCGGTTGCATTCCGTCTAATGCTTATGCAGATGCACTATTCAAGTAAAACACATAAATACCTTCATTACCATTAAATATTATTTTTTATTCATATCAATTTAACAATAAAAAATATTTCTAAACTAACTACATAATATGCCTACAAATAATATTTTATAATTAAAATATGTGAATTTTTTTTTTGCAAAGTTTCTAAAATTAACCATTCATACATTAAAATATTATTTTTTACTATTTTATTTTATTCTTTTATAAATAGATGAAAAAAAAGCACAAAAATAAATGTAATAAAAATATATATATAATATTTTAATAAAAAATAAATAATATTAAATTAAATTTAGATTATTACTATTTATTTTATTAAATATTTTGTTAAAACTGAGAGTAAAATGATATAATTTTTAATACTTTTGTTATAATGATTCTTCGAACTAAAAAAAATAAAAATACATGGACTTTTGCAGTAGATACTGTAAACTAGCAGCTATACAGGAAAATTCCAGTGCCCCCCCGTCTTCAGGGCCTACCCGGGCACTTCCTATACCTTAAGGACAGGCAGGCCGTTCCGGTGCGGAGGCCAAAACTGATATCTTAAGACCTCCCGCACAAACCGGTTTCACCCCTCGCCCCACCACTCCCATAACACAAACATAATTTGCTAGTGTTTAATGGAAACCAATGGCATATCCTCTAAGTACGCCAATCTACGTTGCCATGTGTGTTTCACTGTATTTTTTACTTAAAAACGCAGTAAGTGCAGGAAGCTTCCGTCCAAAAAGACTGAAGCTCCCTTTGTCTCTTTCTTCTGCCATGGCTGGCTCATTAGGAACCTCAGAAGGGCCACTCATCTGAACTGCCATCGAAATTCCATGCAAACCCTGAAAAAGTTGGACGTATGTTTAGAACTTGGGTGCAGCAAATAACTATAAGCAACACAAAACAAATAATCATAAAACCTTCACGGCTGATGCTGAGACAGTGCTGTGCAGGCGCCGGTGCACCTGAAAGCAGTTGAAATCAGGATAAAGGGAAAATTGATGGTTGGAATAATGTACCAGTTAGAAATACTTCAGTTAAAACTGAAAGCATGTAAAGTGACTGCAAGGACAACACTCCGACCACGTAAACCATATTGCAATATCCCAATGGTGACATCACTCATTCGACATTGGTCCTAAGAAAAACTGGGACAGACCAAACCATTAAAATTATTCCTAGGGATAGCAATGACATAAGGGAACGAGGCATCAGTGCGCTCAAGCTCTGCTTACATGAAGCAATGAAAGCTGAAGCCTCCTTTTTTCATTTTTCCTTTTTTCTGGAAACAAAGCAAACCATTAAATTTATTCTCATCGTCTAGCAGACAAGAGAAGACCCAAATATTGATGGCCAAATCTGCATCCAATCCAATCTCTTCAAAGTGCTCACTGCTCAGACGATTGACCCATGTGGTATGCCTGCTCTAAGGAGATCCTGGGGCTAACAATGAGATAAGGGAACCAAGCATCACTGCACTCAAGTTCCATTTACAACTTGGGTTCATTAACAACTAGACCCATTTTTAGCTGTTAAGTTGTTCATTAAGTATAACTGAGCTAAAACAACCAAATAGGCTCAAGATCATTTATAGATGCAGTAGAACCTGCCGAAATCCAGTCAAAATCATGGGTATGAGATGAAGAACATATTGCAAACCTTGTAAGGTCCACTTGAAGATGAGGGAGATGATTCCAATGATAAAACAGCCGGAGAGAAAGAATTAGCCTGTAAATTCAAAGTTACACAGTTGGAAAAAGTAGCCATTGCAAGATAATAAAAAGAACAAGCTGCAATGCTCATAACTAAAGCTACTTTCTGTCACGACGAGGAAAGCAGCACTGCTTAAAACACCATCAAAAGACAAACGTAACATTGAGCATGAAAGAGTGTATGCAGCACACACATCAGAGTAAATCTACATATTTGTAAAGCCGTAGAATATACAATGTGCAACTTCTCAGCTTCCAATATATAATGCCTTTAAGAATATGTCCCAAACTTCAAGGCAAACTCAGACAAATAAAAATTTGCATAATCTCTGAATATTCTGATTCAACATAGTAATTAAATCCACAGAAGTTATCAGAATAATGTAACACATGCTACAGAATAAAACTTTACCGCTGGCAAAGATGCCACACGTGGTGACTCGAGAGTTAACTGGGACGAACTTGATGGAGATGCCTACAGAGAATCAGGAAGCATAAGTGAAGGGCAATAATAATAATAAAATGCAACAGTAAATTTTCCAGACACCTAAAAATAAAATTAAAATATAAGTTTATTTTCAAACTAATCTCGTAAATAGATAAATTTCAAGTATACATTAATTTTATTTTTTACCACCTATGATAATGTTTGTTCAATCTGAGTTTAGGTAATACAAATGCAATTATTATTATTGTATTGTTATTGTTATTATCATTATTATTATGTTTCAAAATATATTACTCCAAATTTAAAGGGAAAAAAAGAATCCAAAATAAAGGTTTAAAATACTGTCCATAACAAGAAACCAATTATGTCACAAGAAGAGCAAAAGAAGGGTTCATACCTGCAGACGCTCTGTGGCTTTTTTATTTTCCATACTCCATGCATAATCACATAGTCTAATTACTCCTTCGTTTGTGAGATCCTTAACAAGAAACCATAAACAGTCACTAAAGACATAAAAATATCCATTGTTGGTGTAGGTACTGTTACGATTTTAGTACCTGTTTCCCTTCAATCCTACTGAATTTCATCTCCTGAGACATCAAAAGTAAATGATTCAGACTTTCACTTCCATCTAGCAGCAAAAAAAACTGACCCAAAGCAAATAGTAAAAATCATTTGGAAAATGACTCACCAATGTTTGGACTGCGTTGTGAACAGATTGGACATCCTCATTTATCATCTTCACATCTCCGTGTAGTTCAGTAACCTAATCAGCTCAACAAATGCACTGTGAATTGACTTGAAATCTCAACAAACAAACGCCAAGTTACCAAAATCTAAGTTGGCCCTACCTCATCCCTCGTCAACGCAGTAAGCTCTACACAATCCTCTAAATTACAATTCACACCGTCAATTTGGGATGATAAATGTCGCTTGGCAAACTGAAAGACCGACTTAGGTTCAATCAGTAAATGTAGAAAATACAATTATAATAATGCATTATCACAAGATTTCCCCATTAATATTTGACAGGTACCAGAAACTGAAATATTTTTAGTAGTATCTCAAACAAATATAATATGATGCTTTCAGATTTACGTTGACGTGAAATAAAAATTTACACATTTGAATATTAATATAATATGCCAAACAGAGATCGCATTTGCATAACTTCCTTGGACAATAAGCCACAAAATAGAAATAATATCAGATGATTCAGATTTACATCCATTTATAATATAAAAATAAAAATGTGTTAATATTGAATAAGAATTGAGAAGAAAAGATGCTTGCCAAATTGTAGTAAACACACATTATGCTGTGAGCAAAATATATAGTCATGAAACCTAATTTTCTCTTTGAAGTTCTCATAATAAATGAACAACAACAGAAGCTGTCTTACAAGATCATTGTTATTTACTCGACACTTCTGGAGAAGTCCAACAATATTATAACAAATGAACAAACTCAAAAGATGAAAAACTTGCCTCAATTGATGAGTAAACCATCTCAAGTTGTTTAGCAATCTTAGAAGAAGCTTGGGATAAGCTGTGCCTAGTTGCAAACATCATATTGGAAAGTTTCCAGCCCTGAAAACACCAAATGTACACATACAAAATCAGCATATTACTGCATCAAAGAGAAGGGCAACTGGACAACTCATCATGACCACCCTTTTATAGCCTGGACTACACTGCCACTTCCCGAAATGGATTTTACTAAGAAAAACGAATATTTAAGATCATTAAATTATGTCCATATCAAGACTAATGTAACATTGTAACCACTTCAGAACTTTTTTTTCTAGCATTGTATCTCCTCAAAGCCTGATGGGTGTTGGGTGTTGGGTGTTGGGTGCTGGGGATGGCTGCAATGATCAACATTGAAGATGCAACATGTGTGGCAGAATAACACAGCAGTGCCTAAAGCTTGAACAAATAAAGTTTTCATGCTTTATCTGAATGACTTGTGGACATTATGCCACTGAAACTCACGACATCCAATATCTTCTTATTAGTTAATATGGTACACCACAAAACAAGGTCTTTAAAAATAACCCAAATTAAGCATGTAAAGCATTAAGGGATTTATTATATTTGAAAATCCCCTAAAATGCATTGTGATATCAAGATACTCTTAGTATTTATCATCTCCACTACTCAAGTAAAATCATAAGAGGTAACTGAACATACCTTCCACCAAATATAGCCATACCCTACAACAACAATAACTATAACTACTCCATATTTATTTCCACCTGCAAATAATGAAAATTGCAAATAAAAATTCAATTGGGTAATAAATAGACCATTTAAAAGCAGTCAAACATTTATGAAGAAAAAGGTTGACAATCATAACTACTAGTAAACTGAGGATTGAGGCAAATAAGGAGAATTAGCATTTCTAACATTAGACATGCAAGTCACATCAAAGAAAAGATGTGGGAATTCGTCATAAGGAGTGCAAGTTATACCATAGAAAAGATATGTTGAACTTTCTCACTACCATTCAAAAATAAAGA
Organism: Taxillus chinensis; assembly: GCA_023512835.1. Classification (NCBI taxonomy): domain Eukaryota; kingdom Viridiplantae; phylum Streptophyta; class Magnoliopsida; order Santalales; family Loranthaceae; genus Taxillus; species Taxillus chinensis. Next base: position 19,887,954 of record CM042085.1, on the reverse strand, counting down.
TAGATTACATACAAATGTTGATAAAACCTCCTAGAAGGCACCATTTAATTTTCTATAGAAAAATCGGCATCAAATCAAAATTTAAATTTCAACAACAAACTAAAATTAAAACTCAAGAGAATAAGTTGGTTAAAACAAGAAATCAAATTTCAAATACCAAGAACTTAAAAAACCAATGAGCTGTTTCAAACAATTTAGGCAATGGTACATCCAATTAAATATTGAACCAAATCTTCTATGAAAAATTAATGCACTATCCCCTGTGAGGTATGAAAAGACCAACCTGATCCACTGGAGGTGACAATTGTAACTGGTCTACTTGCAGACAACATTTGCAGTTCCTGCCTCAGATTATTAACCTGAAAATTTTTATGATAGACTATCATCTAGGAGTCTAAACTTCTAAAACATTTTTCACTGACAAGATTCAGAATGATGAACAAGGAATCGACTTACAATTTCAGTTTCAATTAGTTTTTTTTTGGTAGCAATACAACTTTTGAACCATGTATTTTTTGAAAAGGCACCCCCAAAATTATGAGGAAAACGAAAAAGTAGCTCACATAAAAGTTCAAGTTCAAAAAAGGTTTAGTTTAATAAGCTAAAAAATTTCCTATTACATTTCAGCATATCCTAAAAAAATGGATTGCTATTGTTCATATGCTTGGTCAGCTAATTGGATTTGTACACCTAGCAATGATAACTTATTCCTTCATTTGCACATAGGAATGACTAATGATAATAAAAAAATTAATTTTCTCAAGGCTATTATTAACCTTAAAAAAATACATGGAACCAAAATTAATGTCAAAGCCCTATAATGTTAACATGCAAACCTGGGCCAACAAAGAATCATTATGTGGTTTGGAAGTTGATTGAGTAGAGTCATCTTGTCGTATCTGCTTTAAAGCAACCTGCAGGGAAAACAAGATAAATTAATTCCAAATTCTCAAAGTAAATTAAGAATTTAATAACACTTTCGAAAAAAAACCATAGAGGAACATGATAATACTTTAGAAAAAAGAACATAGGGAGGGACTTGTGGTAGTAGGAGTAGTAACACTTCAGACATAGAGGAACATTCAGTAGTAGCAGCAGCAGCCGCAGTGGCAGTAGTAGAGGAACAGAAACAAGTAAAAGAAGGAACATGATAAAACTTTGGAATAAGAACAAGTAGTAACTTCAAGGATTAAAGTCCAAACAATCACAAAACTCCTAGGATATTTTTAATTGAAACATGCATGAAAAGGGAATCTTGACCATAAATCTGCCAGGATAAAAAATTTCGAGGATCTATTTCAAGGTCAAGAGTGGAAAAAGTAACAAAATAACACCATTCAAGTCGAAGAATCAGCTACAGTAGAAAATAAACATGGAAGAAATACTTTCCAGTTCATATAAATATATATATAAGGGATACAGGAGTTGAGATATCAACTTCTTTGGTAAAATTGAGTTGTATGTGGGAAAACCCATTTCAGGTCATTCCAATTTACTTTCCTACAGTTTTTTTAGCTTTCTTTAGGCTCCATTTTTTCTTGCTTCATTTGCATCAAGGATATCAACAATGGCAACCAGCGTGAGTAGTTGTCAAATGCATCAGGAGCCGAGTGTCAGTTGTCAGGCACAGTAGCAGCAGTGGGCATAGTACGGTGTTGTAAGCACGGAGGATGTCAGTGGGAGCAGTGTGGGTCATCATCAGCAGTGGTTAGTGTGGATAATATAATGATCGTTTGAGCTTCAATTATTTGCCCTCTCTTGATGACCCATGCATGTAGTCGTTGGTGTCCACTTCCAATCAGGAACAAGTACAATTCTCTCTTTCTCCAAGCCTCACCAGATTTTCTACGCCAACTCTATTCAACTTCCATAGCCACCCTGGTTATTTTCTGATAACGACCAATCTTATGTCATATGTAAATCCATATCTCTACATCTCTTTATGAATTGTGCATGCTTTTTATTAAATCATTGATCTCTATCGGGGAGAAGGATGGGAGGATGATGAGACTTGGACAAGCAGCATATCGTGAAGTATTAAAGGAAGCAAGAGTGAGAGGGATTCTTGTAAGTTATTTTTCTGATTGTTGCTCATTATAGTTTCTCTTCCTTAATCTGTTTATGCATGTCATGGTAAAACAGAGGCAATAAGAGATTATTTTGTGCATGTTAATTAGGTTTAGGCCTGTAAATTAATTAGATCTGAAGCAGATCACTAGCTCTGTAGTTCTATTTGAAAATTGGGATCTCGGACATCATTATATCAGATTTGGATCAGATTCGAATATTATCTGGATATTACACATACAAGTGATCTTTGCTATAAGACTGATAAGATTTTTTTAAAAAAGAAAAAAAGACTTAACCAAACTTAAGTTTGATGAGACAAAAAGCCATGTGTGTAGTTAAGGTAACCTTTAACCACCTGATCAATGTAAACAGTGTAAAATTTGTGTAGACAATTAATATTCACGTAAGTACAAATATAATTTGATAAAAATACTACATCAACAGATGTATTTACAGGTCATTATTAAATTAAATGACTACATTTGAATTTTCTTTGATGTAAACGAATATGAATAATATGAATTTTAATTGAATTCAAATTCAGATCGTTGTTGAATTTTTTCATGCTTTTTTTAACGCCTAGTCAGGTGTCATGAGGCAATTTTTTTTAAGTTTTTTGTTGAACATGCTTTTTAAGGCTATAGATGTTTCCATTGAACTAACAATTATTGATATTTGGTATTAATGTGGAAGAAGAAAAACCAATGGTATGTTCATAACTCTAGTTCACCCCACCTAACCTCTGGAAAATAAAAAGGGGGGGAAAAGAGCAAAAAAAAAGTGATTAAATATGATATAAATTATAAAGGCATATCTTTGTTCTTAATTGATTCGTGGCTTGAACACATGATCTACTAATTATTGACTGTTTGGTCTTCCTAGGTGTGTACATACATAGGACTACACAGAAATGGTTCAGTTTTAATTTAAGAAAGTTAAACTCATATGATTTTCAATTTCTTTGATTCACTGTGAGTTGGTTGCTTCTCTGATATTTAAGGGGTGAAATGTGAAGTATTATTATATCAGCCATGCTCACCCCCACTGCAATCCTACATGTTTGCAATGCTGCCACTATGCTCTCTGCCACTTTCATCCTAGATGACCCACACCTATCACCATCACTATCCTTGACAACCCAAATGAGGCGACAGAAAAAAAGGGGGAATCTAAAGCAAAATGACCACAAATGGGGTCCTTCCATTTACAGCTCATTAGCTCAATTTTATCAAAAAAGAAAAAGAAAAAAAGAAGACATCTCATCTCTTGTATCCTCATCAAGGTTCAAAAATACGTGAGGCGAGAACGGTACGGCCGAAGGCTGTACGGATATACGGGCGCCTCAGTACGATCGAGGCGAGCGCCTCAACCTTAAACAATAATTTTATGCTGGAAATATTATCATACTAAAATAACTTAAATTTCTTCACAACTTTAATAGAAATATATTACAATCATAATAGTCTTATACTTTATAAAATCAAACTAAAAATATAAATCAAGTCTCACTTAAAAATAAAATTAAGTCTTTGTAATCAATTTCAAATATTCAATAAAACAAAACAACTTAAGGTCTAAACACTCTAATCTTAACTGAATAGTGTGTCATCCGTATCTAATGGTCGAAATTTTTGGATCCCACAATGGTTATTAAAAACTAATATTAATGTTATTAGTATATAACATAATATTAATTAAATAAAAATAATTAGAAAAAATATATATTAAGTATAATATATACTCACAGTCACAGATAGTTGACGCAATGCCGAGGCTTGGTGAGAGGACTGACAGAATCGGGCGAGAGGAAAAGACAGCGTTGACATGACGCGAGGCTCGGCGAGGCTACGTCGACGGGAGGCAAGGCTCGGCGAGGCTGCATTGACGCGAGGCTCGGCGAGGCTGCGTCAACGCAAGGCTCAGCGAGGCTGCGTCGAGGCACGGCGCGGCAAGGCGACGGATCGTCAATAACGATCGCAGAAATCGTCGGTCGAGGCGGGCGCGTCGAGTGCGAGGTAGTCTTTGCGTCAGGAGTGAAACGGTACGTTTTATATAGGTTATTTTTTTATTTAAAAAAAAAAGTCGCCCGCCTCACCCCGTACCATCTGTGAGGCGGGCGTACAGACGGTGAGGCGGCCGCCTCACCCGCCCAGAACGGGCGGCCAGTGTTTGCCGGCTCAGAGCGGCCGCCTCTGTACGGTCAGCTGCCGAGGCGTCGTACAGAGGTGGCGCCTCTATACGTATTTTCGAACATTGATCCTCATGTGTATAATTTCCATGATAAGCCACACATGGAATATAATACTTGCTACATTACTAATAAGATACAGAAAAAGAATGTAAATACGCAATCATAAAAGAAACGTGCTCCCAAAACTTAGTAGAAAATAAAGGAAACCAGCATATTAAATCTTCATAGTTCCAATAATGCACATCAGGTCAAACTATATACCTTGAATGCGCCAGAGAAAAAATCAGAGACCTGTGGCATGCGTCCCTCTTTCGCAAGAACAGACCCAAAGATACCTAAACAGCATATTACCAAATATTATGTTGACAATTGCACATTCATTCAACAGACAACAAATCAATCCCAAATTTAGGTTTCAACACTTGAGAATTCATTAAAGACAAGCCAAAAGAATAAACAAAGGCAAAGGATGATGGAATAAATTTAACATCCACACAAAATATCAGCCAGCAAGACAATATCAGGAAAAACGTTTAGGGTGATTTAAAAAATACAATTGACCTCCAACCCAATGCACCTGCAACAGACACACCTCAAACTTACGGATTAAGAAGAGCTGCTTAAGAGGAGAACCTCTTCAGAAATTGAATAATAGTGAAGCTTCGTGAAACTTGCATCGATTACTAATAACCTAAATTTTACTACCACCTCAATTTATTTCAAACCATATAAATTACAAATTAAATCATACAAAATCAGGGCTTTAGCAGCCATAGTATAATTATACGGAAAGAGGAGCTTTAGTGCATGAGAACAAACAATTTAAGACAAATTACATGGTTTGATCATAGAATTTAGGCTCACCTTGGACATTCAAATCTTAAGCTTCACACTGGTGTCTAACCAAACCCAAACCCAAACCCGAACTTTATAGATACATCCAATATTCAACATTCCAATTTAGGTACATGGTTTGATACATTGATTAAATCAATAACAGCTTGGGGGGCCCTAGGGTTTATCAAAACCCTAGATTTTGCTCAATCTATATGTCGCCTGACTAGTATAGTATTAACATGCGTTAAGTATAGTGCGAGCAAATTGTGCAATCGACGTCACAGTACAAGAACAGCTTCAACTAGGAAGACGTGAGGTGGTGGACATACCTGCACCGACGAGGACGGTCAGCTTCCCGATGGAGAGAGCCATCGCCCATAAAAAAAAAAAAAAAATTATGGTGAGAACACACGGACACACAGTATCGACGACGCCACTCCTACATTAAAACCTTGCCCCAAAATCCGATTGTGGGTACTAGGTTGAGGATTAAGGATTGAGAGTTGAGACTGATCTCCCTCCCTCACTCACTCCCTTCAGCTTCGTCGCGTCGCATCGCATCGAATTGCCGTTCATGTTCGTCTTTAAAGGAAACCCAATTTTACTGAAAACTAATAATTGTATTTGGTATATAATGACACAACTATCCAAATTACTTTGATAGGTTATTTATTTTATTATTATTGTATTTGTTTTAATATTTTATACATAAGATAGAAGCCTCTTTAATATTATTTTTGAAATTATTTCTATGTGTGGAGAGACGTTTTTTAATGTACCGAATATAATTTTATTATGTTATTTTGCAGTAGCACACCACTATAATTAATATTCCTGAAAAATATTAGTTGTTCTTAAATTAAAGTTTCATTTATTATTATTCGTTAACATGATTTTGTTTATATTGATTTAATTAGTTGTTCCTGAAATAACAAAATCTGAATTCTTTTTATTATTTTTTATTCCTAAAATAGTACAAATTTATTTTGTTAGTTATAGGAACAGATTCATAAAAAATTTGGTAAGGGTGGTGCGGAAATATGAAGTATGTAATTAGGTATAAAAACTGTTGTATAAAAATAATTAGTATGATCGGTTCCGAAAAATAAGGGGTCTAAGGTAATTATTAAATTAGAAATCTTTGTAAATAAATTAATCTGTCGATTTTTTTTACTATAATTAAAGAAATAATATAAAATTTAAAAATATATATCATTGTCAAAATTATAAATTAATTGTTGATTGTTTGATGCACTGAAAACCTTAATTTTAATCTAATTTTTGAAGATTCAGGCCTCACTTGCCATTTAAGTTAAAATTAATAACATATAGTATTAAAAAACTTATCAACTTATCATATAATCAAGTTAAATAACTTTTTAAAAACCTATAGTTAATTTACCACTGGTATAATTAATAACATATGTTTATCACAAACAATATAGGATAATAAATTATATTACTAATTAATTTTAATAATTATTATATAAATATAATATAAATAATTACAATTAAAATTTATATATATATATTTATCTATTATTAAAATTTATAATTTTATATTATATATTTATATATTAATTTTAATACACACACACACATATATATATATATATATACGTTTTATATATCTAAAAATTTTCTGTCCTGAGCATCCCCATTGCAGTTCTATTTTTTTTATTATTACTCATAAATTAGTAAAATTACAGTGCCCCTAAGGTAACATTAATATTGGTTTATGCTTTGAAGAGCATAGATAAATAAATATGTGTGTGTGCGTGTGTTTGAATATTTAAAAAAAATATTATGTGTTATTATTTGCTTTCAAATATCAAAAATTAAATATTATAAATTTATGATTTACTAGAAAATTATTATTTGCTCTGTAGCGCAAGTTTAAATATTCTAGTAAAGTAGTATATATTTGTTATTATTTGAAGAGCATAAATTAAAATTAAATGTTTCATATATTTTATATGAATATTATATGCTACTATATATTTTACACCTCATTTTATCCAAGCTGACTACATGCCTGCACAAAGTGACGAAGTCCCTAAATCATCTTCATGCTAAAATTAAAGTGGGTCTAACATTAAAAAAAACGAGGGCCACATAGCCCAAAGCCAGCATATGTTCAGCTCACCAATTTGTGTGGGTCGCAGCTCACAGGAAATCCAACCGCAGCCAGCTCCCCAAGCCATGTGGACCACGATGGATGGGCTCAACGTCGACCATGGCCGGCATTTATAATCCAGCTCTGTAGGCCTCATCGGTCGTGGCCAGCCTAACCCAGGCTGCGGCCGATTGATCTTCTTCTCCAATGCGACTAAGCTCCGATCTTGGGGTTCTCATGTGATTCTTCACCTTCAAGCGGCCAAATCTAACGAAGATCAGTCGAATTAAATTTTTAGACATTAAATTAAAGATGAAAGGATTCAATTTGGAAGAAAACTCTTTAGTTTTCATAATTAGTTTAGCCTATAATTGAACCTAGTTTTGTAGTTGGATGATTTTGATTTGGTCCTAGTTAGTTCGAAAATGAACAACAGTTTAAGTGTAAGCAAGTAATTCAACCAGAATTTATTGTACTTTTGCACTTATTTTCATGATTGAAATAGTAACTTTACCGTATCACTAGATGAATTATAATGGCCCAATTTGCAAATGCTTTTTGGAGGCTGCTTCTGCTTGTAAAATAAGTAGAAGCAGCAAAAGATGTTTGGTAAAATTTTTAAAAGTGCTTATAAAAAAATTTTTCGCTTTTTTTAGATAAAAAAGCGAATTTCGAGGTTGCTTTTAAAACTGCTTAAACAAGAACGATTTAAAATTTTAAAAATGACAATTATCTCCTCTCCCCACCCCAATTTTTAATAATTGTTATTTTTAAAATCGGCTACCCTAGTGCCCCAATTCCTTCACCTTCCTCGCACCAGGCAGCCCCTCAACGCCTCCACCAAGCTCAACGCCTCAAAACGGCAATGCCCCCCTCAACGCCTCCACCAAGCCAGCGGCAACGGCGCCCTCCTCTCTCTCCCTTAGTGCACCCCCTCCTCGGCTGAGACTCCGTACGGTGGTTCATCTCTTGTCTCCAAGCAAACTGTCGTGTGTATATTACAAATTATAGTGATGAAAAATGAGTGTTTTGATTGATTTTTTATTGGATTGTTAATTTGATTTTTCCTTCCGGCATAAACAACTTGAAATATAGAATGTTTTGTGTTCTTCATTCGATCTGCTTATGCATATTGGGTTGTTGAATGTTTGGGGAATGACGTGTTGACAATTAGTTATATGTATTGATATAATAATTTTGTGAACACTTACCTGCTTATTTTAACATCAGCTTTTTTCTCCAGTACAGCTAAAAGCAGCTTAACTTATAAGCAAAGCATTACCAAACTAAGCCAATATATTAGTTATAATGCTTTTTAAAAAATAATTCATGAATTTTTGCAAATATTTAAGTGTTTTAAAGTGAAATAGGTTAATGTTAAGAGTTTCAAGTCAATACAATGAACTTTGGGGCAAAATTGTTAAAGAACTAAGTGAAATAACAATAACTCGCTATGACACATAAAACGTCAATGACGACCAACTAGTAATGAAATTTTATTTCCTTTTTATTTTAACTCTTTCAGCTTTTAAGAGTTTTCTAATGTGTCCTAGCTAAATGTACACATCTTTTAGCATTATTTTAATTGTCCTTTTGGAGCCATACTTGAAGAATGAAAATCATGTCTACATGCTAGGGTATTGAAAACTAAGTCTTATAGAGCTTTCAGAGGAAAACAATCATGAGGCTATAGAGTTGAAGGGCTAAATGTTTTTCCCATATAATGTTCTTTTTCTTTTAGGCTTCCATCTATGGAGTTTTCACCGCTTTAATTACTTGTTTTGAATCCATGTTTTCATTTAAATATCATGCTTATATGATACTCAATATCTTCTCTAGCACTTGAGGCTCAGCTACCAAACATTTCAAGCAGTCTCGAACGCAACCATTGAGCAACACTAACAGGGAAGTACAACTTGATGCCTAGCTCATTGCTCGAATATCACTATTTCAAGCACTCTTCAGCTAGCATTGAGCAGCACATTTCATATTTTGGAGGAGTAAATAAGTATTTTTGGCCATGAAAGTAATGACAAGATGGGAAGAAATGACAGCCTTATATGAGGAAAGTTTCTTTGACAACATATACCTTCCCATGCACAACATAGAGCAGATCTAAAGATGGAGGAGATCATGATAGAGCAAGCGAGAAGATGTAAGGCTTGTTGGTGAGTTAGTGGTTTAAGCGTCTAAGTCATTAGATCAAGGAACAAGGAGAAGAAGACGAAACTAAAGAGGAAAAGTTTTTTTGTAGTTTAAAAAAATTCTTTAGAATTGTAATCTAGTTTGGTATTTAGATTTAGTATATTATGATAATATTATAATTAGTTTGACAATACTTGAACTATACTGTTTTATATTATATCAATGTAAATATACTTCCAAATAGTATCTTAGCAATAAACGAACAAAGTCATTTTGGTCAAAATACATATCAAATTTGCTAGCATTTGTTATATTTTTGCATTATTGGGTATTTAATTTAATGGTTTATAACATTTTTAATAGTAATAGATAAATTTTCTTATTTAAAATTTATATTTAGCTTGCTAGGTATGCTTTTATTTAAAAATAATTTCAATAGTCTTAATTAATTTTAATTATTTAAATCAACTTTTTCTAATTTATCTAAGAATATTTTTTCTTTTCTATTTAATGTTGTGTGTACCGCGTAAAAAGTAAATTAGATTTTTGAATAAAAGAATGATGTCATAACATTAACTAAACCTATAATTTTACTTAAATTAATTAACTTAAATATTTACTGAAATAAATATAATTTATGTTATAATTATATTATTAAAAAATAATTATATAGAGTTTAAGTTAAATTAGCTTTGCTATTCAATCTCCATAATAACACCATAATCGGATGGTGATGTTATTGTGGCGTGTATACATTTTTGTTACCAGTCGTTTTGACCGTTGCGTCTTGCGTGTGTTTGAATGCATATATGTGCAACGTTTCCCTAGCTCGTTGATTGTTTCTATACGTGCAAATTCAGTCCGCATTTACATTTCTTTCAAAAAAGTATTTCGGTACATAATAAATCTAATTTCTCAAATTCTTTGATGCTGATTGTCGTTTTTGTTTTTCTTGGCGCTTGAGGAGGCATTTTCAGCTAGTCCATTTAGATCTATTTCCGCATATACGGGTTTGTTTTCTTTCAAAAAATAGAACAAAATAATAATCTCAAACTAGTCCCTCTTTTAAGGCCCTAAGGTAGTCATCACAATCACTGGTAGTAGAATATATTTTTCTTTTTTTTTTTTTTTGAAAGAGGCAAGTGCTCTGATAGTAAATTAAATATATGCATTTCAGTTTCTCGTATTGTCAGATTCATGTTGGTCATGGATGACATTTACCACATAAGCGTGTTCAGCATGTGTACGGATAACAATAACATTCGTGCACAATTAAGATGCATTACATATTATTAGCTATGATTCATTACAACTTATTAAAATAACATCTTAATTAAAGGGAATAAAACATATGACTGGTAATTAAAAGGTACATTTTTCTGATCCCATATATTTAATTATAAGTTCAGCGGAAACCAATAATAATAATTTTTAAAAAAAAAAAAGGAAAGAAGGAAAGGAAAAGGAATTTGCAATTGTCAATTCTAATTAATAGAATTTGGATCGAAGTGAATCAGTAGGAAGTGTAGATTTGCATCTGTGTCAAGATATGCTCAAAGTTGTCTGTGGACTTCTCAATGGGATGAGAATGCATGCCTTCATACGTCGTCACCACAACCGCCTCCTCTTTGGATAGCCGTTGCACTTGTTTCTTCACGTTGCACCCTGGATGCGTGCACCTGTAGTAGCTTCTGCACGATACATAATACACATAAATTCATAATTTTTACGTGTATATATATATATATGTATCATTATTTGCCATGTTATATATATATATATATATATATATATATATATATATATATATATAAAAATTATATATATATATATATATATATATATATATATATATATATGAAGTTACAGTTTTTATAAAACAGCTGAGATGGTCTATTACAAGGAATAAGTTCAACTGACCGTGGAAACTTGCTGTTCTTCACAGCTTTCTGTCCGTACTTCCTCCATCGATAGCCGTCGTCGAGTATGTCCACTTGGCTTCTTGTTTGGAAGGCATACCTAGGACTTCTGGTCTTCTTCTCTCCCTTCTTCTTGCTGGATGTGGTTATTGCCTCATCATGATGATCACCTGATATTTCGTCAGTGCTCTCAGTCCGCATAATTGGTCTACCTCTATCAGCGTTGTCCGAGTTAGTAGCGGCAGCAGCAGACACTTCCATGTCGGACGACGACGTTGTCAACCCCAAGAACCCGTTGCCCAGCTGATTGTTGGTGCCTTGGAATTCAGAAAACGCGTGATCAGGATTTGATAAGTTCAGCGACAAAGACGGATTGCCAGATGATGTTGTTGAAGACGATGAGAATGGAAATAAAATTGGGTAGTTCATCTCCATTAATTACGCCCGCGCGCGCGGGTGTGTGTGTGTGTGTGTGTGTGTGTGTGTGTGAGGGAGGTGGGAGAGAGAGAGAGAGATCAGGTATCAGGGATCAAAGATGACTTCAGATCGGTGATGTTTTAGGATTCAAAATGTGTTTATAAAGGCTAAGTTGGCTTCATGATTACGTTCGAGAAAAATATCACAATTTCATTGAATACACACACGCATACAATATATATATATATATATGTGTGTGTGTGTTCTATAAAGTACTGCCTTTCTGTGGTTTGACTGATACACGCACGTATTAATTTAGTTTTTAGCTAATGACTTCGCTTTTCTTGTTACTTTCGAATGTCCTGTTGTGGTATGGACCAGTCTATCCCGGCAAGCTAGCTAGATTAAGTTATATATATATTATAATGAAATTCACTGACCCTATACTTTATAATCCGCATTCGTAATTAATTAACAAATCATATAAATTAACTTTATATCCTAATTTTCAATAAATCTAGATGTTTTTATTTATTTATTTATTTTACTTTTGTAAGATTAGGTTGTGTAGGTTGTTATCGACCCTAACAAAAACGGGGAGCCGTCTTATTTGGTGGATAAGATTTGTTAGCTAAAGCATCGTGATCTTATTAATTTGTAGGATGAATTTGAAGTTGTATAGGTTGTCAGGCTATGTTTTTTCCTCTGGTCAAACCTCGTGGGTTCAAAGGTCCAATGATCCGTGCTGCTGATCCCGCCCCCTTCTTCTCTCTCACAATTACTTACTCATATCCTGCACCCAACTAGTCAAATGGGGGAGGAATTAATTAAACCACACTGTAAAAGGCAATCAATCTTTATATATATATATATATATATATATATATATATATATATATATATACTATACTGAAAAAGAAAATATCGTCTAATTAAAATTATTCAATTATAATCAAACGATGTAGATTATATTTTTATTTAATTACTCGTAACAGTTAAATAATAAAACTACTCTAACACCTCCGGTATATTCTAATCTTTCTATCCTAATTAAACAGCCTTCTACATCAAGTGACAATCTCAACAGGTGGATATGTACTTATAGAGCATATATGCTATAGAAGCAAACAAGCAACTACGGCCCGCTGGGTTAGATTATGCTTTTATTAATTCATCAACTACAAGCAAACAAACAAACATGGATTTGTGTGTTGCCCGGCCGCCCACTTCACGAGATCGGCTCGGCCTCGAAGTGTACGAGATTAATTTGGTTAGTCCTAGTCCTCGCAGACGCAGGAGCAGATACGATGATGACCCACGACACGTATATATATATATATATATATATATATATATATATATATATATATATAGCACTGATGAAACCGCCAATCCGAGTTATCCATCGTCTACGCCTATAATTATTGTAGTATTATTACGCCATGTTCCCTTCCGTTAATATATAATTTAATTGATAAACATGGACACACAAAGCTCGACTGTTTATGTTAGGCCCCCAGATTTTCAACGTAGGGGTCCGTAGGAATCAAAATAATGACTCCAAATGAGTCGACCACTTGTGAAATATGAAATATCCCTGCCCATAAGGCCTTAATCCTTTATGGCTTTATTTGTAGATCCGAGTGAATTTTGAACATATCTTACAAATATTATTATTTGATAAAATATATATATATATATACGTACGTAGGTACCTACACAAAAACTAATTAATGACCCTTGGCTTCGTTTTTTATTCTATTTTTTTTATTTTTAAAGCACGAAAAGACACTGCAAATAAATTTTTAACACACCTGATCTCGATTGGCGACGTAATTTTATGTTTGAACGCGCGTCTGCATAGTATTACGTACTGTTTTTTTTTTCTTTTTAGCCATGCTGGCATAACCATTTTGATTGCTGCTAATTCCTACAAAAGGCAGGCAACATGGAGTGTGTAAATTAATAAAAATTGTACTGTGGACAACTAAGTTGAGGAGGATTGAGTATGATTTATTCGAAACTTGTGTTTGACAAAGATGAAAATTTGTCTTTAAGGCAAACACAGCAAGAGCAATCACAGTAGATTCGATATAATTAAATTTCTTTTATAATTTAAGAAAAAAATATATAAATTTATCAAAAATTCACCTACATCATGTTTTTTAAAATAAGATATAAGGATAAGAAATGAATAGTAGATACATATATTTAAGAATTTACTATTTATTCCTAAATAATTTTTTTATAATTTTTTAATATATATTATTATATGATAATAAATAAAAGGATGAGAGTGAAACTAATATAAAATAAATTAAAAAAATAAATAAATATAAAAAAAGAGAATTAGATGTTTAATATTTTTTAAATAAATAAATTATATACTTTTCATCTTTAAAATATGAATGAAGATGTCAAAATTGTCATAGATAACTTTTTCATTATCAATGTATCATGACTTTATATATATATATATATATATATAATGTAAAGTCAAGATCTTGTCATGATAATTTTAATTTAAACTCTTAAATGTTTTAATCAACGGTGAAATTAAAATTTTATTTAACTATAATTCTATTAGAGCATCCACATTAGGTTCCTATAATTTAACTTTCATTATAATTCAGGGAAAAAACATACAAAATCATCAAAAACTCATTTGCAGCAGATTCCTTAAAATAGGGTATAGGGATAGGGAATGAATAGTAAATCTTTAAATATATGGATTTGCTATTCATCCCTAAATGTTTTTCTTATAATTTTTTAATATATATATTAAACTTGTAACTTTTTGATTTGTTATAATAAATGAAAGGATGATAGAGAAATAATATGAAATGAATTAAATAATAAATGTAGATAGAAATGGAGAATGTGATATTTGATATTTTTGAAAATTAAGTAATTTTTTTACTATTTAATATTAATTCATGATATTAAAATTATAAAAATATAATATGAATATGTGACGATTCAAATTGAAAATATAATATGGATATCATGAGCAACTAAAAACACATACATGTGAGCGTAAAATATATATATATCATTATCATGAGAATAATATATTTATTTATGGAAACATCAAGTTCACGAGTTGATTCATCGCCAACGCCGGGGCCAATGATTCTAATGTGGAAATAGTATTTTGCTTGGCACATTTTCAAACCGGTGGTACGGTAAAACACTCAATTTCAATGACTGGTTAAGCTAACTTGAACCATATGTTTGATTACATCGCGTAGAATTCAATGGATGTGGAAAGTGGAAACTATTGGTAGTCCACGCCCCATGGACAGGACCACCACCAAATCCAGACATGAGACATTGAGACATGAGAAGAAGAGACTAGAGACCAAAAAACAACACAGCACCATTCCAAGAACCAGATTCCTACGCGGGGCTGCGTGGAAAAACGTTAGCCCACAGCGAATAAAACGCTTAGCCCTCGGTTGACTTGACTGCCGACAGATGCGTCTCTCTCCCTCGCTACGCATGTGCTTCGCTAGCTTGGGCCTTGGGGATAATTTAGCAGTTTCAACTACACCCACTAAGATATATATATATATATATATATTATTGGAAAGAAAAAAAAAACCCATCAGCCGGAAGAAAATACCAAAATTCACGTGAACAATATCCATTTTTTGGCTCGGAGGTATATAAATAAGATTTTCAATTTTTCATTCACCCCACACATAAATAATATAGCTTTATTCTTAAAACTTTTATTTTATTTACCGATAAAAATAGTAATTTATATTTATATTTTGTAGACTTTAATTTTATTATTGTCTATTTTTTAATTTATAATTTGATATATGTTTTAAAATTTTATATTATTCTTATAATTCTAGTGAAATAATAATAATAATAATTTAATACTTAGTACAAATAATTTTATTATTTCAAAATGTCTTACAGGTAAACATTTCAATTTATATTTCGCATTGAGCCATGCATATCATGTATATGGAAGCAATATTATTTTCATAAATAATAACACTGCTCAAGGAAAAGACTATATACAATTAATTCATGTAAAAATATATATTTTTTCTGCTGGTATGAATATTTTATTTTAAAAAATTAATATTCGATGATATTATAAAATTTACCTGTACTCTATTCTATTGTAATAGAACGGCAGAGGGAGCATGTATTTTTTAATTACAATAAATGTATTATATTTTTTTTACATGTGTTAATTTATCATCAATTTTAAATTTGATAATTTAAAGTGTTGTCCTTAGACTGCCGGCGTTGTACTTGTACGTAGAAGGCGATGTGATGGAGCTGAAGGGCGGTGTGATTGTGTGGTTGGGGTGTAGAGTGTCTCCGATGGGGGTGGTGCTGGGGTTGGTGGCGCTGGAGCATCTCTCTTGGAAGCTAGTGAAGGGAAACACACAGGAAGGTAGGACCAAGACGCCCCCTCTCCAGATCTTCTTTTCAGAAAGAAGTTTTTTTTTTTTTTTTTTTTTGCATATTTCTCACATTCACATTCTATGTAATATTATAATATATATTGCATAGTATAATTTTTCAAATCTGAATTTTAGATTTCTTTTTAACCGTTTAAATTATAATTTTACTTAACTCTACCCTGGTAATAAATAAAGCTCTCATTTAAATAGCTGAAAATAAATCTACGTATGTTAAATTTTAAATTGCACAACGCAATATGGATGGATGATGATGTGAATGCAAGTTTTTCAAAGGATTCGAAAAGTGAAAAGGAGAAAAATTGCGAAAGTGGCGCTTGTCTCGTTCCGGTGATTGCTGGGATTGTAATTTGACGACCTCACGTTTTAATCAATTTTGTTTTCCGATCCCATTTAATCGATACAAGACAGATTATTCGAGAGACATGATCCATTCCGTCCCTTCGCTCGTCGGCAATGACGGCGAGAGAGAAAATGTCTCTGCTACCCCCAACCTCGCTCCTGCTGAGGTGAGTAAAAAAATTTCCCGGCAATGACAGCAATGAGTCTATTTATTATCGCTCTGCTTAGAGCATCTCCAGTATAGCCACCTAAAATGGTTAGCTAAAGTTATAATTAGCTTGTTACAGTATTATTTTAGCTGGTATTACTCCAACAGAATACCATCCATTTTTTTGCTTAACTATAATTTTTTCTAATTTAACCTTAGGTTAATTCTCCAAATTTATACCTATTTTTTTCCAGTCCTCTCTCTCTCAGCTCTCACGTCTCTGCAGATCTGCCTCTGCACATGAGGGCGGCGACCGGGGAAGGGAGGGAGAGGGCGGGCGTCGGTAGAGGGAGCGAGGGGGTGGGCGGGCGTCTGCACGGGGGGGAGGAGGCAGAGGGGGTTGGCGGGCGGACGTCGGCAAGAGGGAGGGAGGGGGTGGGCGGGCGTCTGCGGGGGGAGGGAGGCAGAGGCTGTGCGATGGGGAGGGGCTGGGCAACGGCGCAGGAGGGAGGTGACGCGACGCAGGGGGATGGGGAGGGAGACGCGTAGGAGGAAGGGTAGTTTAGGTTTTTAATTAAATTGTTTGATGTGGCATCACAGCTAAAAGCTATAAATTTAGGTAAATTTACCTAAATTTATTGCTATAGCTAGTAGTATAGCTGACTATTGGAGCAACATTTTATCTATTTTTTACTATAGCTAATGAAATAGCTCTCCTATTGGAGATGCTCTTAGTGGGTAAAAAATAAATATAGGATGATATTATATAATTTCTTGGCAATGACGGCGAGAGAAAATGCCTCTGTTACAGCCTACAGGGATGGTTTTTTCCGGTCTTTATTGAAAGAAAAAGGAAAGAGAAAGAACGCTTTGGCTCTAATACGCTAATATATGTAAGGGTTAGGACCGCACACAAAAATTCGTATTTGGGTTGATAATTCGTTAGTTTAAGAAATATGATCTTCGTAAACAATCTTTTTTTGTTTGTGAACATAAATGAATAAATATGAACAAAGCTGTGTTTTGGCTTATTTATGTTGGAGAGTGTTAGAGGACCTTGATTATGATCCAACAACAATCTAGAGAAGGATAACCGAATACCCAAACTCTAGCCCAAGCAATTCAAGTAATTAACTGAAAAAGTCGAAAATAAGTATAAACATCTAATATGAGAGTTTATAATTGTCAATAGTCAATAATCTGAATACATAAATTGTCATGGACAATGCCTATTTATAGGCAAACGACTATTTAGGAATTGAAAACTTAATAGCATTAGGAAACTAAAGTAAAATACCAAAATACCCTAATATGAATTAAATAAATAAAAGTAATAAAAAGAAAAGACTTCTAATACAATAAGGAAAGTAAATATATGGAAATACTTCTAGACGAAGCAGGAGACTTGTTCATCAATGCAAGACACATCGCAAGCTTCATCTTCAATTCTGCTTCCCGTGAATAGTGCATGCATGAAATCAAATCTCAACAATCCCCCGCCCTTCGAAACTTCCCTTGTCTTCAAGGGAAAAATTGGGAAATTGTTCTACATCTAAAGTACAACGTCCCATTAATCCTAGATACCCATAATCCTTTACAAATTTCCTGACTTCCTCCCTTGTGTGAATCTCCTGCTGCACTATCACAAAATTAGGTTGCTGCAAAAACATAAACGGAGCAGATCTTGGATCTATCATGAATTTTGCATACATCTCTATCTTGTGGAATACTTTTGCACATAGAGGTAGTATAGAGTGATAACAGAAAGTGGCCTGAGGGCGTTGAGCGTCAGTCAGTTCAATTATGAAGGCCACATTATTGGGAACAATTATAAATTGGGTGCACCTTGCGTCGAGGGCACCACCTAACTGGGCATCATCAAGGACGAGGATCAGGTTATTGAGAGAGTCTTTGACAATGATGGCCTTGTTGACTTCGATTTGGGCATCATCCACCACAGTCGGTTGAACAAAAGAAGTCAGAGGGATCAAGAACTCTAAAGTTGGAGTTGGGTCGCCAATCCCTTTAGATGAGTCACCAGATGAGAACTCAGCCTCATGTTGTGATCCTTGTGAGCTCTAAAAACATGGTTCATCTTCAACGTTTGAAATATCTTTCACCTCCTGTGAAGTTTGTTGTGACCTACGATCATCTCCTTGAGTTCGTCTGCATCTTATAGGATTTTTTTCCTTGTATGCGAATAATCGATCAATTTTCTGATTAATTCTGTCTTAGAATCGAACCATCTTTGCTAAAGTTGTCGAAAGCTCTGTCATGGAATTCCCCAGGGCTTCAAACCGTTGCCTGTTTGTCCTTGCCGCCTCCCCCGTCATTGCTGATGAAGAACGCGAGATAAAATCGGGAAATCTTAATTAGGATCTCTCAATGAAATTGATAACTCAATGAGAAATCTTAATTAGGATCTCTCAATGAAAGCACCAAATTGTTGAGGACCTTGATTATGATCCAACAACAATCTAGAGAAGGATAACCGAATACCCAAACTCTAGCACAAGCAATTCAAGTAATTAACTGAAAAAGCCGAAAATAAGTATAAACCTCTAATATGAGAGTTTATAATTGCCAATAGCCAATAATCTGAATACATAAATTGTCATAGACAAGACCTATTTATAGACAAACGACTATCTAGGAATTGAAAACTTAATAACATTAGGAAACTAAAGTAAAATACTAAAATACCTTAATACGAATTAAATTAAGGAAAGTAATAAAAAGAAAAGACTTTTAATACAATAAGGAAAGTAAATATATGGAAATACTTCTAGACGAAGTAGGAGACTTATTCATCAAGGCAAGACACATCGCAAGCTTCATCTTCAATTCTGCTTCTCGTGAATAGTGCATGCATGAAATCAAATCTCAACAAAGAGCATGAGTTTACGAACAATGCTAGTAAACATATGGTTGCAAATATGTGTTCTCAAACAATATTTGAGAATATCAATAATTAATTTATAAACATATATTCACGAATAGCATTTCACGAACAAATGTTTATGAATAGTTGAACAAATGAATAAATAATATTTATTTATAAATTTTGAATTATTATTATTTTAGTTCACAAACAGTCAAATAAATATACAACCTATTGAGTCCGCGAACAAATGAACGAACAGACTAATTTATTTATAAATAAGATAATTAGGTATTTTAGTTCATAAATAATTAAACGAGCGAACATCTTAAATTTGTGAACAAAATAAAAATATAATATTCATAAATAAATATGTTGGTGTATTCATAAATATCGTTCGTGAACGAGCGTTCGCTGTTCGTGAATATTAATAAACTATTTATGAGATATGATAAATTAAGCGACAGAGTATTTTTTTATCATTATTTACATCAATTTTCCACATTATTTTCATTAATTGTTCACATTATGAGCCTACTGGTCAAAAGTACGATACACATCCCATATTGTACGCTGAGATGGAGGTCTCAATACGGTGGAGACGGAAAATGAATAACAAATTAATTACCAATAACACAAATTAATCACAAATATAATTTAAATTAATCTATCACCAGTCACCACAAATTTAAATCACAAAATTTAAATCAACTCACAATTAACAACTTATATATTTTTCACTTAATGACGACGACGGTGTCTTAGCCCTTCAACGACAATCATTGACGACGACGACGGAGGAGGAGGAGGAGGCTTTGGCGACAAGAAGGACAACAAAGGAGGGGAGAGGCTTCGACGACGACAATCGACGAGAAAAGACATCATTGCTGCTTTGACGACGATTTCTTAGTCCTTGGGCAACGATCATCGATGACGACGACGACAAGGGAGAGACGCTTTGACAACAAAAGAGGTGTCGTATGCCCATTTTTTAAAAACGTATTTATATTTTTTCGGGACGACCACCTCATCCCATATTCCGAGTGAAGCGGAGAAACAGGGCACCTCGGCTCAGCCCGCTTCACCCGAACGAGGCGGGTGTGGGAAGAGGCAGGCTATGAGGCGCTTGTTCTAGTGCGGGTTACCTACCTCTGAGTGAGGTGGTGCCTCAACTCTCAAGGCGGCATCATAAGATGCCGAGTTTAGTACATGTGTTATGCCATGCCATGAGCTTTTTAATCCTTGAACAAAATAAGATGTGGGTGTGGCAGGCATCATAGGCATTGATTGTGATGCCACTACTTTACATGCAAAGGTCTGGTCGAAAAACTAGCCAGGGCATTAAAAGTGGTACACAATTACAGACCACCCCAGACAGACAGAGCAGATGCTTGAGGGAACTGACGGAGCGTGATTCATTGAACACAATTCAAAAATGCCCAAAAAAAAAAAAAACAGGTGTGGTACAAACTCAATACATCATTCAGCATCCATTTCTTCCAATGTTGCCACAGCTGCAGCCTTGGCCTCCTGGCTCTAACAGCTCTTCTGGAACCTGAGATGAAAACTGTAAAGAGCATTGGAATTAAAAAAGAATTAATGAAAAATAACACGAGTCATAAAAGCAGACCAAAGCTGGTGGAAAATGAAAAACAGTGAAGATAGCTCATGCAGACCATACCCACCCTCAACAGTTGTAATTTCCCATGAATAGCCCTGTCCTCAATGGAAATATATAACTGTCAAACATAAGGAAATTATGGATATTAAAGGAACAATGTCTAATTTTCAGAATACGAGAGTTTGAGCCGTACTCATTTTAGGGGGGCCTGTTTGGTAGCATTCCCATTCCCTGATTTGTGCTGTATTTTTTTATTTTTTGAAATTTGAAAAAAACTAAAACAAAAAACCTTGTTCGATATATCTTTCCTTGGCACACAATTCTAGGAAGAAGTGAGAGTGATAAGAGATTGAGAACTGATAACTGTTCAGGAAAAAGATGTAGACACTGCTGATGAAGATACTGCAATATCATTATCTATAGTTTTTGGGATTCCAGCATCAACAACTTTGAGGCCATGCCGTCTAATTTCCTGCATGATAAGAGTTGATTTATAGTGAGAATTTCAGGCATATAAAATCACAAAATGTGAAGGGTTTAGCAATATTCTACAACAATGTAACTGCTTCAAGTATAGGGAGTAGAAAGTTTGAGATGTGATGTGTATTGTCTGCCAATTTTTTCTGAAAATTAGATACTGGCACAATAGCATAAAAGAACCCTTTAGGAAGCCAGTGCTTTCCAAATTTCTGTCAAACTTCTACTGAGAATTGTGATATTAATACATATCACATAAACAATCATAAATAAATAAATAACTATCAGGAAGCAAGTGCTTCCGAAATATGTTCAATTTTTTTTCCAATCCTAAATGAGTTTACCTCAAAGACAACAGCTGCAACTTTTTGAGTTCTTTCGCCTCCAATTATATAAACCTGTACCATCATGAAAAATAAGGTGTGGCTCTTACAACAGAGTTCTTGTTTACACACACAAAATAAGAATCAATTCAGTAAGTACAATTTCAAACGGGAAAACTTACTGCCAGACCTAATTAATTCCACGATCTTGAATGCTATCAACAATTTTTTACTTATCATGACCTCCCCGCAATGTACCAAGGATGGCACCAACTTTTTTATGGATGTCACTATCAAATTTGGGGCATAAAGGGATGGTATTCCAAGAATAGAAACCCATGTATACTCCCTATAGATGCATCAACAAGCTGTTGCAGACACCAATACTCGGTCAGAAAAAACTTTTCCTATCAAAACATTCAAAACTACAAATTCAACAGCTTTATAAATTGTAATAGTTTGAGCATCCATAATTTAATATTAAAACCTAAACCCAACACATATCCTAGTTGGACTATAATACAAGGAATGCCATTCTCAGTTTTGCATGTCAGACAGCATAACAACCAACACTACTAATTTAATCCAGGGAAGAAAGTAAAGTAAAAAACATGGTACAAATCCAAGATTTAGGCCACATTTATTCGAAGACCAATAGAAGTTCAATCAGTGAACTCCTTAACCGGTAGGCCAATGAAAACAAATTTCTTCCAGGCTGATGATAATGACATCCTCATTGCATCCATAACGATAATTCTTCCGAGCACTAGATTACAAAATAGTTAATATAAATACAATTTACATACATTACTAATCTAATGTCATTGCCAAATATGCTCCTACTTTGAATTAGATTAAAAGCCACTGGATGATGCTATGTTATGAAAATGCCAACGGAAGGATAAAGGCATTGAGCATTAAACCAAACCCAGATCCCAGGCAATTGGGTTTTGAGGCACTTATAACATTCCGATATGTATAAATGAGCAGATACATGCTGTAAATCAAACAACCAAGCTTACGGCATATTAAAATCACTGTGATTTAATTCTTAATCTTGTATTAAATATTGCTCATTTGGAAATACAATTAGTACGAAACAAGAAAACAAATCATGAAATTAATCCCATAAAGTACGGACAATTACAATAAAATGTAATATAACTGTACCCACTTACAGATATACCAGAGACTTTGGTGACACCATATATGTTATGAAGGCCACAGACAATTTCCCTGATCACGGTGTTGAGCCCTGGCCAGAGACCAACGCATGCTACAATACAAGCATGCACATCATCTGGCTTAAAATATACCTGGTCAACTGTGGAAGGACACACGTAGGTAAATACTTGATAAAATAATAACTCTACATCACCACATAATAATGGAGAAAAGAGGTGTACTTTTTGGTGAGGTCCTGCTCGTTGAACATTTATCCCTCTTGGACCATCCCTGTGAACAACCTAGATTATCAAAAAGCAACCATATTCAAAGTATAGTAGAGAAACAACAAAAAGATATTGGGAGCTGTAATTCATGGAAACCTTCTATCAGATAGTAATATGTTAGAACCAATTTTAACCAAATTCTTTATATGATAGTATTAGTAATAACAGTCACAGATCACAGTGACCATGCTATTTGTGTTTTTTCTTTCTGGATGTCGCTATAGGTACCATAAATTTCAATAACGGCATAAGTATACAATAAAATGACAAAAATTTTTATGGAAGGCAGGAGTGCATGTAATATTTTGGCATTCAGAGGTCACCTTTAGGGGAGCAGTATCACCTGCATGAACAAAGTATTGTCTGAAACAAGAAGCCAACCAAACACAAAACAAGTTGTTAAAATAGTTTTCATATGTATATGCATATGTATGTGTTGGACACAGCCACCCGGGCAAGTGGTATGCACACATGCATTTTGTAAATATGCATGTGAACCTATAGTGGTATATCACCATCGCCATCCCTTTCCGCGTTCAAGAAAATGCCGTTTTGCGTTTAGTCCTCAGTGGCCAATGATCCATCTTGAGAACTAAGTATTACACTTAGAAAATTTTGTAGCCTCTTATGATCCTTTTATGATTTAACTCCTAAAAGGGAGCTAAATTAGTTAGTGTCATCGTATAAAATGTATCATTATATATGTCTCCTGATGACAGAGACGAAATAATACTAAAACCTATATGTAAAGCAAGGCTCTATAGGATAGTTTAAATATTATAAATCTTTCATTCAATCAATACAAAGAAAACATATTTCTCACATTGCTTTTGCGTTTGTATTTGTCATTGTTTGTGTGGTTGCTTTACATGTTACTCAACCATTAGGCTAAATTATTTTTTATTATAGGGGCTTATATATTTAGTATATATACTTATAACATAACGTATAAATAATTATAACAATAATAATATTAAAAAGAGTATGATTTATTTTAATAATAATAATAATTACAAAGTATATATATTGATATTAGAATAAAAACTAAATGTAATATTAATATTTTGATATAAAATACAAATTAATTATATTCAAAATTAATTTTGAAGTTATATATTAGTTCATACTAATATACTATATAATTATAAATTATATCACTTTATTATATTTTATATGCTTTTATTTATATTAAAATATTACTACTAATTTTAATAAATATTTAATTTTGTTTAAATATAAGTATATATACTTTGTGAGTAATATTATTTTTAAAATCAAATATTTACTCATTATTATTATTATTATGGATACTATTTTTCCTACTAATATTATT
This sequence comes from Taxillus chinensis, assembly GCA_023512835.1. NCBI lineage: Eukaryota > Viridiplantae > Streptophyta > Magnoliopsida > Santalales > Loranthaceae > Taxillus > Taxillus chinensis. The sequence continues at coordinate 19,863,235 of CM042085.1, read as the reverse complement.
TATATGTTAGATTTTAAATATATACACTAATTATGTAAACAGAGTAAATAATATTCATTTATGATATATATATATATATAGTTATCGACACACTTTTTAACATCAGTTGTTAAACTCCAAATACTCAATAATTATAATTATCGTCAATAATAAATGATAATATGAATAGTGATAACCTAACTAGTATAATTATATATTATGTTATAAACAATACAATAGTCCAAAAAGTCGTATTTTTTCAACTTATTTCCCTCGATGTAATTAAAATGATCAATAATATATTGTTTATTAATTTTAACCCAAATATAAAATACATACTATCAAAAATCAAAACTCACTCTCACCATGTATTTTATATTATATCAAAATGGTTAGTATTGTATAATTAACCAATAACATTAATTATAATTAGAATAATATATATATATATACATATATATATATAAACTCACACTTAATAATTATATTAGTGATCACTTTAATTACGTTAAGAGAAATAAGTTAGAGAAATCCGACTTCTGAACTATTGTATTGTTTATAGCATAAATAATATGACAATCATAATATATAATTATATTAGTTAGGTTATTACCCATGCTCATATTCTAATTATAATTAATGTTATTGGTTAATTATACAATACTAACTAACATATAAATAATCAGTGTATATATTTAAAATCTATCATATAGATAATATTAGTAGCAAAAATAGTACCACTACTAATAATAAGAATGAGTAAATATTTGATTTTAAAAATAATATTACTTATAAAGTATATATACTTATATTTAAACAAAATTAAATATTTATTAAAAGTAGTAGTAATGTTTTAATATAAAATACAAGCATATAAAATATAAGAAAGTGATATAATTTATAATTATATAATATATTAGTATGAACTAAAATATAACTTCAAAATTAATTTTGAATATAATTAATTTATATTTTATATCAAAATATTAATATTACATTTAGTTTTTATTACAATATAAATATATGAACTTTGTAATTATTATTATTAAAATAAATTATACATTCTTTTTTATTATTATTATCATTACTAATAATAATAATAGTATTGTTATTGTTATAATTATTTATATGTTATATTATATTTTATAAATATATATACTAAATATATAAGCATATATAACAAAAAACAGTTTAGCCTAATGGTTGAGTGACCTGCTGCCTGTTGGGGAGATCCTGGGTTTAATTCCTCATCCAAAACCCTCGCATCGAGGCAATGAAAAGATGACTTGTGGAAGAACCGTTTACTATGCAAGCTAGAAATAAAAAGATGACTTGTAGCAATTCTTTGAAGAGATAAGGCATTTCATCCAACACTCGCATCGAGGGCGCAATGAGATTGAATGTGTGAGAATGTCACACTTAAAGAATTTTATAGCCTCTTATGATTGTACAACTCTTAAATGGAAGAGACGAAATAGTACTAAAACCTATATCCAGAGCAAGGTTCTATAGGATAGTTTTAATATTTTAAAGCTTTGATTTAATCAATACAAAAAGAACATATATCTCACATTTTTTCTGCGGGTGTTTGTCATCGTTTGTGTGGTTGCTTTATACGTTACAAAATCGAAGGCGAACGATCTGAATAGTAAACAGTTGAACGTAGCGGTCTGAAATATAAAAAAAAAAAGCTAGGTGCCGCATGGGTTTGACACGAGGCACCATCGCCACTTTTGCTGCCCACTGATCTCCTGTGCGTCAGAGAGCAATTCCTCCACCGTGTGCTTCTGCATGGAGTAGCAAAATGCACTCTAACTCTAATGTAAGCCTCCGATGAAGACGAGTACAGAGACCTTAATAGGATATATCCTAACAACCTCTAACAGTCATGCATTAATACATATGACTAAATTATAACTCCTTTTTAAAATTCTGAAACAATATGCCGCATGAAGTGAAAAATAATCTCCCGTTACCTTTTGGTGCTGGCGCTTTGACTCATCACGTACCCAGCCTAACTCTAATTCAAATGCCTTGTCTTTAGCCTCATCATGAACATTGTAAATGCTGCAAGAAAGGCACATAAGAATAGGCAAAATCATGCTCCACCTATAAGGACTAACTTTTTATAATGTATTATCTGTTTTCATATAACTTCAATGCCATAAATGAAGAAGTACTGATACATATGTTTTAGCAGCTCCCTTTTCCAATTGCAGCTCCAAAATATTTCTGTGGCAAAGTTCTAAAGCTTGGCAGCTAATTAAGAGAAAACTAACTACAGAAATAATGTAAAGGTCTATAACAAAAAATAGTATTTCAAGCATGGGATGACATATTGGTGCAAGCAGATATTACAAAAGTGATATAAACAATTTTGGGATAAGATATAAAAATGACATGTACGATTCCGTGATAAGACCAAGGTTTTAAAATTCATTCTAGACACGTAATTAAATGATCAGTAGGTTAATAATTTTTTTTTAAATGAGATACATTTTCTGAAATTGGATAGCCAAAAGCGGCATATAGTTGATCTGTAAATCATATGATCAATCAAAAGCTTCTTTCTTGCCCCATACTACTCTATTGTCGGCTGAGAGGCTTAAAAAAACTCTCTCTCCATTTTCTCTCTGTTGGCACAGTTGCACGCAATTGCAACCTGGTGGTTGGCGACCCTAATGCCGACCTGATCTGATCTCCCTCTCCTCTCCCAATCTATGGTCTCCCATCCCAGTCCTCATGCTTAATAACAAAGTCAATCAACTTCAATTACAAATCTAATTTCCACCCTCTCTCTTTGTCGCACCAGTCCACGACTCTGTCTTACAATTTCTCTTCTCCAATCTGTTGTGCAGTCGTGATGAGCTCTTCTTCCCTCTTTCTGTCTCACTTTGTTGTGCAGTTGTGGACTCTCTGTCACATGACTTGCACCAGTGCTAGCAAACTATTTTGTGTTTGAAATATCTACAGTTGTATTGTATTTTGTGCTTATTTATGCTTGGGATATTGTCACTTTGTGGTGATTATCGATTTGTTAACTATTTTTGTGCTAGACTTGTGCGTGGATTACTTTTTTTTAAACATATGTCTTTTTGTATTTATTATTAGTATTTTCTAATGTTCCATTTCAATATTTATAAAAATACATAAATCAAATATTTTTAAAAAAAATTACATCAAACATCTAAATTGTTTATATGCTATCTCATCACCGGTATCAAATTTCTTATAAAAGTCTATTTCTTTATATTTAGAGAAAAAAGTTAAAAAGTCATAAAATTATTTTTTGAATCTTTCGGGATCGAGTCTTGCACGACCTGCCCCGATTCGACATTTCTAACCAAAATAAAGCTAAAAAATACCGCTTCGCCCCGACCTGCCCCCATCTGACCTGAAGTACCAAAATTACCGGGGCGGGGCAGGTTCGGGGTGGGCTGAAAAAATCGGGTCGGGGCAGCCCGAGTCAGGGGCGGATCGGGGCGGTTTGAAATTGCCAAGCCTAGGAGGTCAAAAAAGAATTTTGGGAATCTTCCTGCTCCTCATTTAGTCTAAGAAAGTCATTGAAGTCTAAGAAAGTGAAGCGGCTCATTATTTTGACTGTCAGCCAGATTCTAACAGTGATTTTGTTTTGGAAAATGAGAAAATAAATGATTCATGTTTAAAAGGGTGTTCCTTGAATGATTATGGAAATAAATTCTTAGCGGAAGAGACCCCAGTGGCCCCTTTGAGCAGCATTTTTATGGAAAGGAATGCAAAGAACTTTGGACCATTTAATGTCATATCAAAGGATCTGTTCAGTAAAGAGATTGTGTCAAGGAAAGAATGCTATAAGGTTATGTTGACGAATATTGCTGATGATACCAAAAAAGCAGCTCTCAGTAGGGTATGCCCAATTGTGGAACTTTGTTTAATTTAAACCCCATATTGATTTTTTTTAAAATTCTCTTCCTTTGTATTGGTAAGAACTGATCCTGCATTTGACCTTGGTGAATGTTTGTCAATGAGGTTTGCATTTAATATTTGTCTTGTCAAAGTATTTGAAGCAAGCAACTAGGTATGATTGGCATGCATGGACACCACTATACTTTCACCGGCGCCATTTGTTTCATTAATATTAGTTGGTGACTGATAGGAGGTGTTCAGATTGGCACAACCAATTTGTTGTCTCAATAGGTTTACGTGGTTCTAAAATTGAAGTAAATAAAATATATGGAATTTTGTTACCTTTTGTCTGCTTATTTTTAGTGTTGATATTTATGTAGCTATTTGATTTTTGTGATCTTAATTTTCTGGGACAGATAATTGAAGACCTCGGTGGCACTATACCTCTGATGGTGGTGAAAGCACGCTTGTAATCACAGGAAAAGTTAGGGAAACTTTGAATTTTTATACTGCTTTGTGCTCTTATGCTATAAGGCTTTAAAGAGCACTCAACTCTTATTACAATCTGATTAGCGAATGAAGTCTTTTTTAACTACATTTTGATTTGATATTATTAATCAATATATATGATTTCTTTTGCATATATTATTAATTGTTGTGTAAGAAATAATAAATCTTGCCATGTTATGTCCTATTCTGATATTTATGGAAGCTTTTGTAGCCCATGGCATGCTTTTAATGGCATTAAATAGTATGCACCGAGCACGACAAAAATTTTAGTTTAACTATTAAGATTTTCATTCATTTATGATTATCCACCGTAGGCCAAGTTGACCAACTTTGCTTTATGGTTTGGCATTCCTAGTACAAGAAACAATGCACTAATATATGAGTAGCTAGAACATGTATGCACAACTGTTTGTTAATACTAAAAGATTCTGAAAAAATAAAGATCATGATAGATTATGACCTCACTTTAGCGTAAATGAAACAAAAGACTAGAAACTGAAATCTTTGAAGTAAAGAAGGCTATGAGGTTGAGAGTCAATTGGCCCTTCTAAAAACACATTTGAATAATCAAATTATTTTCCCTTTGCAATTCATTGTCAAAATTTACCTCAAGTAGGGTTCTTGGTAATGTTGGTTTGTAGTTCTGCTGATACTTTTGCTTGCTACTAACAATTTATTGTGTTGAACTTGTTGGTTACGAAGAGCTTGGATAATTTCTCCTAGTTGGTTGAAAAAAAGCTTACAAGAAGGCAGATTTGTCAGTGAGTCAAGTGATTTGTGTTGCCTTTATTCAGCTGATGTTTGTCTTGGCATCTTTTTTTGTTAGTTTCTTTTGTTCTTTGTTTGAGGTGATGTTTGGTTCTACAGATGAATCTCCTTTTATTATCAAGGATGAAGATTATAAGTTGACTTATAGGAAATAGTTAAAAGATACAGTTCTCCAAGCCAAAGCAAGGCCGCGAGCTTTGTTAAAGGATTATGACACATGCCTTGGTGCTCATGTTAACCCTCCACGTGGGACCCTATCAACCATTGTTAGCTTTGCTGGTAGAAATGTAAGATAATCTCTTCTCACACTCTGTTTCACTTGAGAATATGTTGTCATTAGTTACGTATAGATTTTTACTAAAAATGATTGTCACATATTTAGGTTATCAGGAGGTTAGACAATGCAAGTGAAGTGCAAGGGATAATCTTTGTAGCATTTGAAGAGGGCATGGAAGAAGCATTATTAGCTGGGAAAAGAGGGATATAGACTTTTAGTAGTGACTGGTTCATGAATTGTGTCATGAGACAGGAGCTTGACTTAGAAGTCCCTCAGTTTGAGAGTCCCTCGGAGCACACTTTTTACTTCCACGCTCTTTGAGCTCATCCTCACTTTCCACGAGGGAATGCGAATTTTATTATATAAATTTTAATTTGATAAACCATTAGAGTATCCATGTTTATTGTGGATAATTTTTAAGTTGGCACGAGATAATTTCTAATATTATTTTTTTTATTTTCAATCTTGAAGATTTTTTAAATTTTCAACTTCAATTGAAAATAAAATTCATTTTTTTAAAAATTTCAACACGCATGCCAATAATAATAATGTGTTCATATATACTGACCAATAATTTCATCATTAATTCACATTTTGTTATCTGACATTTCATGCGATTTCTGTCGTGATATAAGCATTCTAACTCCTTTTTTTTTTTTGTTTTCTTAAAAGTTCTAAGTACAACTCCACATGTATTGGGGGCCTGGGGCAACCCCGTCATTTCACGCCGACGAATCAACCACACGAACAGCCGAAGCGTTACTTGAGGGTTTCAGTTCCTCAATCTCAGATCTCGAATCGGATCCGTGAGTTTCTATATAGTTCTCGTCCTTTGTTGATCCCTTTTGTATCGATTACTTGGTGTTCGTTTCTTACGCGTTCTGATTTTCCTCAGGCTTCGAAGATTTTGTTTTTCGATTTGTATTCAATTCTTCTGCCGTGCACAGATTTGTAAGTACGTTTGCGGTCTCTGATTTAAGCGTTTTTGATTGGTTATTAAATTTCTTCAGTTTTGTTTGATCTGCTGCTGTTTTCTCATTGGTTCTTGATTCATGATGCTTGCAGCCTGTTTTTTTTTTAAATATAATTTGAATTTATATATTTGTCACGAATCGAGATTTGTGGTTATGTTTGATTTTTTAGTACTGTTTTTTCAAATTTTCAACCCGGGTTGTGGTTTGTGTACTCACATGCATAGGAATGATAGAATGAATGAATCATTATTCTGAAATTTAATATCGTACCAACGCAATGCTTTGATTCATGTGAAGATTTCAGTGATTAAATCTTCATTTTTGGGGGTTGAATTTTTGTTAATATTTTACAAGCTGCATGATGGGCTTCGACTAAATATGAATAATTTAATGATTGTTTGATTTGGAGTTTTAATTAAATTACCTAGCCTCAGATCTTAAATAACGTATCAGATTTTTTTGTTTTTTTCTTGATGGGTTTTGTACAAAATATAAATATAGCATCGCATCAATGGACAAAGCAATGTCATTGAATTAAATGTTCTGCACTTCAGCATGGCAGAAGTTTTTAGAATTTCATTGTTAGAAAATTCTTTTGCAAGCGAAAACTGACCAAAAGCAAAACAAACTATCTTGAAGTCCAGCAGATAAACCATTCATTTGCATGTTTGGTATTTGTTTGTTATTCCATGATTCCATTTATTTTTCCATTCGCTTCGTTTGTTTTGATTTATTCCTTTGTTCTGCACTTCTATTGTTTGTTGAAGTTTTTCTAGTTCTCCACTTCCATTGTAATTCGTTTTCCATTGCTTTTTCCATTGTTTCATTTGTTTGTTCTGCACTTTCATTTTTTCCATTGCATGTTGTTCTACGTTTTCTATTTACACTATCTACTGCTTGAATTTCTTTGCTCTAATCTTCGAAATCTGTATCATGGCAAAATATTTAAGAAGTCTTTTTCCTGTTTGGGGCTTAATTTATATTTTTAAATAAAAAAAAATGGTTGCTTGATATGTTTTTTTTGTTGTTGCTGTTCTTAATTTTGAATTAAGAACATGAGTTTTGGTGGATTTTGGGTTTCATGTTGTTTTCATGAGTAGATGTTTATTTTGATTTTAGCTCCTTTTTTGTTGGGAACTGTGCTATCAAATTCCTACTAGCAAAAAGAAGCTTAGATGCCCCTTTGACACATTAACATACAAATACAAACATGCAAAAGCCATTTGACATCCTTACTGCCCTTTCAAATTTGATGCTCGTCTTTGAATCCTAAAGTCTTATTTAATTAATTTGATTATATTTCTTTTAAAATTATTATTAGGCTAATAGTAGTGATGTGGAAGTTCTTTTTGTTTAATTGATGGGATTTTATGAGTTGTGTATAGTTGAGCATGACCTTTAAGCTCAATGGAGTTGTGTCACGATATCTACATGTTTTAGTCCTTTCTTCATGTTCTTTTTTTTGAAACCCAAATTATGATGTCTTTGTGTTGCTGTTATATCTGATATACCTTAGTAGGTGAGAGACTTGCAAATTTAGGAGAGAAAGTATGAGTGGAGTAGAGAAAGGATCAACTACCACTAAAACTCCTGCAGATTTCCTCAAATCAATACGGGGGCGGCCTGTTGTTGTTAAACTGAATTCTGGTGTTGATTACCGTGGTGAGTTATTTTTAACATTGAAGCCTTCAAAACCCAATATGCTTGTTGTTACTTATTACTTGCATTTTTGTTGATTTGTTATTATGGGCATGCCTTGGATTATTTATTTGGGGGGGGGGGGGGGGGGGGTATATATTTATCTATTGTATATTTTGTATATATAGCAATTTGAGTTTGATGGAACTCCAAACATGGAGATGACCAGAGGATTGTATTTGTGGAACTTTATTACATTAAGAACAACATAATCAATATTGTGGGTGAAAATCAACATATACATTCTTTCAAAGAAAATATATGACGTTGAGAAAGAGGTTGGTGTGAACGGGTAGAACAAGGCAAATACACACTTGATCAATAAAATAAACTGAGGACATCAAAGGATATAAGTGGATAACTAGTGGAGGTCTTGAGTCATTAATATGAAGATGTGTGTGAGCATATAATATGTAGAACATGTTTGTAGTAAGAACAATCTGGTTGAGAAAACAAGAGCACAAAAGCATGAGATGGAGACGGGATACATTCATGCGGGAATGGGTTGGAATGAAATGAAATATTCGATTCGTAGAATCATTTCCATTCTCGTGTTTGGTAGGTCTAGGTAAATGGGAATGGTCCATTCCCATGCCTATGGGAAACTTCTAAAATCGCCCCAAGCCAACTCTTTCTCTAACTCCTCCACATCTGCCGCTTTTGCTACTTCCATCATTACCATGTGCCTCCGACAAGGAGTTTGGGTACTAGATAGGGGAGAATCGGAGTAGAGAAATCATTCATTGATGTTACCATCATTGTCATTGTTGCCATTGTCGGTTGATGCAACCATTGACATCATTATCACTCGTCATTGATGCAGTTATTGTTGCCACTTGTTGTGGTTGCCCGTTGATGTTTTCATTATGTTTTTTTAAATGTGTTTTTTTTAAATTGGATTCTAAAAAAAAGGGAAAAAGAGAATATGATGGATTCACTTAATAAAATGGAGGAGAGAAAATAATAATAATAATAATAATAATAAATTGAGTAAAAAAGGATTTGAATTTGAAAATAAAAAACAATTGAAGGTTTTTTTTCAAAAACAATTGAAATTCATGTTTTCTTCAAGTTGAAATTTGAATTCCCATTCAAATCTTGTATATCAAATGTGTTTTTCTTTTTGGAAACTATGGAAGTGTTTGGCAGAATCATAAAACCATAGTCTTTTTGTGGCACATGATTTTACGTGGAGGATTGAAATTACTTTTTGAAAAAGTTTGAGTCTCACTTATGTTTTTTGTTTTTAACTTTAAATTTAAATTTTTTTCTTTTTAATATAGGAGTTTACTTTTTTTCTCTCATTTTTTTTGTGAGTTTGATTTAAAATAAAGTTCAATTTTTAAAAGCAATAATTTCAATCATTAAAATCAGTTAAATACTTTTTCTTTACGATCTTGAATTCAATTTAGGATTCTAGCACCAACTCTGAGAAAGCAAAAAATCATACATTTTTCCAATGCAAAACTTACTATTTCCCTATTCCAAACTCCATCTGCCCCATGCACAAAATATGCCTTGATATTCATCCGGTGCGTTTCTTGTATTTTGTGTTGGTCGGTCTTGTATATACTGAGCTAATCAATTCTTTCTGTTATGCAGGTATTTTGGCGTGTCTAGATGGATACATGAATATAGCAATGGAGCAAACAGAAGAGTATGTCAATGGGCAGCTCAAAAATAAATATGGCGATGCTTTTATCCGTGGAAATAATGGTAATATGCAAAGCGTGGATAATGTCTGGTTTCCTTATATTTTAACTATGGTTTCATGTAAAGCCATTTTCTGATGGCAGTGATTCTGATGATGTCTGTGCAGTTTTGTATATCAGCACAACGAAGAGGACGTTGGCAGAGGGGGCATAGCGTAGAGATTTTATTGAGAATTCAATTGAGATTTGTTTATGATGAATATTGTAGACGAGGTAGAGTCATTGGAACGACTGATGAAACTTTGGTTACATGCTGTCATGATATCCTGACTAGAGAGATGCAATATCCCTATTCGTATGAGCTAGTTATGTATTTGGATTTTTATCCTCTATCTTCATTCCGAAGCTCTTTATCGTGTTTGCTTGTTTATGCTCTCCATAGTTTTTTTTGTTTCTTATAACTTGACTTCGAGTTTGTAGCTGGATATAAATGGCACATTATTAGAATGAAAGGGATAAATATCAGTTGTTCAAGAAATTGCCTGAAAAAATAATGGCATATGCATTAGTGTTGATCTTGCGTATAAGGTTTATATTTTTTTGTCGTAATTTGTTTTCTTTATCAACTGAAAAATGTTTTTTACGCAGAATATCATGACTTTAGATCTCTCATAACAAATAATTTTCGTCTCTTATGTGAATTATCAGTCACTTTATATTTGACATTTTCAATCTTCTCTTAATGGCATATGCGAGAGGGTTTGGTTTGGTTTGCTTTTTAAGAGCTGTTCACTGTAAATCGATGACTTGGGATGATTTTGCGGACATTATGAAAAAAGACGAGATGGAGAGGGTACTATGCTTTGGAGCCGGGAGCACGACAGGGAGCACTGTCCACTGGTTTTCCAAACCTTTGCTATTGTTGTCATTTGACAAAAGTGCATATCCGAGATGGGAATCAAAAATATTAAATTTTCTTCTCGTCATCGTTCTTTCTCTTCACTCCCGCCAACGGGACAGTACCATCTGAGAGTCGTAGACACCACCAGCCTCAGTACCCAAACGATGCTGCAACCCATCGACATCGCCACATCTGGACCACGGTTGAAGATTCATCGGGATGGTCGATGCTACAACCGTCCCAGCTTTCACATAGCTGAATTGTCGATTCGGTCAAGCATTGATGTGCATAGTGGTCGATTCGGCGGGGTCTGGCACCGATGATGACCTCGATGCCATCGGGATGGATGGTCGAAAGTAGGCGTCGTCGATCGTCCCACCGTCTTCCATCGACGATGCCAACTTTCGGACGTGCACCTTCGCAGCCTCCGGGACCGGCTTCAAGATCCGTAGGATTGCCTGCATCACCGGCTTCTGCTGTGCTTTTGAAACCCTAATAGAGGCGGTCAATGGACACCGCCTCCATTCCATATCTAAGCACCAGAGGGAGGGATGGAAAAGATTATCATATTTTAAAAATAATATTTAGCCAATGGGGATGCCTCAATAGATTTGGCGAGTGAGTATTCGCTAAATTTACTATTAATTTGCCTCGACTAATTTTTTACTTGTTACCTATATTTTAGGTAACCTATAACAAATGCTCTTATGTTTCATAAAATTTTAGAAAAATATTTTCTATTATTATATATTTAATTTATTGAATGATAGACGGGAGAAAGCTCCCAACAAAAATTTGTGTTTTAAATTTGGGGTGTTATAATTCAGTTTATAAGCCAATTTAAAAATAAACAAATGTTTGTCTGATAAGATGTTATTATTTTTAAAAATATAATTATTTTTTAAAATAGTAAATTTAATGAATTTAAAATGAGTGATAAAATTATTTTGGTAAGAAAAATGAATTTTAGGAATCATTGATATATTATAAATGAATAAGTTAGTATTCATTTATTGTTTGAGGAAGAATTACCCATTGGTAATAAAAATAAAAAAGACAAAGAACACAGAATGGATAGAGATGTGAACCATTTGTTTGGTTAATGTAGTAATAGAAGAATGGAAAATAAGAAAATGGGATGATGGGGCAGAAGGCAGATAGAATAGACAACCACAGCCATACGTTGATCGGAAGGTTATCATTATCCCATCTGCTTCCATTCTATCCCGTCCCCTCTAAATTTCTCCACCTCTTAAAAGTTGCAACTCAAAGTTCATTCGGTCTTGCTACTCTTGCCGTGTCCTACGGCAGCTATATTTGTTACACAGCCTCTCTCTCTCTCTCTCTCTCTCTCTCTCTCTCTCTCTCTCTCTCTATCACACGCACACACACTCAACTACACACAGCAGAGTTAAAAATCTTGTGAAGAGTTAAGACATGACTTCCTCTCTTCTCTGCGTCGCGAACCCAACTCTGCAGGTCCCCTCATTAATTTTTCTAAACAATGGTGATGATTTCGATTTATAGATTAACATTGATTCCTCCCTCGAACATTTTTATATTGATGGGTACATCTGAGAATGAAATGTGTGTGTGTGTGTGTCTATATACACACACACACACACACACACTTATGTGTATGCATACAGGTGAATGGTCAGGGGTTCTCAGAATACTCTGGTCTGCGCAATTCATCATCGTCTCTTCCTTTTGGTCGGAAAATCCCTGATGAGTTAATCTCCGCAATTGCTTTTCAAACAACAGCCGTGAGTTTGATTCATCCGTGCAAGCCTTATATCCATTTTTTGTTGGTTTTAAATATCTTCTCTAGTATTATTTATCCGTACAACGTACCCGAGCCATCATTTTCTTAGTTTACCCTCGAGTCTATTGAAGATTCTAGCTGTTGCAAAATTTTGAAAAGTAAACACCAGAGACAATAGAAGAGAAACTATATAGGGAAGGTTTAAGCATATGCAGCGCTTATATCTCACTAGTTACTATAGAGAGTTGTTCAGCTTATAATAATAGCTTGTAGCTGTGTGCGTGTGTGTTTTCCTTTCTCTCTGGTGTGCGACTTTTTATGCATATAAATATAATCCATTTGGGAAATGAATGAATGGAATGGAATGAATTAGGTTGGGGCAAAGAGAAAAAGTGGGAGAAATGGAATGGTAATTGTGGAGGCGAAGCTAAAAGTGGCGATCAATGGGTTTGGGAGAATCGGGAGGAATTTCTTGAGGTGTTGGCACGGCCGCAAGGACTCCCCTCTGGACGTCATCGCCATCAACGACACTGGTGGCGTTAAGCAGGCATCACATCTCCTCAAGTACGATTCTACCCTCGGCATCTTCGACGCCGACGTCAAGCCTGCGGCCGATGATGCACTCTCCGTTGACGGAAAGATCATCAGAGTTGTCTCCAACCGCAACCCTGCTAACCTACCTTGGAAGTAAATACACACACTCACATATATATATATATACATACTAGCTACTAGCTAGCTACTACTCTGTCTCCTTTATATACATACTAGCTACTAGCTAGCTACTACTGTTTCCTTTATATACATACTAGCTAGCTACTACTGTGGCTCCTATATATACACACACACCCAGAGTATGGCGCGGCTCTTTAATTTTATGATAATGAAATTGTACAGTTTGTTGGCTCAATGAAATATTGGCGGGTACGTGTTGTTGCTGCAGGGATCTTGGCATTGACTTGGTGATTGAAGGGACTGGTGTGTTCGTGGATAGGGAGGGTGCAGGGAAACACATACAGGCAGGGGCAAAGAAGGTGCTAATCACCGCCCCCGGCAAGGGTGACATTCCCACCTATGTGGTGGGAGTTAATGCGGATGGTTATAACCCGGGTGAGGCCATCATCAGTAATGCATCTTGCACCACCAACTGCCTTGCTCCCTTCGTTAAGGTTCTCGACCAGAAATTCGGTAACGCACGCTTGTTTCATCCCTTATTATTCATTCATTCCAAAATTATTTCCATGTCATAATTTCAAATTTTAATATTGTTAGAGGTTATATGGTATAGTTTATCAAATTGAGGAGTACAAGTCCCTTCTGGATGAGTAATGACAATTTATTTTGATTGTTTTTTATTTTTGATTACTGAAAATTTAAAACAATAAAATCTTATTTTTACTTTTTAAAACATAAAAAATAAAATAAACTTTTATTTTTTTAATTTTTTTATAAAATTATTACATTTAAAAACAAAAACAGAAAACAACACAACAAAACATACCCTAAACGTTCTAAAAAAATTAGAATTCTATTACTTCCGGCCACCAATGTAATACTGCTCAATTATGCATAAAGACTTACACAAATAGACTTTCTCTGCCATGTACAAAATTATTTATGATTGCATAATCTTTAGCATACAGAGCTATATATATATATATTCCCGTATACGCTTATTCAACATATATAACTATATATTAAAAAAAACACAAAAAGGGTGTGCGTGTTTATAATTACATGTTACATACATATAATAGGCATCATAAAGGGGACCATGACCACTACCCACTCTTACACCGGAGACCAGAGGCTTCTGGATGCTAGCCACCGGGACCTTCGCCGTGCGAGAGCTGCAGCTCTGAACATAGTCCCGACTTCGACGGGAGCAGCAAAAGCGGTATCCCTGGTCCTTCCAACCCTCAAAGGAAAGCTTAATGGCATAGCGCTCCGGGTGCCAACACCTAATGTCTCTGTTGTAGACCTGGTTGTCCAGGTTTCCAAGAAAACATTCGCTGAAGAGGTGAATGCAGCTTTCAGGGAGAGTGCTGACAAGGAGCTCAAGGGTATCCTATCAGTCTGTGACGAACCACTTGTTTCTGTGGACTTCAGATGTTCCGATGTCTCCTCCACAGTTGACTCTTCACTCACTATGGTCATGGGTGATGATATGGTCAAGGTCATTGCTTGGTACGACAATGAATGGGGTTACTCACAGAGGGTGGTCGATCTTGCCGACATTGTTGCCAACAACTGGAAGTAATGATTATTATAATTACAGCTCAGCTAATCAGCCCCGCGTGATTGCCTGTTGCCATTCTTTTGGTGTCAAGATTATATAACAATGTTAAGTGTCGGTTTACAACAAATTTGAGTATGCCACTGTTTTTCCTTCTTTTCTTTTCTTTTCTTTCTGTTTTGTTAATTAGAGTCAAGTAAGTTTGAGAAGGCTAGGGTCAACTTTGATACATATTACTCCATTCAATAATAAAGTCTTTTCTTTTCTTTCTGTTTTGTTAATTAGAGTCAAGTAAGTTTGAGAAGGCTAGGGTCAACTTTGATACATATTACTCCATTCAATAATAAAGTTTTTTGTTTTTGGATTTCAAGAATTGGGGTTCAACTAGAAAAACCATATATAATCCTTACCTTGCAAAAACACCACAATCAACGAAAGAAAACAAATAAGGTATACTTTTATGTAGTGTTAATAGAAATTTGAATCTTACCAATGCAAACGACACATGAAATGAGATGAGCTTGTTAAATCTAAGCATATAAATATAATATATTTTTACCGCTTTATTTATTCTTTCTTTTTAATAGTAAAATTAATAATTCCACGTAAACTATTCATGAAATTTTCCCCCTGATATTATCATCTTTTCACAAATAAAATGTTCAATTAAATTCATGTGATTTAGAGTGACTTCTCAATTTGTTAAAATAAGTAGCTCTTATTTTCTACTTTCTCAAATCCTTACAAGTCATCTATTTTAATATAAAAATTGTGTTTATGAAATTTCTTATTCAAATAAATATCATCTCCTGACTTAGAATCATCATCACACAATGGCTCGAACATATCATTTATATGATGAAAAATTATTTATTTAAATTATGAAATCATTGGTCACCTAATGAAGGTAAATTAAGAGGTCAATTATGTGTAGGAAAATATTACTGCCCTCGTGACATCTTAAATCGGTATCTATCTTAAACATAATTTTTTTTACTTATTTTACTTATTATTTTTTATTTGTTTGATTTTATTCGAAAAAGTTAAATAAATTATTTCGTGGAATGATTTTAGGATTTTTTTTCTAAATAAAAAATTAAATTTCTATAGATTCTCTAAATACATAATGTTATCATAACTCAAAGAAGGATAATTGCAATGTTGTAAATAACGGTCAGGTGGAATTGAACCATCAAAAATAGTCCTCATCCTCATCTAGCACCAAATTAAACGGTATGAAACCAATTCATTTTTCATCCAAAGCAAGCTTCATTTCCTACCGGAAGATTGAGATGATGGGGCGGAGGGCTCAGTCACTGAGACACCCGCTGAATACATTTTGATTCTCAAGGAAATCAGAATGCTTGATAAAATTCCAAGCAGTGGGAAAAGATACGACCAAACCTCAGATTTCTGGGAGCCAGATGCTGAAGCCACAGTAGCGCCAGCAAGACTGCCAATGGATGTATTTTGTAAGATCATTGGCAGGCACCCAATTACTGTGGGCAGTAGGAAATCCACAACAAACCCAACTTTAGTAGCAGCAAGGGCGTAATTGATGACATATGAAGGTATAGGTGAGAAGCGGGCAAGAAGCACAAATTTCCATCCATCTCTTTCCACCCCTTTTGAGAGAATATTGAAGTACTTGTTTCTGTAAGCCCATTCCCTTGCTGAGCTTGAGCTCCTGAACACCAGCCTGAACAAACGAACAATGTCAAAATGATTGTTACATCTAATAGTAAAATCACAGATCGAAGGGGGAGAAAGGAAGGAACAAGTCCAATAAATAAACGGGTGATCCACTTGACCAAAGCTCAATGTTTTGACAGAGGCAATAAACATTTTAACAAATTGAAATATCAAATGTTAAGTACTGAACATGTCAACTCTATCAAACTCCATCCCAAGCACCTTCTAGCACTAAGACCCTTCAAGGCCACTATTGCAATTTGCAATAGGAAACTTCAAGCTGATTTTATTGAATTTTACTTGTGACTTGGTTTTGCTCACATAAACCACACTTGCATAAATTGTGGAACAATGAAATACGCACCTATATGCACCTGCAGGGCTAACATGATGGTAGATATATATTTCCATCTGTAATGAGATTGTGGGTTCGAATGTTGCATCAGCAGGTTGCGGGGTTTTAGGGATAGGAATGGTGGAGAGTGTCAAGGGGGGAAACCTAAAAAAAGGAAAAAGAAATACACACCTATACACCACACAGTATTTGTCCATGTAGACCTAAAAACTAAACAAGTAGAATTTTAAAACTGATGTTAATGCGTAAGATTATAGATTTTTGCTCATTTAAACATTTCATCCAGAGCATCTTCAATCCTGACAACAAAAATTTCTCATGACTTTTTGCATTATCAAATTATTGCATAGCTTGCATGCATTCAAGGCCCTTGCCTCCCGTTTCATTTTCTCACTTGCTTCTCTGAAGAGAAGATTTATTATTATATCTTAATCATGATCACAAAGGAAATAGCATCTCCCAAATTTGATAGAAGCTTCAATAATATTGTAATTCTCAACTAAAGAGCTTGAGCTCGTCAAGATTCTCGCCATCCTCCCATTGAGGAGATCAAAGGATTGAAATCAAAAGTAGAATACCAACATAAAAGGATGAAAAGGACCTATATCAGAAAATTCAAATTCAAAGCAGGGAAATTATTAAATTAGAACCTAGCTGAGATTAAGACCTGTTAATATTTCATAGTAAAAGTAACAACATTAATTCAATCTCAGCAGGAACAATCATATTCCAAGGATTGAGGCAAAATAATTTGTCTTTTAGGCACCAGAAAGTGGGAGGGACTCATTGGATGGACCATTGGAATAATACATCACATAGTGTAACTCCCACGCTAAGCTTACTTACCCATTTGGTCCACTTCAATAATATTGGTCCTCACTCTCTCCTCTATCAAACAGGGAAGTTCACACCAAGGTCTAGCATACCCATATTACACAAGCCAAATGCTTATGTAAAACGTATTTTTGCCAAAATATTCCTAATAAGGGGCTAAATGAGAAAATGTAACCATAGTAGTCAAAGCACTGCTCAAGCATCCAGGCATTTTTTTGGAGGTTAGAGCGAAGACATGCTTTGAAATAAGGGGCAAGGCAGCTGCTTTGAAAGGGAAAAGCGTCCATAAATTGTCCAAAGTGACGCATTAATGAGTTTTAGGCAAAGTGCACATTTCGCCTTCTTTGACCACATGTATTGTTTTTATTTGTTTTAAGAAAAAAAAAAACTTAACATCATTGCGTCAACACAGCAGCCCCAAACCCAGGACTCAACAACCCCAATTGAGTAAATCTAACACATCATACGATGTGACTGGTGACTCGACAAACCTCATCTACGGATGGAGACTTGACGACAATTTTGGCTACAACCTCAGCGATGACTTTGGTTGCTACCTCAGCTGTGATCTTGGGCAATGACCTTCACAAGCAGCAATCGCCGATTGTTGTTGTTGGAAACCACAATGGTGACACCCAATGCTGTGACTGCCTACAACGGCGGCCAATGGCGACAATAGTGTGAACTAACTCTCTTACTCTTCAATTTTCTCCAATTTTAATTTAGGTAATAGATTTATGATTTAGGCACTGTCTTAAACTTTTAATTAGTTATAAACCATAGATTAATTGATTATAAGTGGATAATTGAAATTAAAATTTTCATTAGAGCTTGGGGCAAGAAAAATATAATGAATGTCTCTAATGGTTTTAACATTGGGTAAGTGGTAGATTAGATTTTGATATAATTTGTTAATTAGTTCATTAAAAACTATAAATTATGAGATATTAGAATGTTTATTTTAAAACATTATAAAGCAATTTGTTCATTAGAATTGTTTGTTAGTGGATTAATTTGTTTTAATTACTTTGAATCTTAATAGATTGTTGTTTCATTATTAATGGATATGCGGCATACACCACCACCTCCAATTGACACCAATCATGCCACTAATCCCCTTGATCCAAAGAATGACCACTAGTTGTAAGGCAAAATGAAAAGATCCCTCATGGAAGTATGGTTATTGGGCAGATCTTAAAAAGAGACATAAGGTTGAATACCTCCTTTGTGAAAAACAATTGAGTGGAGGAATTAAAAGACAGAGCCAACACCTATATGGTGGCTATGATGCAATGATGTCCTTTTGAGCATTTCAATTAGATGATCTTGAAGAAAAATGCCAAAATTAAAATGAGTAAGACCAAGATCAAGTATCATCAAGGAGGAAGCAAGTTTGCATGTTAGAGCTCAAACAAAGGGTAGCTCTTTTTGATTTACATCAAGCTCAGGAGCAGTTGCTAATGGGAAGAAAGCTAACCCCCATCACAAATTGAGGGTCCCATGGATATTCACGTGAGGTGAACTCTAGAAGAAGTTGATGATAAGAGGAGAAAATATCTTAGCCAAACAGCCATTGAAAATCGTTGTAGAAGGCCAGAATAACTTGAAAAAGTGAAGAGACATTGTAGATTGGTTCTATGAATGTGAGATACCATTCAATGTAGCAAGATCAAAGAGCTTTAAGGTGATGATTGAGTCTATTGTTCAATTTGGGCCACGAGCAAAGCCACCAACTTATCATGACTTGAGAGTGCCTTTACATTCTATGACAACGAAAGAAATTGACACTATGAAGGAAAAAACAAGGTCTGTTGGAGATAGTTTGGTTGTACTCTCATGTTCAATGGGTGGACTCACAAGTGAGGAAGACACTTGATTAATTTATGGCTAACTGTCTAGATTTATTTATTTATTTATTTATTTATTTATTTTGGGGGGCGGGAGGGGGTATATCTGTGGATACATCTAATTTTATTCAAGATGCAATGATGTTATATGAGTTGTTCGATAATAAAATTGAAAATATTGGACCTGAATATGTCATTGAGGTAAATTTTAACAATGTTTTTTTTTATAAACTTTAGTACTTTTATTTTTATTAGTATTAATTAAATTAGCTATGTAGGCAGTTACGGACAACGCATCTATGTACAAGGCAGCTAGTAGGATGTTAATGGCTAAGAGGCCTTCTCTATTTTGGGATCCTTGCACAGCACATTGTATAGACCTAATGTTAGAAAACATATAGAAGCCAAAGAGGTTAACACATTTAATCTATTGACATACTCAATTGCTTGATACCATGATAAGCCAAACAGATGGCATGGATCTAGTACTAGCTGGGGTTACTAGATTCACTACTTCATTTCTTACTCTTAAAAGCTTGTACAACCCCTTGAGGTACCTATGTTGGTGAGGGACACAAAAGAACCATGGGATTAAAGAAGCTGAAGCCAAGAAAATTCTAGGATGGGTAACACCCACGCTTATATAGGGGACTCCGAGCATTGAGGTGAGAAAGAAAGTGGTTGAAATGGTACTTTCACTTCACTAACCTTTTGGGATAATGTGAAAGATTATTTCTTAACATCAAAACCATTTCTTATTGTACTGAGGATTGTCAATGGTGATGAAAGGCATGCTATGCCTGAAATTTATATGACAATGGAAGAGGTAAAAAGGAAGATAAAGATAATTTCAATGAAGAAAAGATTGTGAAAGAATATGGTTTTCATTATTGACAAGCATTGGGAATGTTGAATGAAACAAAAATGATGCCTTCCCTCATTTCTTGTCAATCCTTGTAAGTACTTCCCGTTTGTTGTGAAGGAGCCCAAATCAAGGTGTAAGGTAATTGAAGCTTTTAAAGAAGTTATGCTGAAATCGGTGCCTAATCATGCTTCGTGAGACAAGATAATTGAGCAGTTAAGCAATTATCAATCAGTTTAAGGTGCATATGCAAACCAAATGACTACTAGGCAAAAAAACAACTTTAGGCCCTAGTATGTTTTCCCCTTTCTTTAACAAAAATTATATTTAAATTTATATTGTTTATGTTTGACATAGTACTTTTGAGTTTTGATTATACAATTATAATTTATTGGTGGATTATGCATGGGAATTCAACTAGTAAGCTTGGACAAATTGCTTCATGTTTGTAGGTCTTCGTCATTCATCTTTCGGTCTCATAACTAGAACACATTTGAATATGTAAGCATACGTAATGATAATGTATTCTAATACTTTATTATGTATTATTAGTTTAACTTATTGTTTATAATTTTAAATTCACACTAAGAAGAATAAGTTAGAGCATCAACAATTAAATGATCTAGTCTACATTTAATACAATCATTAACTTGCTACAAGCCTACGACATTCAAGGAAAGCCTACGACTAGGGTTGTGAGTGGCTAGTTGAGGAGGATTTATTCCAACCTGGAGACAATCCCACTTATGATGATGTAGATTAGGGAGTCATGTATCAGAAGGACGGTGGTCAAAATTTATCAAGGGCAACGCATAAAAGATTATCGAAAAGGCAGAGCATGAATGTAGTGCTACAAGAGCATCTCCAATGCTAGTAAGCTAAATTAGTTATCTAAAATTATTTTTAACTTGCTATAGTATCCCTTTATCTAATGATGCTCCAATGATATATCATTTATACTTTTTCTTAACTATTATTGTTTTTATTTTACTCTTAACTTATATCCATCTCAAATTTCTAATTCCTAATTTTTCTTTTTCCCAAATCTAACCCCGTGTTGGGGACCACCATGGCACATTTGGAAGTTGCGGAGGCGATCCGTGGCGAGGCCTAGGGTGAGCTTACAACACTGAAACTGGTACTTGAAGGCATTTATGCAGCGCAGCATCCACCAGACGAAGATGTAGAAGATGAGGTGGGCGAGGGAGAGGAGGCTGATAGAGATCCAGCAGTGGCAGCACTGGAGATGTGACGGCAGCGACATTGGTGCAGCCAAAAACAAGGGAGCAACGGGGGGTTATGCAGAAGGAGGAAAGGGGCAACGAGGGAAGAGGTCTCTTTTCTTGGTTCTCATCCACACAAGCCAACCCTATCTTCAA
This sequence comes from Taxillus chinensis, assembly GCA_023512835.1. Lineage (NCBI taxonomy): Eukaryota > Viridiplantae > Streptophyta > Magnoliopsida > Santalales > Loranthaceae > Taxillus > Taxillus chinensis. The sequence goes on along the minus strand of CM042085.1, from coordinate 19,841,621 downwards.
CGCCCCCGAAATCTCTTCTACCTTCCCTTAGTTGTGTAGCTCTTTGAACTAGCGTCATGCAAATATGTCAATCCTTTGGCTATTCCTCGTATGATTGCAAGACAAACAAGGAAGGGGAAGGGGGTGATACTGAGAGAGGGGAGAGGGGGCGATGTTGGGTCTGTAGACAGGGGTGTTAAATGGGCGAGCCGAGACGGACCAGAAATTTCTAGCCCGGCCTATAAAAACGGTCAAACTTATAAAATATTAATACTATATGTAAAATTTTAATAAAATAAACTAAAAAAGTCAAAAAAAATCTAAAAAAATAATACTAGCATGCGGGCTCCGCCCACTTTGGCACACAGCCCGTTCTGACTCACGTATAAACGGGCTAAAATTTACAAGCCCGATAACATCCCTAGCTGTGGAGGGGGTGGACAGGAGAGCTACGCAAGGAGAGGCAAGGGTAGGCGTGGTATTAAAATTATTGGCTGACATATTCAGCTAAAACAAAAACTAAAATTAAATTTAGCTTTTATTTTTGCTTTTACTAATAGTTTAGCTAAACCAGTAAAGAGAACTTTTAGTGAAATATCCCTTTAGCTATTGCTTTAACTAATGCATTGGAGATGCTCTAAGAGTCTTATTAATGAGCCATCATCAGATGAATAAAAGTTAAGTACCGAAGGTAGTCCAATAGATGATGTGGGCCATTCTCATCTCGTGGAATTAAAACCCTTTACTTTCCTAATAAGGTAGACAAACACAAGCAAAGCAATGGAATTGCAAAGCTGATAGCAAGAAGAAGAAGAGGCAAGTAAGCATAATTGAAAAAAAAAAAGAAACAAGTGAAGGGTAATATGAATGAAGTTCAAAATAAATAAATAAATAAATGAAGGAAGGAATAGATATAAAAAAAATAATTAAAAAAACAGACAGACAGAGAAGGGAAGAAGGGGTGAAGGTGATTGACCTTCCGATCCAGAAGGAGAGGGAAGCCCCCAAGACCTTGGCGGCAAAGACGCAGAGGAGGGCCGGAAAGAAGCCGAAAAGAAGAGAAGCCCCGGCTTCGAAGAAGACAGCGTAAGGGAGGCAGAAAGCGAGAGTGAGAGTGTGGATGGCAACGTAAACAGGAATCGCCCAGCACCCCAACCTGCTCGAGAATTCACGGAACAACTCCACTGCTGCATCTCTATTGGCCTCCCCCCATTTGCTACCCCCACCCCCAATATTCAGCATCCTCACTCCCACCGCCGCAGCCGCCACCGCTACCCCCACCGCCCCTACGCCGCTCAACCATCGTCCCATTCGAGATCGATCGATCGATCGATCAGTCGATTGACCACTTGATTGTCTGATCTGATCAAGTTTTCGCTTCCAAAATCCAAACCCCAACCCACCCAACCCCCCCCAATACTCAACCTGCACCCGTCGCTGAGACGCAACCGCTCACTCTCCCACCAGGTCAGTTTTTTTTTTTTTTTTAAATAAAAAAACTTTTAAGCCTCCTGTAATTATAAACGCAGAAAAATGGAGGCAAGCAAATAACAATAATAATATTTAACTAGATATAAGTTTTAATGTATCGGCTAAACTGTTAGCAAAAGTTAAAAAAAAAGTCAAATATGACTTTAGCTTTTTAGCTGTTGATGTCATATCAGCAAATTGAGAGACATTACAATTTTAATCCCCTCAGTTTCAGTCCACGACCCTCTCTCGATCCCATCTCTATCTTTCCAAGAACAGATCGACTCTCTATCAACCTGTGGTCCATCGCCTCAACCACCCTTCCCCCTCTGCGTCCATCGCCAGCGTCGCCCGAAGTCTCCAAGTCGGTTGATGTCGTCAGATCTCGTCCCACGTCATCGGTCACGTTTACTGTTCGATGTTAATTTGATTATGCAAGTAGGCCTATACGTCATCGAAGTGGATAAACTGATTAATTTTTTTATTGTTTTTTTTTAAATTACTTAATCAAATCATAAATCAATAGAATAAATATTTAACACAAGTACGTGTGTTAAACATTTTTTAAGTGTGAAGATCTGAATTCGAATTCTATTTTAAAACTACGTAATCTCAAAATCTTTTTTAAGAATATGTATCAATAACAGTATCAATTTTTATGTAAAAAATAACAAAAGAGCATTCTATATCTTCCTCCGGGACAAGCCACCTCGACCACCCCTTTCATGTCTCATCACTAGAGTCGGAAGAAAACTCAAAGTGAGAAGAGAAAATTATGATCACCTAAATTCCGCCACCGAATCTCCTAGTTTATCAATTGCCAAAGAGAAACAATTCCCAAATTTATTTAAAACCTTTAAATATTCTAACTACATAACCAATCTCATTCCTTTAGAAGATTAGGGATTGAAGAGAACACATTTGACTCATAATGAGCAATAATTTTAAAGCATAAACTCAAATTTAAATAAATCTAAAATTCCAAACCCTAAAGAAAGGGATGAAGATGGTTTCTCCTCCCTTGAGTGCCCAAAGATAAAATTGAGGAAGGAAAGACAACAATGAATGCTTGTATTTTCCAAAATGTTGTGCATCTGTGCCAAAATTCACTAATTTTGACAACTCTGGAAAATAATTTTTTCTCTTACTCTGTTGATTGATCCTCCTCAATTTAATTGCGGCATGACTATCGGTGAGCTCAGTCATCTACTAAAGCCACCGGTCCTAAAGAAATTACTTAATAAAAATTTAACCACTTTAATCAAATTCAACTGTAACCATTTAAATTATAATTATGTAAAAAAATTAGTTTAAATAATTTTTATATATACTAAAAATATTAGATGATCATTTAAAAGTTATCGTATATTTTTTTAAATAATAAAAATTAAATAATTTATATGTTAAGAAAATAATTTACTTAAAATATATGAGTAAAATAGGTTGGTGAATGAATATATAATTACAACAAGTTGTATGTATCTGTGTGTGTGTGGGAGAGGGAGAGAGAGAGAGAAATAGAGATATTAAAACAAGTTATATATATAATTAGAAATGATCAATTAAATTAATCAACAACTATATATAAGTTATTATATTTATACTTGATAATTTAGTATAACTGACTAAGTGTGATTAATTTATAATTTTGATTATGTGAGTGCAAATTATGATTATATACTTATCATATAAACTTTATATATATATATATATATATATATATATATATATATATATATATTCACACACTTAATAATCAATCTCATATTAAAACAATTGTTTTGTTTTATAATTATCATATATAATCAAGTAGTAATAGTATGGACTAGTATATTATTTAATATTTTTTATATATAATTAGTGATAATTAATCAATATTATTATTTATAATTTATTAGTTACGAGTGTATGAAGCAAAAACTATATATATATAATTGTTATAACTATAGTTTAGGCGTGTATGGCTATGCCATAACGACATATATATAATAAGTTTTTTTTACTAAATAACAACTAATATGATTATAACTCTCAATTATTAAGTACTTACTTTAGTCTCTATTAGTTACCCCTCAAATAGTTTCATGATAATCCTTCCAAAGCATGGTCGAAAAATATAGGTATATATATACATATAATTCAATATGATTTCTGCTAATGTTATGCTAAAGGTTACACGATTAGTTGGTATGATTAAAACAAGATATATATATATATATATAAAATTTGTTTTAATTATATATCTATTTGCACCTTATTTTAATTTTAGTTGAATTGTTTTATTAACAATTTAATTATACATCTGTTAATTAAATTGCACCTTACAAAGTATTTATATTACTACATTTAAATGATATATTAAATTATTAAGATATTTACTATGATTATTTGTATATAATTACTAGTTGGTTCAACTGGTGATTTCCAACAATCATATATTTAATTTGTTTTAATCATATATATAACCTACTCTTGTTTTAATCATATTTTAATTAGCTAATTATATAATATTATATTATTTTTAAAAATTTAAATTTAAACAATTACTTTTTATATAATTATATAATTTTTTATTTTATTAAAATAATAATAAAATAAATTTAGGGAGTGACAAAGGGAGTATCTTAGGAAGCGATAATGATTGAAATAATCTATATTAAAAAATGTAAAAGATGATAAAAAAAATGTCATCTTGGATTCAAGTTTTTGTTTGGTGCATTTGAACAGGTTACCAGAAACTTTTGTAACTCTTTCCATTATTTTTACCAGGAAATTTTAGTTCTTTAAAAGCCACTGTTAGTCACAATTGTGTATATTTAACGCTATTTAATTTAATATTTTTTGTATTTTTAATAATTAATTGTACCATTTATCTTTATTAAGAAAATAAAATAGTATTGTTTGTAATTTACTTTATTATTTATAATTAATTAATTAACATTACAAGTAACGGTGGCATTGTAAATTAGATTCACTCCCGTGTTTATCTAGATCATTTAATATTCAATAAAGTATACTTAGCAAGATTTAATAGCCAGATTTTATTAGCATTCCATCCTAAGTAAACAAATATAACCAAAATAATTCAAAACCCAAGATTACTTACGTTAATAACAATTATTTGGGACTCTATATTCTTGTTTAGCCAAATTAGCATGCGACAAATGTTCAAGTGTAAATATTTGGCAGCACAACAAGTGGTTGTTGGGAAGCATAAATCATTTCCTAATAAAAATAATTGAAAATATCTTCCATTATTATTACTGGCAAGAGAGAAGAGTAGGTGGTCTCAAAAACAATTTTTAGACTAATTTCCTGTGTCTTCTGCAATTAGACAAACGTTGAATTAATTGGACATGTGAGTCAAAATATTATACCAAACTATCAAATTGAATTTAAAATGTAACCACACTTGCCAGTCATTAACAATAAAGAACCATTATTTCTGCATCAATCAATCTTGAAACCTCATAATTGTTTTACAGAAAGCATGAACAAAATTTTGAAATGTTACTAGAAAACTATAAAATGACAGTGAGGACTAGATAAAGAACTTATGTTGTTTATTTAAATCAATGTAAAAAAAATTAGTAGGTTGATCAAATCTTTACTCATATCAGGATTGATACATAGATGTGACGGTGTACGTAGGTGATTGCTCTAAACTCTCAATTACTGCCTGCAATGCAGCTTCACAATGATAATCCCCTACATGCCAAAATCATAAAATAGTATCATATTTAATTTCCATTCTACTAAACCATAAGAACATAATGAAATACACTATTATTAACCTTTCTCATTCTAGCTCAACTTTTGGGTATTATTGGCTTTCGTTTTTCTAGGTTTTGGATAAAAGGGAATGGAATCTCTCCGCATATATGGGATCCATCTGAGGAGGTATGGTATATTTCACTTACTTAAAATGATGAATTGGCTCATAGCTCTTTTTAAAGAGTCATTTACATATAAAATTGTGTGTTTAAGAAACATCAATCCCTTGTGGCCTGTGTGGTTTGGTGGTAGGAAAGTATGCCCATGCCCACTTTTGGTGAGGTTTAATCCTTCTACTTTCACGTACAATAGGGAGTTTAGAGTAGGTAGGAAGGGTTTGAATTTTTTGTATAGCATCGTTTCAAATTAAAATTATATCATTTTGAAGTTTTTTTAAATGCATATATAATTTTGGAGTAAAAATTAGTAGAATAGTATAATTTTAATCTATAGTATTCTTGTTGTTATAGGAAAGGATTCTTGTACAAGGTAGAAAATTATTTTTTAAAAAAAACAATGCATCTATTTAATTACAAAATTCTTTTTGGATGGAATTAGTTGTTTTGTCACCTGTGAGTAAATATTAAGGATTAAAGAAAGAAAAAAGCCTTCAATATTTCGTCCATTAGATTAGTTAGGTATTCAAGGGATGGTTCTGTCAGAGATTGTAGTTGGTAGAATAAGCAGCTCTGGTGTCCATGTCTTCCTGCACAATTGGGCAGCGACCAGTGGGTGGTGAGAAGGACAGGGGAACAAATCAACAGTAACCCATGCATGCATTCAAGGAGACTATAACAAAACCTGGGCACCAGTTGGGTAAGCCCCGCGTACATTGCATTTGCAATTAGGACATCGGACGGATTGCATTGCCATTTAGGACATCGGATTAAGAAATATAGTTTCTTTCTTTCTTTCTGTTTTTTTTTTTCAAAAAAAACAAAAACAAAAACAAAGCGATTCCTCCCCAGCTGTCTTCACCAAGAATTGGGTTGCATCGAAAAATCATTCCAACAACAGCAAATTAATCAAACCGATGGGTTTTTTAAAAGATTGAACAACCCGGTTAAATTTATTTTAATTGTAATTTTATTGAAAAACATTTGGTCACAACTAAATATCTAAAAACTATTCGAGCAACAAGAAATAATTAAATCGGTCAGTCGTTTTTTTTTAAATGTTTTTGAAAGAGATTGAATGAAACGGTTAAATTGATTTTAATTTTAATTTGTATTACCCATTACCAATTTGTGTCTGTGTAGATATATATATATATATATTAAATGTTATATATAAAAATTATTATTATTATATTTTACTGTTATATTTTTTAAATGATTAATGTAAAATCGTTGATATTTTTTTTTTAAAAAAATACAACTCACTCGCTATCCAAAAACTCTGACGCCTATCTCATGGTGATTTTAAGGTTTGAAAGCAATACTTTTATCGACAGTACAGTAGTGTTGCATCACTGTTTTGTTCATAAAGAATAATTTAATAAATATTCTAAAACAGTGATGAAATAATATAACATTAGCACCAAATTAGCCCAACAGATAAATTTATTATTGCAAAATAAATTGAGTTGATTTGAATATATATTTTAAAAATAAAAAAAAAAAAACCCCGAAGCCAAATCCAAATGCTTGCCCCTAAAGAATGACAATACTATGATATAACATTATTTGAATTAATATAGCACCAAATTAGCTCAGCAAATAAATTTATTATTGCAGAATAAATTGAGTTGATTTGAATATATATATTTTTAATTTTTAAATAAAAAAAACCCGAACCCGAATCCAAATGCTTGCCCCTAAAGAATGACAATACTATGAATCCATTCTCTCCTACGTTGTCGGCTAGTCTAGTCTCTCCACCGAAGTTGCATTTTCTGTTCAGTCTATGCCTCTCCTGCGACGTCTCAACTACTTCGAAAAATGAAATGAAATGAAGTTGCATTTTTGTTCCCCCATAAAACCAAGTCTTTTGTTGTTTTTTGGTTTGCTAGGCGTCTTTCCTCTTTTCTATAATTTGGATCGACGATCGGGAATCGGGTTTGATTGATTGATTGATTATCGGAGCAATTTGCTGTGGGGAGGGAGCGAAACGAGGATGCCAATTTGTAGAGGGGTTTCTTTTTGGGTAGTTGTTGTTGCAGCAGCAGTTGTACAGCAGGGCTTTCTTTGGATCGATGGCGCTGCCGGCATCGATCTCAATACACGTACTGAGCGGATTTCAGGTGCTCTATCCACTCTCCCTCCTCCTCCTACATTGCCTTGCTTGCTTGCTTCATTTATTTATTTATTTCCATCTACACACACACACACACACGCACATATCATCATGCTGCGTCTTTCGGGGTCTTCATTCATGTTTATTGCATATGGGTGTCACAACAATATACATAAAATAGTTGGGTGTTTCGCTTTCTCTTCTATTACTACTATGGGGGAATACATGGAGAGACAACTCATCCAAATCCCACTCCTCTTAATGCGCGCGGACTTTAAGCATTGTGAGAACGTGTTGGAATTTTCTTGACACTAGTACCGGGTATCATGTTATGTTTGGGCTTAATTGCTAATATTAGTGCTGTCCCTTATTAAAGGCCAGCCCCCACTAAACTAAGTTCTAACTAGCTACCTGGTGAGGCAGCGTGGAAGTGGGCAATCCAAAGTGGAACGTCAATCGGCTTTTAAAAGTGGATGACTATATTATGATCTCAGGTTAGGAGATCACAAAAGACCAATCCTGGGGCTCACCCACCTACTGGAATGGCCGTTGGACTTGACTTGACTGCTAACTGCTAACATATCATTACATAGATCCTCTCCTAAGCCCTGATTCTGTTTACAGTTGAAAGCAACCCTTCAAGACAGGTCTAGCTTTTCATTTCTTGGTCCTCAAATTTTCCTGAAGCTTGGCTTCTGGCAAATCCCCAGGAGGGGAAGATTTGATATTAAAGTGCTTATAACGTAATTTGTATGTATGCTTGTGTTCCACTGCACTTCGCCCCCGTGCACTCTATGCTTGTATAACTGAGTTGAACATGATGGCCGATCAATAATATTCACAAAGGGAAACCAGGCCATATTTATATACAGACGTGGGCAGACCTCCAAATAGCCTGGAATACTGAGTGCTTTTTTGGGGGGTGGTTTTAATCAATGTAGGTAGTGCTGGCGATGTCTTGGAAGACAATCCAGTTGGCAGGCTGAAAGTTTTTGTGTATGACCTTCCCAGCAAATACAACAAAAAGAGACTTCAAAAAGACCCGAGATGCCTCACCCACATGTTCGCTGCTGAAATTTTTGTGCATCAGTTCCTCTTATCCAGCCCTGTTAGAACCCTCAATCCGGAGGAAGCTGATTGGTTTTATACTCCTGTATACACCACTTGTGACCTCACACCTAATGGCCTGCCATTGCCTTTTAAATCTCCGCGGATGATGAGGAGTGCAATACAACTCATTTCTTCTAGCTGGCCTTACTGGAATAGAACGGAAGGTGCCGATCATTTCTTTGTAGTACCACATGACTTTGGAGCCTGCTTTCATTATCAGGTAAGATACAACCCTTTCTAGTTATTATGGTTATAATTAATATTTACTTGGAATCATAAAAAAATACCTCAGGTTTTCTTTAAAATTTTTAATCCAATTCCACCCATTCACACTATGATTGCTCACACTCATGTGGGACTTGTCCAGTGAGAGCTAATGGTGGTAGTTTTATATCATGAAATGGTAGAATGCGATAATTTTATAAAATACCTAATGACTTTCAAAAGGATTTTATTAGTTTGTGATAACTTTTATTGAGTGCTTATCCTGAACTTTATTTAGGGTAGAGTTGCTTCTTTGAACCAACCAACTTCTATTTCTTGAGTGCTTAAATTCCAGCTCCTCTTGTCTTGCTTAACTTTCACCATGTGATCCATTTTATGACATGGTAGGAAGAGAAAGCCATTGAACGGGGAATTCTGTCACTTCTGCAGCGATCTACCATGGTTCAAACTTTTGGGCAAAGAAACCACGTGTGCTTGAATGAAGGTTCAATCACAATTCCTCCATATGCTCCCCCACAGAAAATGAAAGCCCATCTGATTTCCCCAGACACTCCACGATCCATCTTCGTCTACTTTCGCGGTTTATTTTATGACGTGAATAATGACCCTGAAGGTGGATATTATGCTAGGTACCCTCCTTAATTTTGTAAATAGTTGGAAATTCATGGGGTTGTTGGACCTGGGATAGACGAACATATTCTTATGGCAGCCAGGGCTTCTGCTAGGTTGGTCGTTTGATTGAGATGCTGCTGCACTCTAATTTTTTTTATACATAATTGTTATTTAACAGAGGTGCGAGAGCAACAGTTTGGGAGAACTTTAAGAACAATCCACTGTTCGACATCTCTACGGAGCACCCAACTACATATTATGAGGACATGCAGCGGGCTATTTTCTGCTTATGTCCTTTAGGATGGGCCCCATGGAGTCCCAGACTGGTGGAAGGGGTGGTGTTTGGTTGCATCCCCGTTATAATAGCAGATGATATTGTTTTACCATTTGCTGATGCCATACCTTGGGAGGAGATTGGAGTATTTGTGGCAGAAAAAGATGTACCCAACCTGGATACCATTCTCACATCTATACCACCAGAAATAATTTTAAGGAAACAGAGACTGCTTGCGAATCCATCAATGAAGTGGGCAATGTTATTCCCACAACCAGCCGAACCTGGGGATGCCTTCCACCAGATACTGAACGGCTTGGCTCGTAAGTTACCGCATAACAAGAATGTGTACTTGAAGCCTGGTGAGAAGATGTTAAATTGGACTGCAGGACCTGGGGGGGACCTGAAACCTTGGTGAAGTAAGTATCAGATCGTTGCAATGAATGTTGTCATATTCTGCATCCTGGTTTCATCAGCTTCTAGTCTAACCTGCAGATCAGAGGCATGTCAACTCATTTTTTATCTGGACAGTTCTTTTATTTATATATAAAAAAAGAAAGAAAAAAGAAAAAAGAAAGGTGAAATGGGATGATGACAACATTTGTAAATCATGATTTTGTACGTACGTGTATAAGTCGTCCTGTTGTGTGGATTGCTTGTGGTTGTGCAATTCCAGAAAGAGTTTTAACTCTTTAAGTGCCTAGTGTGTTTTGATGTTGGCATTAACATGATTATTTGGGTTAGATTTCTATTTCATAAGATTGTCATGATCCCCCGTTTATACAAAGTCAGGGTCAGGGTAGTTTTTTAACCATTATTTTTTAAAATAAAAAACTGGAGCAAAATCCCGTTTAATAGTTGGTATAATCTGTTAGTAAGAGTATATTAAAATGAATTTGGATGCAATTTGTTTGATTTTACTAGTTCAGTAATTTTATCAGAATTAATAAAACATTACTACATTAGAAGTGCATGAAAGAAACGTATGCAAAATGACTTGGATGTAAAATAACTCCTGAAATAATTGTAATATTTTTTTTTAACTGATTTGAGATTTATTTGTATTTACAAAGTTTACATATTCAAACCTAACGAGAGAATATAATAAGGTTGAACTATGTCCCCAAACTTTTCATGTTTGGGCGGTAGATTACATTGCCCATTCGAGCGAGTCTTACCAAGGTAGAGTTCTATAAAAGGGAAAGGTGCATGATCCCAACGTTAAATTGTTAATGCAGTTCCTATAGATGTTCCAGTGAGCGAGAGTGCCGTTGATAAAATGTATTTGAATGTCACCTCAATTAAGGTAAGTCAAATCTGATAACTATGAAGGCAAATATCTGGTAAAATAGACGACCCATTAAATAGCTCGAGTGAGCTTGGTGACAGTTACACAGTATGTTTTCAATGGTAAACGTAATGGGCAGAGATTCCGTGGCAGAAATTTGAATGTTGAGATTAACACAAAAAAAATTGCCGTTGATCAACGGTTGTGTTTATAGTAGTTCTTTGACTGCATCATTTTCTTCGCATACCTTGAAGTGATGGTTTGGGGCTAAAATGAAAATATAAGCATTCTCATCAAAGATGCATGGATAAATCAATCCTCTTCTTCATTTTCCAATTCCCTAAAACATTTTCTACACGGAAGCCTGACACATTTCAAAACATCACCCTAAATGTGATGTCCAAGATTCAGCATTACCAAATAAACCTATATTGCCCAAAAACATAAACTAACTCCATACCCACCAAATTTATAAGTTAAAGTTAGAGAAAATGTAGTTGCCAACCTCATCAGCCTTAAATCATCATATTTCAAACAAAAGCAGTCTTCATACAGCTATTATGATGGAGAGATCAAAACCGGATTGCATAAATAAATTTGAAGCAGCCAATAACACGGGAGGAATTAAGGAACCAATAACTTTGCCAGTGGTCCTATGTTTCATATAATTAGTTATTAGCATTAGCGTCATGTGTCCGCTGCAAGAGCGAGAGCAACAACTTCATCTCTACTCCATTTCCATTAGACACATAATACACCTTCTTCCAGCCTTCCTCGGAGAAGGCCTCCCGGCTTATCAGTCTTTGCCTGCCAAGTGTAGCACACAAACCATGAATCTGAAGAATAGCAGTGTCGAATCCAGATTTCACAAAGTCAAAGAAATCATTTTCATATTACAACAGAGTGCTAATTAACAAATTAAATGTTTAGCATTAGTGCCACAACAATCACAAAGTAATCAGTAAAAGAAAATGCACAGGACTGTGATGAACTTACAACCAACTGCAATCAAATGAAAGCAAACTACCCTCTCACCTCACAAAAGTTAATAAAACTACCCAAAAGAAAGATTTTTATCGCTTTTGGCCATACCATCAGTGAAAACCATCCAACTAATACAGTGAAAAATTATGTAACGTAAGCAATTTTAAGATAGTTCTACAGGGTGATATTCTACTTCTGTTTGAATCATTACTGATTTTCAATATTCTATTTACAGAGAATGGGTCCCATTTAACGTATTTGGAAAATCATCTCTTTTGCTTCTGCACGAATTTAATATTATGCCTCCACCAGAGAAAAAAAAATGAACGCCTAACAGCTCTTTTAAATGTATTAAAAAATGCTATCCTGATTCCCAACTCAAACAAAACTTAATGAAATACAAAAGGTTCCCAAGATGCGCATTATCCATGACACTACCATGTGATTTATACTGGGAATGCAATACTGGACACTCGTTGAAAGAAAATATTTTGCAGCAAAGATTTCCTCCTCTTTTCACTTAAAAACATAACATGAATCATTTTTGCCTAAAAATGTGTCCTGAGTAGGCTTACGGGCAGCAATTGTTTGTATGGCATCAATAACCATCAAATTATGAATAATATAACAAACCAATACCCTGGTATGCTTACCTAACATAGTAATGGCAAACAGCTGCAGCCTCATCTAAACTGTAGCGAGGAAAATTAATTCGAGCACCCAAAGGAACATCTGGCAACTGTTCACGTAGTTTACCTACAGCTGTTGAATGAGAGAAAGCACCCACCATCATGTCATTGTGCATCATAGGTCTAAACGCATTCACCTGCCAAACAAATGTATATATCACCTGGCAACTAATGAAAAATCCAAGGTATAATGACAATCACAAGGTAAATTGAAGCATGTCATCAAACCAAATACCATGCTAACCATGCACAAATGCGCATTCAAAATGGCCACCACACAATTCAAAAAAAATTAAAATAAAATGCAATGCCCAGATTTGATTAAAGAATTGTATGTAAGAAAGAGATTAAATAACTAGCTAACAGACCATTCCAAAAAAAAAAACAGAACAAAAAATATTGTAACTAACCATTGCAACATTTTTAGAATGTACTGGCCGGCGAGCTCGAATAAGTTGTGGGTCCTTATGCCCAGTGTATGGCTCTTCATACCCACTGAATGTGAACCAGTTGTTATACTGAAGGGGAAACAGCAATATATATGGAACATATGAGAATATCAGGGTTGATTAAAAAAACTTTCACAACCTACAGTATTCATCAAATAAACATCATAAATGCATTATATATATATATATATATATCTCACTTGATCAATAGCAATAATCACGGGGATATCTTTTACAAGGGATAACTCTTTCCTCAAACGAACCACCACTCCTACAGCTGCATGCGTGCTAGTCAATCCCATTTGAACCAGGTTATAAAGTGTTGAACCATCAGCCATTTCCATCGAATCAGCCCCCCTCGCCCATCCAATACCCGCACCTTCGCCAAGGGGAATCGGTTCGAGTATTTGACATGGTAACTTTTGTATGAGAGGTTCATTCCATGAAAGAAAATCCTGAACAGAGGCACAGCACAAAAAAGTTCACACTAACAATGGATTCCAGATTACAATTAGTACCAATATATGGGAAAACATGGGAAATGAGAAAAAATACTTATCAAACAGCATTTAAGAAAGCAACCAGTGTTCACAGTTAAATTTATTAGAACCTATGAATTAATGGTTTTTTTTTCTTTCTCCTTGGCATTAACAAATTCAAAAATTAAAAAAAGTAAGCCATTGCTAATTTCATGATAGACAATAATGTATGGTTGAGAAGGTCAACAGGCATATATATGGTTCATGAAAAAAAAGGGCTCGTTGAATTATGTTTTCATATGCTGAAACATGACCAATTTTAGAAGAAAAACACACCTCATTATTTGTACATTGCTGAAAACCCCCAGATACAATGTTGATCAAACATTCACTTTTCATTGAATAATACAAGGATCTTGAACAAAAAGTTCATAGCCTTACCTGGAGAACATTTTTAGCATGTGAAGGTGTGTCCCACAAACCCGTCTGTGGGTTTTTATAGGAAAATCCTCCATGAGTCCATTCTCGACCTCTTGGAACATAGAAAACAAGCCAGCCTTCATTCCGAGCCCAATGAACAAGCATGGCAAGGGCAATACTCTTCCCACAGTGAACAGGACCATCTAAAACAATCTGCTTTCGCACTATTGGACCTGGAAAGAAAGGATTCCAATAATATGGCACAAATCCATGCAGTCAAGAAAGCCTATAAATCTGAATCTATGCATATATATAGATGCATCTCAATATCAAAAGCAGCAAGTGGATGTAAAATTAAGCTTCATTTTTTTTCAGCAAAACAATCACATTGGAGGTGAAGAAAAACATAATGATACAATCCATCCATCCATTAGCACACCTTTACCAGAGGACGAGTACAGTGATGGATCAACAATTCGCCTGAAGTTATCACGGAGATCCAAAAAGCTATGTCGAATTAGCAAAGCAGTTCGCCTGGAATCCTTAAATTCCTTCAACATCCCCACCGGCAATCCTTCGGGCAACACTGCTTCCAATTGTTCCATGCTGCCCAATAAATATATAAATGAATTGAATAAATATGCATAGAGAGGGGGGGGGGAGGGGAAGAGAGAGAGACTTGAATTTCATGTAGGTGCAGACATCCTTTCTGCTGAGTTGAGAAATGGAAGTGGCAGAAGTGAATAGGGGACGTCCATTAGGACCAACATCGAGGGATTCATCATTTTCATCCTCAGCAAGAAGGCGATCACGCTCTTCCTCCTCCGCCTTGCAGATGGCTGCAGCCTCTTCTTCGGCAGATTTAGGATGTGAGGGAGGGGCTACATCCTGGGCCACCGCCTTCTTCTTCTTAGATCCTTCGTTCCTAACAAGGTCCTTCCTCTTCCACGACTCCCTGCTTGTCTTATCGTTCTTGCCTTTCCCTCTGGCCTTGGTCGACGTGGAGTAGTAGTAGTAGTGCTTATTCAAATTTGCATTTGGAAATGATGATATCTGCTGCAGTAATGGAATATTATTAATAGCAGTTGCAGATATGCTTCTTCTCATCATTGAAGTCCAAGACCACCCCGCCTCTGCCAAGGACAATGACGACGACAACACAGCCGAAGGAGAAGACACCACCGCTGCTCTAACAATGAAACGCAACATTTCTTGACAAGAGCTAAATATACAAAACCAAACCAATCCAGGGAGGAACCGAATCAGATGTATGTTTCAGGACAAGAGCAGTGCGCACTGGCCTCCAACAGCCCTAAAATTCATTGACATTTTTGACCCAAACAACAGTAGCTACACCTCCCTATTGAATATTAACACCTGAAAAGATAACGATAGAGTGAGTAAAGCTCAGAAGGAAAAGCATATCAACGCCCCTCCTCTAAGATTCTATCGAAGAAATGTAATGCATTATCAACAAAGCATGCAGTTTTATGAACATTTGTTTTATCAAACAAATGTGCAGTTTTAAGATGTAATGCATGCTCGCATACAATAAATTCAACAATTACATGCCATTAAACAAGTCTAGATTGTTAGCACAACCAACACACCTTACATTAAACCACGCTTACCGTAACACACTCATAAGTCATAACCCACACAAAACAACATAGCAAGCGTGTCCTTGACTGAGTATCAACCCTTCATGCCTTGCTAAATCACTTGCTCTCAAACATTGTTGACCAGGCTTATAGCCTCCCTATGACCACCCTTCTATAACAAATTTTCAATTATACACAAGTTCCACAATATAGAAAATCAATTTGCAAACCAACAATGTTCATTGCCCAAAATAAATATACAACAATTAACCAAACCATTCTCAGGTTAATGTAAGAGTTTCACATCATTCTAATGCTACTACAACCACAGAAACAGAGTAAGAAGGGAGAGTAAACATGACAGGCCAGACCTGTATAGATTCAGCGAAGAGTGAGAGAGTGAATAACCAAGCCTTGACAGGGATTAATGAGAATGAAAAAATGTCAAAAAAGGCAATCCGTTTCAAAAATATTAACAAAAAAACTGGAATCTATACACACATGATATCCGTGACTGCAGAATCATTATAAATAATAATAAAAAAATCCCCTCATATGTGAACCAACAGAACTGTCCGAGATCGAAACAGGGATCGAATGTCCAGAAGATCGAAACAGAGATCGAATGATGGAGGCAGAGAGAGATAGAGACTAAACCTCGAGTAGGAGCCGAGTTCAAAACTGTTGGATTAGGGTTTCGCAGGCAGGATCCGCAACTGGGTGGTACTGTGGTGGGGGGCTTCGTGAGGACTGAGGAGGGACCAGGATCCTGGGCTGTGGGAAATCCGGCTGTCTTCCTAACTGCGATATAAAGCGACGCCGTTTTGCTCTAGGAAAACATGCCGGCGATTGTGTGTTTGTTTGGTGCTTACATACGAAAATGCGAACTGGGCCTGTCGTTGGCGGGCCCAGCTGGAAATGAGAGAGCAATCAGCAAACGTTGGAATGGAAAGAAACCCAAAGTCGAGGAGCAGCCAGATGTCAACACCTCACAGAGCTCGAGTACCTGCCTACCTGAAACAGCCGCCTCCACCGGTGGCTTCGGCCTCGTTGGCTTGGGTTTGTTGCCGGCCGGAGGCCGGTGGGTGTTTGTTCTTCTCCTCAGGAGCCGCAGCCTCCTCCGCGGGCGGCTTGTGGCTTTCTGTCCCCCGTGACCGTGGGAGGGTGCTCGCTTCGCCACCCTTCGGCGGCTTGACCGGAATGGGTGCCTTTGGCTTGGGCTTCAAAGGAGGCTTGTCGCCGTCGGCATTGGCGTAGGGGGCAGTAACTTGTGGTGGTGTGGTGCGCCGGGGGTTAACGTGTGGTCAAGAGATGTTGCTAACGCGTAGTTTTTTTAAAAAAAAAAAAAAACTCTCACGTTTCTCTCTCTCTCTCTCTCTCTCTCTCTCTCTCTCTCTGTATATATATATATATATATATATATATATATATATATATATATATATATATCTAAAGACTCTTCATCTCTGTGGTGCGAATTCGTAAGTTCTTGCGTGCGTGCGTGCGTGCGGATTTGGGTTCGAGGGGGAATTTGAATTTGAATAAGAATCGATGGCGACGGCGTGGCCAATTTCAGGCTTTGGGTCTGCGCTCCAGACGCACTTATTACGGGCACCCCCTCCATGTGTCTGTGATGGAACTCGAAAAGCTTTTCACGGGACAAGGGTGAATACACACAGCACGCACGCACGCACATATAGCATGTTTTTCTTTCCTGTCTGGGTCTTCTGATTAATGTATTTATTATGAAATTGGTTTGGTCTGTGCAATTCCTTGTCCTGTCTGTACACAATTAGTTACAAATACTGCATAATTGCTCGTTTATCTTTCAGGGATGGCGCCGCCAAACAAGGCCTACACCTGTTCACCGACCCCATTCTTTTCCCACTTCAACCGAATCCAACTTCTATGGTCAGTTCGATCCTAATTTGATTTTCTATGGTAATATCAGTGGACTTTGCTGACATCTCTTGTAATGATGTTTCCACACACACACACACACACACACACATTTTCCTAGAACAAAGTGGCCATGGGTCTCCTATTACTAGCCACGAAATATTTCAAAGAAGAGACGCTCTGATCTCATCCCTTGTCCTTGGGATGACCCTAGTAGGAGCAAAATGGCCTCCCAATGCTGGAGTAGCTCTGGCTTCAGAATTTACCGACAGTGAGTCTCCCCATTCTTCCTTCGTTTTCTCTCCCTCAATGTCTGCCTGCCTGCAACATTCTTACATTGTCTGTGTGCATGCTAAAGCTCATAGCGGGAGATGCATACTCTAAATAAGTAACTTTTACAATTTAAAGAATTGAGCATTGATACGGTAGAAAAGCAAGTGCATATACCTCAAATGCATTCACCAATGATTAGTGTTTTTCCTTCTTTTTTTTTCGTTTGGAGTTGGGTAAATAGTTATGGACCTATGATTTTGTAGTTATTACTGTCCTGGTGTGACCGTTGCCGATGTGTTTGGATTCTCAGTGCCAGCAATCAGGGGGAAGGATTATGGAAAGACAAAAATGCGGTATCCTGATTACAATGAAACAGAATCAGGCCTTCAATATAAGGTCATCTATTACAACTTGCAAGTAAAAGTACTTTTTATTTATTTGGCCAAAGTTTAATCTTTTAACATTCTTATTTATCTAAGTTTTCGATTTTCTTTATTTTAACCCACTAAAATTATTTAGTTTCTAATTTAGAGATTTAATTGACCACAGGATCTACGAGTTGGGAATGGGCCGAAGCCAAAGATGGGAGAGACGGTGGTGGTAAGTCAACATGTCAGTTTATAAAACGTCGTGTAAATTTCATCAAAATGTAATGGAATCAGATTAGGGCAAGGTGGCTAAATTCTATAATGGATTAATTACTGTTGTAGTTGTCCAAATATGACTCCTTAAAGTATGAATACTCCAGAAATATTAGTTCCTGGATTTGACAGATTCACTGTATTCCCCAGAGGCTTAGATGATGTCATTAGAAGATATGACAGAGCAAGCAAAGTTTGTTTTTTTTAAATGTAACTAGGAAACTTCAAGCAACAGTTGCTAAATCACTGGAATGTTTTGTATTAACACTGAATCTCGTGCTATGCAACTAATTCTTTTGTCCAGTTCAAGTGCTTTTCGTCTATCATGCCATATCTTTTAAGAATTTACTGTTGCATCTGTGTTGTAGGTTGATTGGGATGGTTATACCATCGGGTATTATGGCCGCATATTTGAAGCTCGAAATAAAACAAAAGGTGGATCATTCGAGGTATGATCTTCCTGTGTCCTTAAAAATGATCCTCAATTAATATAAGTTCTAAAAGTTACTCTGCTTCCTTGATGTACAGGGGGATGACAAGGATTTCTTTAAATTTAGAATAGGATCCCAACAGGTGAGCCAGTGTCCCATTTGAATGTTTTGATAATGGTGTTCTTCCATCCTTTTATTGCCAATTTCAATTATCTACTTTTTGCTCTCCCTAACAAAATAATTTGAAACACAAGGAAAAGAAACTGCATTCAAAGAAGCAATGTCAGATGCGGATTGAATTGAGATTGAAATTTAAAAAGTGCTTTTGCAACTCCCTAAATTTGATAAAACATGTTTGAGTATAGGTATTTCTCACTATCAAATACAAGATCCTACATGAAGTGTCTATACTCTGAAACTTCAAAACGATACATGACTTGAATTTCGTTGGGTTGCAATAATAGTTTATCAGTTTGCCTTGTTACTATGATATAAATGTATGTAAAAATGGGATTTTGTTGGTTATCTTTTGAGTTAACAAATATGAGTTTTTAGGTAATGTTTGGTTCTTTAATGTTCAGGTGATAGCAGCTTTTGAAGAAGCTGTTTCAAGCATGGCGTTAGGCGGCATTAGAAGGTGCTTGTGTCTATGTTACTCCTTGATGTTTGAAATGATTGTTTGAGAACGTTTTTGAACTTATATAATACAATCGCTGAAACACCATTAGTTTTTGAATGCTGGAACTTACATAAATCAATGAAATTCTATGTTTCACACAGAAAATAATAGTGAAAGAAAGGCAAAGGGATTTTTATATAGACATAATTGCAACCATAACCTAGTGTGGCTTTGCATTCCATGATTATTGAATGATTTCGAGTATATGACCAAAATTGAAACATATTAAGCCGGGAGTTTGCAGTTGTATTAGCTATTTACTTATGTTACTTCAATTCAAGTTGGTGGAGGTACTATTATTATTATAGAAGAAAGATGGTTGGTGTGTTGTGTCATGCATAATGTGTAAAATTTACTTCACAGTCGGCATTGCAGTGATGCAGGATAGTCGTGCCCCCAGAGTTGGGATATCCAGAGAATGACTTTAACAAGAGGGGGCCGAGACCAACAACATTTTCGGTATAAAAATTGTTCATTTGGTCTTGCATTAGGTGATTTGTGTACGATATCATAATTTTTCCATCAAATTGCTCATGTTTCGCAGGGCCAACGAGCCTTGGATTTTGTGCTAAGGAACCAAGGGCTGATAGACAAAACTCTTCTTTTTGATATTGAACTTCTAAAAATTTTACCAAACTGATCACCTACAAAGTTCAGCATGCTTGACCTTTTAAGCACCCTGGTTTGTTTGTATCCTATCATATGCTCTGTTTCTGAATTGAATCCATCGGTTGTAATTGTTAATTGATTCACTAGGATAGTGAAACATATGTAAGTTGCTCATACATCCATTTCGTCATAGAATGATAGAAGCAATGTTGTATATTTGGTCATTGGAATGGAATGTTTCAGTATTATGTTTCGGGTATATATAACCTAAGAAAGAAAGGAGGTGTTTAGTTCCACTTTAAGTCAGAATCGTTTTTTTAAAAATGATGGGTATGACGTGGGTTTATTCTAATTTAATAATAACATATATTTAAAAATAATTTTTAAAAGTGATAGGTCTAATAACTATTTCTAATAATGGTTTTTAATTATTTTTTGTATTTGAATCTAATTTTAATTTTGTCTTGCTACCATGGATTCTCCCTTCCGTCCCTCTACACCTTTATTCTCATTTTGTGGCTTCTAATTGTTTTTCTAGAGGTAATACTTTTAAAAGCTTATTTTTAAGCATAAAGTAAAATTCATTTGATAAATTATAAAAAAATACTTAAAAAAATTTCTACTTTTTATGATAAAAAGCATAACAATTTAAAGATTGTGTTTAGAAGTTGCTTTGTGAAGAATTAGTTTTGAAAATTTTAAAAGACAATGATGCTATCGTGATTATGAATTTTAAAGTAGTCTTTTTTTTTTTTTTGCTTGTTTGATTGTTAATTTGTTTTACATTAGAGTTGGTTGGGTGTCTTAAATCATCTATTGCACGAAAACCAAGAGAACAAAACTTCGACATTCATCTAAGAAAGATTTAAAACTTATTTTTCAAAACAAAATTTTACTCTTATCTCAACTTAAATAGAATTTAAATTCCTTTTTCAAATGGTTTGAAACTTTTTTTTTTCAAACATCTTACTGAAATAATAGATTATCTTTTTCTTTCTCCACCAATAGAATAGGGATATCTTTACCTAATCCTTCCATACACTCCAAAAGGAAGATAAGATATGCTTTTGTCCCTCTCCAAATATCCCTGCACCACACATCATCTCCCACCAAGGAAGAAAATAAGATTTTTGATATTAAATATCTTTCACTTTGCGAAGAAGAAGAAATATCTTCTGCCCCAAAGGAAGATGACACTATCTTCTAAAAACGAAGAAGTTATATCTTCCTTTATCATTAAGCCACTTCTACTAGAAGAGTAACAAAAGCTTTCTTTTAAAAATATATCAAACTCCCAAAAAGGGTTGGAATCCTTATCGATCTTCATACTATCAGTTTCTCTTATGCCTATCTCTATCTACAGTTCTTCTTTTATCCCTATAAAGGAAGAAAAGAAACTTTCTTCTAAAAAAAATTAAAAGATAAAGATCAAGAAGAAATATGTTCTTTTAATTCCTCTCTTTTCATGACCACTAACTAAACTCTAATCAAATATCTCCATCAAATTAAGAAATCAAATCTTCAACCTCTTAACCAAATTGTTTTGCTTTGTCCAATCACTACCTCACCACTCCAATTTAATCCATTAAAAACATATTACACTTTACTTTCAAAACCCTCTAACAAAAAATATTTTTATAATATTTCTCTTATATATATTATTATTTTTAAAAACTCCTTTCTCCAAATTACAATTAAGTTACATGAAGATTTCATACTAAAAACAAAACCTCCTAATTTTATCCCCTTTCTTTATTATACACATAATATTTTCTTAAGTTTATAATTAAATTTAAATTACCCACTTCCTTATCCCTTTCCACTCTTATTAGAAATATTCTCCATATTCAAAATAATTTAGCTATAACACAAATTCCTTTTGAAATTCACAAACAACAATTATATAATAAAATTTATTTACAAAAAAGAAATAGATTTCTTAATTTTTACCTTAATCTCAAAATCCTATCACATAGGTCAAACAACTTTTGATATGGTTGAAGAAATGGATAGGATTGATTCAACCAACACTCAACTTAATGAAACTTTATTTGATGTTAATGGAGTGTAATGACATGAATTTTCAAAAACACTTAATGAAGGTAGTTATAGTGCAAATGTGAAGAAAAGAAAGAGGGCTAAAGGTGTTGACACTTTAGTTCGTGGAATGAAAAATGTTGCATCAATATTAGGAAATAAGATAAAAATGTGTCCAAGATGCATTTGAAGTTGAAATGAAGCTCGAAAAAAAAATACATAAACAAAGCTTTTCGCAATATGGTTAAGATAAGTATAACTAAACGCCACAAAACTATAACAAAAATTACGTAAATTATTAACCTCACTTCGGTTTTTTATTCTACTAATAATGATGAGAAACAAAATTGGATAAAGGCATTTCTAAGACATGACTACTGATATAATGTGTAGCAAATTATATTATCTACTTTAATTTATTTCTCATACATTTGGCATTCAAAGGTTCTTCATTTTCTTTGTTTTATTTTAATAAAAAATATTGTTAGATTTGTTTTTGTAACATATGATGTTGGATTCAATTGTTGTTGGTTTTGTATTAAATGATGTTGGATTCTCTTTTTTGCAAGAACAACACTGATGTTGGGCCCATGGCTAAACATCTGTCTGCAACGCAATTCCTTTGACCATGTGCATGTTTTACACTGTTTGCACTGCGTTGGGTAGGCCTTACGTAGGGGTTGTGCATGTTGGAGAAGATCCACCGCTGCAGGAACCCCCTGTGAAACACTCATCCAGCGCCATCCCCTTAACAAGGGCGTACAAAAACCCGCTTGCAAATAGATCGATCCCCTGCTCCAGTGGGGCATCTACTGCTTTTGCTTCACCTATAGCTGAAACTCGAACCACCTGAAGTTGAGGTATATATAAAATAGAGATTTCAATGGCATGCTTCGTCATAACTGTCAATTTGTAGAGTAGGACACCGTAGAATCCATCTCCAGCACACATTTATTCACATAGCAGTTGAGCATCACAGTCCACCGAATTGGGTTTAGTTTTAGCGTTCCTCATTTCCATAAACACTGACATTTCACGTAACAGTTGAGCATCACATTCCAGAAGACACCATACCTTTGAGCAATTTTATCAAACGGGCAGCGTGCACAACCCTGGATGAATCTAGGATAAATTCCTATTTCCATCACTTTATTAATGTCATTTTCTTATTAATTGCATTCCCTTCCATTTCATTTATGTATACCAAACGTGTTAAATGAGCCAATTAACGGGCTAAAGTTTAATGCAGGCCAGTTTAGCTCGAAGGTAGATGACTGTTTAAATACGGGCCTTAATATTGAATCAACCGACGGGGGGGGGGGGGGGGGGGGGGGGGGGTGGTGGTTGGTCTATTTGTAATGTTTTTACAAAATGATGGGGGTACGTACGTTGAGGCGGAATTCGGAAATGTGTCGTTGCATTATTATTCGACAATACGGTGGGTTGGATTATTATTATTCGAAGTTGGGCTTCACGCCCTGGATCATAGTTGATGACAGGGGACGAGGTTTTCCTTCCAGTTCCAGACAGCCAGCCAGGACACGAGCTGCAGACAATGTGGGATCGAGTGGCAACATATATAACGTAGCACGTCTTCAGACAAAAAAGAAACTGAATCGGACACCTTGTTTGATGCAAACGTCTTTTAGGCAGCTTGTTAAAACCCATTAATGGACTAACTAGTTTGCATAAAATCTGCTAATCATTTGTTTGTAATAAAAGGATTGCCCAATAAATTTTGCTAATCGTGAATCTAATATATATATATATATATAATTTTCAATGCCATGAGACAACCAGATGGATGACCATAGCAATCTCTTTAAAAGGTGTCAGTGTATGTGCATGGGCCACCTGCCTCCCACAGTAAAGCAAGCAGAGGCCACAGCCACAGGTAAGCTAGCATTTAAGTAATGGTCTGTCTCTCCCCATTTTTCATTAACTCCCTCCCGCTGGTTGTTTTCAGTCCATTTATTGTGGGAGTTGGGAAGCCCCCAAGGCCTCCCCCAAATCCAATCCAAACGCGGGCGGTAGGTAACACTTGTTGGTTTCATCAGCTGTTTCTCACTGCACCCATATTCATCCAACATTCATTCGCCTATTGCTTCCCATCTTCTCTATACCCAGCTAGTTGCCTGCTGGCTGCCTATATATCTTCTTCTCTACCCGGCGGGGCACCGGCACCTCGGGCAACCCCAATAATAAGGGATCCAGTTGGCAATCCAACGTAAGGTACGATGTTCATTTTTCAACCGGTACTCTACCTGGCTAGCTAGCTACATGCTCTTTTAATTAAGGGCCGGCCGGAGTCTTGAATCATCAAGTTTCTAATTATTGATTGGGACGCGTTCATTAATGCTGTCTGAGAGGCTAGCTAGCAAGCTACGCATGGCTAGAGAGTCCCTTCTTACAATTTAACCGTATAATATACACACACATTGCATACACTGATAATCTGCATGCTCAACTCTTCGGACTTGGTCTCTAGCTAACATACTTTCACTGTCAAACAGGGACCGCCAATGGGTACAAGTAGCAGGGAGATCAAGTCGCCAGAAAATGAAAAGGCTGATCAGACACCACTGGCAGCTGGAGGCGGCGCCCGCGCCGGGAGTCATAATACGTGTGAAGAAGCCTCATCAGGTCGGAGAAAGAAGCTGGGGATTTATTTCATAGAATCGGACGACAGGCGGACAGCTTTGGCAGGCGGGTATGTAGCAGGAGGAACCACTCCTGTGAACATCCATGGCAAACCCATATCCGATCTATCCAAAACCGGTGGTTGGAAAGCCGCTGCTTTCATCTTTGGTTAGTCAATTAATATTATGCGTGTGTGTGTGTGCGTGTATATATCACACGATGCAAGCAAAACTCATCCACATCCAACAGCACGATCAGGTTTTAAATTGATCAGTAGTCTACTTGCTTCAGCCTTTAATGCTACATCAAGTTATTTACTTTAATTTGTCATAAATTAAATATATGTTTACAACCTACCTGGTTTATCCAAGGGATTAGTTACATGAATACAGCGCACACAATGTCATAGGGGGAAAGGGAGGAGCTTATACGTATTAGGAAAACTAATGGTGCTTACACGTATACGCAGGGAATGAGATGGCGGAGAGAATGGCATATTTTGGGTTATCGGTCAACATGGTGGTGTTCATGTTCTCTGTCATGCACCGTCCTTTTACCAGTTCTGCAAATGCGGTCAACATTTTTCTAGGCATCTCCCAGGCTTCTTCCGTACTCGGAGGTTTTCTGGCTGACGCATATCTGGGCCGCTACTGGACTATCGCGATCTTCGCTACTATCTATCTTGTGGTGGCCTCTCTCTCTCCTTACACTCATACGTTGCATGGTGATTTAATCCTCCTCTGATTAATTTAATGGCTGTTGAAAACTAAGATGCAAGCTTTTTCTTTTCCCGTGCAAACGTGCAGGGCTTGGCAGGAATAACCTTATGTGCAACAATAAAAGCTTTGGTGCCCAACCAAGATGGATGTAATCAGATATCCCTGCTCATGGGGAATTGTGAGCCTGCAGAATCATGGCAGATGTTATACCTTTATACCTTCCTTTATATAACTGGGTTCGGAGCTGCAGGCATAAGACCCTGTGTCTCTTCCTTCGGAGCTGATCAGTTTTATGAAAAAACAAAGGATTACAGGACACACTTGGATAGGTTTTTCAACATTTTTTACCTCTCCGTCACGGTGGGAGCAATTGTGGCATTCACTGCTGTGGTTTACCTTCAAATGGAACATGGATGGGCATCTGCCTTTGGTACATTGGCCATAGCCATGGCTATTTCAAACACAATCTTCTTCTTAGGGACTCCCCAGTACAGGCACAGATTGCCTGGAGGCAGTCCCCTCACCCGAGTTGCCCAGGTCCTGGTTGCAGCCTTTCGGAAGAAGCATGCCCCATTTTCCAGCAGTGAGCTTATCGGTCTGTATGAGCTTCCAGGGAAAAGATCTGCTATCAAGGGTAGTGGCAAGATTGCTCACACCAATAGTTTTAGGTAACTAATGTAAATTGATTGTTTATACTAATAGTGTAGCAATAGCTGAGCTTAACTAAAAATGAAATTTAAAATTTAGAATTTTACCTCCTCTTGGACGTGTACTCCGTACTGACTAGTGACAGTGTAGATGTTTGGACAAGGCAGCACTGCAACTAAAGGAAGATGGAGATGATCCAAGCCCTTGGAAGCTTTGCACGGTAACCCAAGTGGAGGAAGTGAAGATACTGTTGAGACTTATTCCTATAACAGCCTGCACTGTGATGCTGAGTGTAATCTTGACCGAGTTTCTGACGCTCTCAGTACAGCAGGCATATACATTGAATACCCACATGGCCAAACTTAAACTGCCTGTCACTTCCATGCCTGTCTTTCCCGGCCTCGGCATATTTCTGATACTGTCTCTCTATTATTCTGTATTTGTACCTATATCACGACGCATCACTGGCAATCCCCATGGTGCCTCACAGCTTCAGCGCGTGGGCCTCGGCTTGGGGATCTCCATCCTGTCCGTGGCTTGGGCTGGAATTTTCGAGAGATACAGAAGGAGCTATGCAATACAGCATGGGTATGGTGCTAGTTTCTTGACACCCATGCCAGGACTCAGTGCATATTGGCTGTTGATCCAGTATTGCTTGATTGGCATAGCTGAAGTGTTTTGCATTGTTGGGTTGTTAGAATTCCTGTATGAAGAGGCCCCAGATGCTATGAGAAGCATAGGATCTGCGTATGCTGCAGTGGCTGGAGGAATAGGATGCTTTGCAGCCACCATTTTGAACAACATTATCAAATCTCTGACTACTGGCCAGAACCCAGATCCAGGGGAGAGGAAGCCTTCATGGCTGTCCCAGAACATCAATACTGGAAGATTTGATTACTTTTATTGGCTACTTACTGCATTGAGTTGCATCAACTTTGGTGCTTTCCTATATGTGGCAAATAGGTACAAGTACCGAGCAGCTACAGCGACATCTGCATCCAACAAACTACAAACCCCAACCCAATCCATCATCTTTGAAAATAGGTCAACCAATCAATTGGATGCTGAGCTGTAAGGTATATAACCTACAGCAACAGCAGCAAGCTTTTATATACTTGTTCGATGTGATGATAACTTCATTGATATGAACATCTAGGGCGGCCAAATATAATGATTTATAATTTTATATATAATGATTTCCATTACATCCTCTGTTTTGTGACATGAACATGCTCCAGTGCTTCTACATGCTAGCGAAACTAGCCCCAGATATAGTTGCCCCTTATAAATCTATAATAATAAACACATTGGGTCCCTGAGAAGCAGTGGAGAAGAGCCATCTTCGGAATGTAACAAAGCATCTTCGGAAACATGTTCCAGACAATTTTAAACTGCATTATTGGAAGATAAAGGAACAAAGTAAAAAAGAAACATTACAAGTCATGGGTCATTGACATAAATCACATATATGCTTCTGGTAAGTTAATACCATCAAAACTCAAATTGCAGACCATCCAACATAGCGAGCGTAGAGAAGCATTACATAGCTAAAAGAACTGCAAAAAATAAAGCTTTCCTCATCCCAAGATCAATTTATATGCAATATGGAAATTTCTACCTACAAACTCCCCAATGGTTCTATGTATGTGCATACCTTGCCACATTGGACAACTTTCACATATTTCCATCCCTGCATACACACAATTAAGTTGAAAATCATAAAAATATTGTGGCATTATCTTTGAACTTCTTGGAGTAAATTATGCAGAAATATCAAAAACTATGCAAGAGTCAAAAACAATTTATTATTTCAATTTCAACCATACTGCATACCATGACTAGTAAGGAATTAAAAGAATACTGCACAGATCTGTTGAGAGAAAATATCTAAACGGGACACATAAAAATAATAATAACCCATGTTCCTGGAGCATTCATTGGATCATATAAATGTTGATTACCATCAAGATATGGAGAAGATATGGTGGGCCGGCATTTTTATCCTTAAAAGATGATTGCATATGAGCCACTCCATGTGCAACTTCCAAGTCTAAATTCTTCCCTGGGGACTCCAAATGAATAAGTTTTACATATTCTTTAGACTCAACTTCACTCCAATTCTTTCCAAAACCCAATGACAGTATACCGAACTACTCATATATTGTGTCAGTAGTTGCAACTCTTCCGGGAAATGGGTCATTGCCTCATCAGCTTACCATGCTTTGAAATCAAGCCTTCATACTTGCGAATGAGAGTATCTCTGAACAGCATCAATAGGCAACTGTCTAGAGAATAGGGTGCTATGAATCAATTAAGGAACCATGAAAACCTCTGATTGGCTTCATGCAGCAATTGTCTGGATATAGGATGGCAAGCATCATTAAGGAGGCAGGAGCTATCGCTGGTACAGCAGCCACAATCTATGATGATGATTAAATAGCACTTTTTTTAAATTGCAGTGACACTGGTCACCCTCCAAGCTTAGGCAAGAAAAAAACAAACAAACAAACAAACAAACAAAACCCAATGCTAGACTGTTAGTATGAAAAACAAAGCAGACATAATATGGAAATCTCATCTTAGAAAACATAACCCAGGTTTGGGTGACAAACATGAAGTTACAATAACAAAACTTTATTTGGATAATTGATGGCCAAGAACAATTAAAACATACAGAAATCCCTGAAAATCTTGAACAAATCAACTTAAAATCACCATAGGATTTAACACTGCCGGACTCTTCAAGGATGGCTCTCAGTTAGTTTCAGTGGATTTTGGCATATAATGCTACAGAACTTCCAAGGAATAAGTGTTCTTTCCTGATTCCTCAATCCCAATAATGGCAAAAGCAAGAGCCAATGGAGGAGCAGGGCAATGGAATTACTCAACAGAAAGCTTTAGAGACCAAAATTAATTGCTTTTTGTGAATGAAAGAATATCCAAACACTGTAATGCAACCAAAAGAAAAAAAAACTCATGCCTACCTTTTTTTTAAAGAGAGGTGTTTGGTGTGATTCAACCAATTACAACGGGAAAGCAGGAACAGTATAAACAAGCCACTAAGGAGAATGACCACACAAACAGCCAGAGCTACCAAGATTTTCTAGCTAAGAAATCAGCTGCATGCAGTTGTGTCAGAGCATGAAGTGTAGAAGCATTCTGCATCAGAGATTGACAACAAGCTCTCTCTTATTCACCAACAAAGGGTATACTCAAAAAAATCCACAGTTCATCCCAAAATGAAGGAAATTACATGTTCACAGTTGTATACTACATAACACAATAAATTTTCAGTCATGAAGATCTAGATTCCCCCAAACTATGCCCTCTTCAAGTTACAATGTGAGAGAGATCTATGCAAACCTTATAACCCAGTGACAGAATACGAAACTGACTTGGGGAAGTTCCAAACCTATATTCCTCAGGCCATAAGCTGGACAGGAAACACATCGACCAATTCTTCCTCCCAACAACCCTGCATTTTGTCAATAGCCTAAAAAACCAAGGTAAACCACATTACAGGCTTCCAGAGAGGAAGGATAAGGGGAAAAATCAGCAGATTTTGGTAACCAAAGAACAACTCACACGCTGTAGAAGCACCAGCTCTAACCACAGTGTGGACTTTAGCCTTCAATATGGGCAGGCAGGGGTAACAAGGATCCACCTGTCTAATACCTCTCAACAGAGACACAGCCTCCTGTGGAATCATATTCCTCAAAAAGAAGAAGGGAACTGATGCCAACAGCTAACAGATCCAGCCCAGCCACTTCCCATGAAAACCCATTTTAAGCGGATGGTCACACTCCACGCTCACGTTAATTTTAATGGCCGTATAGCATCGTCAGCCAGACCTCTATTTCTTGATAAAGTGCAAGGCCTCACAAGCGAGGAGAAAGTTGTCAGAGATGACCCTTCCAGGAATAAATGCAGACCAAGTATCACTAAGAAGTGCCTGCAACCAATTGGCAAGGTCTTTCCTTGTAGACTTACAGTTCGCATACCCAGCTCTGATCTACGAAACACTTCATAACACACCCAAAAAAAAAGAGCTCCTACTACACGGTAACATGTATTTAGATGGTCCAATATTTTTGACTGAGTTATCAATGACATCCAATTTTAATTTCAATTGGAAAGTTGTGGTTATTTGTCGCCTGAAAGTTGCGTATTTATCGGAAGAGAGGACAAGGAAACAAGTCAGACGTGCATCATACGGTGGCAGTACTGATAACGATAATAAAGATCATAATGATGAAGGGAGTGGAAATTATTATGCATTTGCAAGACACAAATGACTGGTTACATTGCCTACGGCCTCTAAAACTAGATTGATGGGGTTTCATTCCAGAGAAGCAGAAAAGCAGTCACTGGGAGCATATATGTCTGTAAAATTAAATCCTGAGGCGAATGGAAAGCAGGATAATTGAAGTGACAAACTCAATATTTATTTAGTACATTTTTTTATCAAAAAATATTTATTTAGTACATTAAAAGCCCCATGGAGCCAGACCTCTTGGAATTGATCAGGAGAGCAGCAACAACACAGTACATTAAAGACATCATGCTGTTCCTCCCGGCGACCCATCCACAACAGCTCTGATGAGTCTGGTGCTAGACTGGGGCTCAGACTGAGACTCAGAGTGTTGAGTGGCGGTGGCGGTGGTGTTGGTGAAACAGTAAACGGGGGCCTGCCACTCGGCGTCCTCCAGTACTGCTCCCACCTCAAAGCTCATCACATGAATGGCCCTTCCTGCAACACGCAATCACACACACACACACACACACACACACACACACACACACACAGAGTAATCCAAATTCCAATCCTTGTGGGGAGCGGGAAGCAAGTAAAATAATGTAGGGAGGAAGGAAGGAAGCAAGTGAGTTACCAGTGTAGAAGCGCCAGTGAACAGGCCTTCGGGTGAGGACGTCCTCGTAATACCAGATGAAATTGGCCTTCTCCCAAACATTGCAGAGGAAGCCATCGACGCTGCGTTGACCCAAATACTCGGCTCCGTCCAACCAATCAGGGCGGAGGATGCCCACCTCCAAATCGTAGGTGCGGCAATGTCGAGGGTCGCCGAGGGTGTAGAGGAAGGAAGTACCGTTGTTCCACTCCAGATCGTACACGAGTGCGTCGCCCAGCTGGTGGCGCATGATGTTGAAGTTGCGTCCTTTCGGCCATTCGTACCACAGATCTATCGTCGTCAGTGTCCCGTTGTACTGCTGCACCAGCAAGGAGTGAAATTGATGCGGCCACGCTGTCGGACCACCCATCCTTCCCTCTCCCTCTCCTACGCCACACCCACCAGCAACCACCGCCACCGGTGATGATTCCTCCTGTTGGGGTGACAGGCAAACACGACCAGCAGCTCCCGGGACTGCTGCAACACCCATGATTGCTGCTGCGACAGCCATAACAAGTGTAAGGTAGCTGCGACCAGCAACAGCAGGAGTCGAGGGCGAGTCCATTACTTGCTACTACTCTGCGAGTCTGCGACTACAACATCTATCCTATATTCCTATTATCCTATCTCAATTTCTCCCATACCAGACGTGCCACGGCCTTAAATTACTACCCCTCATCACTCATCCCCCCACCACCACCCGGATCAGGAATCAGGATCCTCTGAGCAGCGGTACATCAACACGCCAGCGTTTTGATAAAAAAATATTTCCAACGCACCTTTGTTTTAATCAAAACAATATGGACCTTTGAGAGACCAGACCGACCACCTCTATCATGGCAATTGGCAGGGACTTGCCTCCCCCTGTCGTGAAAGGTGAGGCTCGAGATCAGCATCAGGGCAGCCAGCGGGCTTCACTACTTCCAGTCTTCCACTCTGGGGTTGCCCGGCCCAAGGCCGAGGGGTTATGTATACGCCCTTATGTCAAATCCATAAACTTTCTTCTGGAGGATGATTTTGTTGCTACGATGGGTCGATGGCGGGCGAAT
This sequence comes from Taxillus chinensis, assembly GCA_023512835.1. Classification (NCBI taxonomy): domain Eukaryota; kingdom Viridiplantae; phylum Streptophyta; class Magnoliopsida; order Santalales; family Loranthaceae; genus Taxillus; species Taxillus chinensis. The sequence goes on along the minus strand of CM042085.1, from coordinate 19,809,500 downwards.
TTTAGCCTCTTCAAGCCGGCCCGACCATGGAACAGGTTATCTAAATGGAGGTCAGGAGTGACACTAATAACGTATTAATTAATTTTAGCATCGAGAACATGTAACACTTGAAATTAATTCGAGAAATAGGCCGGGCACCTGAATCAAGCTAATCTTAGCTTAAACTATTAATAAAGTAATTCTCTCAATCCATCAAATTATGATGGGTTCTATTAGTGTTCCTCAATCTCAATCTATTGCTATTTATGATGGAGGATTCATGCTTAGAAAGGTTCCTAATGTGAGTGGTTTTTGTGAAACAATCCCAAAAGGGTTTTTCATAGTAGTAAAGCTAATTAAGCCTTTGAACTTGTTCATTATGATTTGTGGGGACTTTATCGTATTTGTTCATCTTGTGAAGTATCTTATTTTTTTTGACTATTGTTAACAACTAGTCTAGAGTCATTTGGGTTTATTTGTTGTTTAATAAATGAAAAGTTGTAGTTTCGTTTATAAATTTTACAGCCTTAGTAAATTGACAGTTTGATCACAAAATAAAATATGTTCGTAGTGATAATCAAATTGACTTTAAATGCCTAAATAATTATTTTGTAAAGAATGGTATCATTTTCAAGACTTCGTGTGCGGGTACATAACAAAAAAATGGCCAAGTTAAGTGTAAATATAAACATATCTTAAGTGTTGCTCATGCTTTACGGTTCCAAGAACACTTGTCCATGAAATTGTGGGGAGAATGTGTAATGGCAGCATGTTATTTAATTAACTGTACTCCTTCAAGTGTGACTGGTTTTAAGACTCCATATGAATGTTTATTTGGAAAGGAATCCAATTTAAATGTGGTATGTGTGATATAATGTTTGTGTTATGCTCATAATCAAAAATTAAAAGGGCGCAGATTTGATAGTAGAAGTCGTCGGGGCATTTTTGTTGGTTACCCTTTTTCTAAAAAGGAATGGTTATCATATGATTTTGAAAAAAGAAAATTTCTTATTTCATGTGATGTTGATTTTTATAAGCATATTTTTCATTTGGATAGAAGGCATACACACTTAGATTCTTGTGTAGTATTGGGTAATGAGGTTTTTTGTTGTGATGTTTTTGATGTAGTAGCTAATGATGAGATTGTAGATATTAGTAAAGTTAATACACCACCTGGTAATAGTAAGGAGGTACAAATCACAATAGAGGATGACATAGGATTGCAACACATAAAAAAGGAGGAGGCTGGTATTGTGCTTGGTGAAGAGGCAGTATTAGGAAGTAAGCAATTGGTTGAGGGGGCAGTTGTGCAGACAAATATAGGTAATGAAAGGGTGGAAATTGGAAAATGGAAACAAATTAAGTTGCTATCTTCTTCGACCACCTCAAGTAATCTTTATCCTCTTTTACACTTTGTATCTTATGAACAATTTTCAAATAATTAAAAAAATATCTAACAGTTGTTATTACTGGAAAAACACCTAAAACTTTTAGAAAAGTAAATAAACATCAAAGTTGGAGACATATCAAAGAGCTTGAAGTAGCTCAAAGTAAGGAGGGAATTGTTATCTATTAATGTAAATATGCATTGGATATAATATTGGAGACAACCTTGTTAAGATCAAAGGTAGTTGCATTTCCTATGGAGCCAAATTGCAAATTGGCCTTAGCTAGTGGCAAATTGCTCTCACATGCAGAGAGTTATAGGTGGCCGGTGGGTCATCTTATCTATCTCAGCGTGACTAGGCCGGATTTGGCATATTTTGTTTATATTCTGTCTCAATTTATGCAGAATCCTCGGGAGGAACATTGGGATGTTGCATTGAGAGTTATACGATATTTGAAAAATAATCCAGGACAAGGTATATGATTGAGAGTAGATAATAAATTAAGCTTAGAAGGATTGTGTGACTTGAACTGAGCTAGTTGTTCACTAACATGACGATCATTAAGTGGATGGTTTGTGTTACTTGGTTAATCCTCAATCTCCTAGAAAACCAAGAAACATCAAATCGTGTCACAATCATTAGCGGAAGGAAAATATCATTCCATGATGTCCCTCACTTGTGAATTAAAGTGGTTAAAGCAATTGCTCGGGGATTTAGGAGTTCAACATGAGAAAAGAATGAGACTCTATTGTGATGGTCAGTCTACTTTGTATATTGTAAAAAATCTCACTTTTCATGAGTGCATTAAAATATCGAAGTTGATTGTCATTTTTTCGAGATGTGATTGTTGATGGTTTAATTGATCCATTGTATGTATCTATGAAGCTTCAGTTGGCAAACATATTCACTAAAGCATTCGACAAATCATAGTTTGATTGTTTGTTGGCCAAGTTGGGCACTCGGGATTTATGTGTCATGTTAAGAGATGTACATTAAAAAAATATATGTTGAAGTCATAGAATTTTTAGCTTTTTATTCAGAATATTCCATGAGAGCATACAAAATCATAATCGGGGAACAGGTTATGCATTTTTCATGTATTAGTATTTGTCTATGCATTTTGGGAGAAGTTCGAATTCAGTGAATACTAAGGCTAACTCATTACTATGAAATTCTAGCCTATTTCGAAATTTATTAATATTTAAAAAATATTAAATTAAATATTCATATATTTTATATCATACTTATAAAATTTTACATTTAAGAGTTAAAGTTTTTATATAAATTTAATTTAAAAAATTTAAAAATAAATAATTTAATAATTTATTTATTTATAAATATGAAAAAAATCTATAAAATTAATTTTTATTTATTTATCTTTAATTTTTTTCTAACTAAATTTGTAGTTATATTGTTGTAATATCAAAATAGGCCAAATCACTACGATAATAAACTTATTTTGCTCACCAGCGAATTCAAATCCTTTTGAAACACAATAAATTTTAAAATATTATACATATAAATTATAGGTGCGTATATGGAAATAAATTTTGTCCCTGAACAAACCATTATATAATTTAATATTTAAACTCAAGTAATAGAATTTTAAATTATAGTCAACTATAAATATCCAATCAAATTTTAGCTCATAAAAGAGCTGTCTGAATTGTTACGATTATTTTAAAAAATAAAGTTATTTTTTAAAACTATAAATTTATAAATAATTTTAAATTATTTAAATTCACTATTTTTAAAAATAATTTCACTTTTAAGAATCATTTTAGTATAAAACTACTTGTGGCAGAGTCGTATCCAGCGCCACAAAGCAGTTTGTTCGTTACTTGATAGTACCAAGCGCGAAGTCCCAGGACAAACATATCATATACTTTTTCTGAATGGCCAAAAGGTCGCCAATGGCCCCGACAAAAAAAATAACTACTATGTAAAAGTGCCCAGGCAATGCCGGCCGGATCATTCCCTTATCACGGCTAGGCAAGGGCCACTTAACCTGAAACTATTACCATTTTCCATGGCCAGTTCAATTCCGGGATCAAAGAAAATGTCATTTACCTGCAATCAGCTGTCATAAATGCGTGAGGGGTCACCTTAATAATAGATCAAAACAACAAAATTGGACACGCCCAAGAAGTAAAACAATGCCTAGGCAGTAGTCAGAAAAACCTGAATACGCATTCCTCATTTTGAAAATTGTCCAAAAGTAAGTATATTGTACACCATGGATATGCCTAAATATACTTCAACCCCGTGATGTATTGTTGTCTAGAGATCAGATACTGGGACAGCGAATAAATTATTCCTAATAGCCCCAATATTTTAATCTTGAGCACATCTGTCATTATAATGGAGGGCAGATTCAGTGGCATTGTGATCAGCGGCGTTGAGTCATTCTGTTTTGTATAGCTCCACACAAACCGGTTGAAAAGGATATGGCTTGGGAAAGTAAGAATTAGGAGGGCAACATTCTTCACTGCGAAAAGCCAATCCGGTCCACCAATTTCCAGGCCCCAACCAACGTTTCCATGCCAGATATCTTCCCATACACTGTATAAGGCAGTCAGGACCAAGTAAGCCGAAATAACTATGGTAACAGGGAAATACCTTTGTTTGTCCCCAAATCCAGCTACAAAATCTGAGTCCTGGTTGAGCAGCAGTAAAATTGGTGCTAAAAAGAATATTGCACGGTTTGATCCACCAGTTAGATTGACATTCAATATTAGGCATATACCAAAGCACATTACAGTGGCAACATTACCAACTGCAGGCATCCAGGCCCCCTCAGCAGCCATCCTCTTGATTGTGAAAGTTGGCACGGTGGAGGCCCTTCGCTGCTGCATGAACCTCAATTTTGGAGGGAAGGCTGTGGAACTGCTCTGGCCTGACTGATTTCGTCTAAACCCGATCCTTTCAAATGACTTTTCCCGCATAAGTGAGGCCAGTTCAAACTTTATCTCCAGGGCTATAAGCATAAAGATGGCCGCATAAAGACCAAGTAAAGATGTCCTTGCCCCTTCAACAGCCAATAATGCGGTCACCTTGCTGTCTTCCTCCGCCAAATCTCCAAGGGCGCTTGTGATCCTCACCTGGCCCTCCAGTAGATACGTTACAGGAAAGAGTGCAACGAGCAAAGCAAAAACCCATGGTAGGAGTTTTGTGCTCGAGGCAGATGGGAAATGCGTGAAGACAACGAACACAGAGGTACAGACCATGGTAACAACAATCAGAACATGCAGGACTGTAGCCTGAAGGAAATACTCAGCAGATATGTACATTCCTAGAGAAATTCCCATCGATATGGAGTACAGTGTTCTTAACTCCACCATGTACTTAATGGGGATGATAGATGTAGCCGCTGCCAGTGTGAGCAAAATTGCCACAATAAGGAGCCATGATGGCCATGTAGGTTTTGATGCCATGAACCCATAGATGGAGATATCATCAGCAGATTGACGAGCAGCTTTGATTAGGTCAGAGTGGTAAGTCCATGTCAAGGGTATTGGTGGCTGCAACAAGATAAACAGTAAACCTGATGCCACCACTAGCACTAAGCATCTTCTGGCAGACTGCACAAGAAAGAAAAGATAAGACTGTAAATTTTCCTGTTTGAATAACCAAAAAATGCATAAATAATGAAGAATGATCGCACAAGTATAATTTTATATTGCTGAGAGAAGCTAGTAAGATTAATCTCTAGATTTTATTTATTAAAATGCATTTTAACAGAGAAAAACAGTTAGAGATCCAATACAACTAATATTCCTACAAAGCACTTCTATATGCCCAAAATGGTTATTAAACCCTAAAATAGCAAATTCGATACCACAACCACAGCACACTAAAAAGGTGTGAAGGTTGGATCAAGCCAGCAGTACCAGCACATGAGCAAAGTGGAGAGCGACTATGGGTATGCAAGCCAATCCCGTCAAAACAACACAGAAGCCCAAAAGTAAACCATCAGATGGAGGCCTCCCATTCCACCATTGTAAAGCTTCAAAAATGGTCTCACGGCAAAACCATACTGACAAAGCAACCACACCTGCATGTGCATAGCCTTGCCAAGTTTTCATCTTCGAGACTGTTTTTGACTTATCCCTGCATGGCCCGAAAAGTGAAGAATATACAAAATATCGTCTTAATTACATATCCACAAATTTAGAAATAATACATAGATGAAACTATACAAAATCAAGATCAAACAAGTACTTGTAAAGCAGCAGTGGTGGAGAAACTGCCAGAAGAAGAATTGCTGACACCCATGTGACAGATTTTGACAAGATAAACAGCATGGACAGCTTTGAAGTATACAAGCAAGTCAAAAGCCAAACAGACTTTAATCCAATTCGATGATCCACAAACAATCTCCTCACCAGAGCCAAACCAACAAATGTTGTCATCATAACCATGTAGCTAGGGTACATCACATCCTCATCAAAGCCATAATAATATATACTAGAGTAACTATAAAACCTATTTTCAATAAAGCATAGCAGCATCGCATGACCAATTAAACCAAACTCAGTCAAGATATGAAGTCTTGATGGAAGAAGAGCTAGACCAGGTACAGCCATGGCCAGGAAAACATTGGCGATTGCGAGCTTGCAAAAGGATTTAAGAGACATGCCTCCCACCCAAATACTGAGATCCCAATAATTATGAAGCACAAACCATGTTACCATCAAGGTACCAAGACCAACGAAGGCAAAGTATGATGGCAGGCTCTTTTTTGTGAAAAAACGAGCCAGATAGAATCCAGAAAGTGCAGGCAGTGGAAGGAACTGCACCAAAAATAGATATTAGTGAAAAAAATGATACCATGCAAATTTATACTGCAATATCACATAAAGAAACAATAAAATTTGCTTGCTCAATACATTGCCTCAATTTCTTATGTTTTGTTACTTAATGGCCAATAGAATAAAGCTAGTTATAAATTATGCACAGGATCAACCTCCCAATTTCTCAAGTTTTGCTACTTAAAGAGGCCACCTAGTAAACTAAAACTTAGACATAGTTCTATTTTGTGACCGGTTCTTCCCTAACACATCAATTTTATAAGAAACCATAAAACTATTGATACATTCAGCATGGAGCTTTAGGGGATAAGGTATACCATCCAAAGGTCACCAGAGAAATGCTGATAACAAACTACAAAATAAAAAATAAGAGTGTCTTATGTGATTCTAGAAGAAAGTTTAGGAACAATCCCCAATGATAGTGGTGAATTTCAATACAAGAATTATACAGTCATGGATACACCCAACTGTTAGGAGGAATAAAAAGTTTGACGGCCATAGGCATTCATAAAATGAAATATGAGTTACGGGGAAGACACTCCATTTTTATTATAGAATGTTTTAGATTAAATATAAGCTTTCCGTCTTTCTTGGTTCATATAGCTAATCCCATTTTATTGAGATTAAAGCTTGTTGGTTTGGTTTGATTTAATCAATGGGAGGTAACTATCCATCGTTCAATGGAAGGTTCTGATGTTGGGACAAGGGAAAGAATTCTCACATTACCATTATCATTGATGGGTGATAAGAAGTAGAATCCATCATGAGTATCTATCGTACAATGCTCTCCAGATATCTTTGATGGCGCTCTTTCAGGTGAAAAGGATCCTAACCCAAAACTAAGAGACTCCCCTTTTAATTTTTTATTGAGCAGAGTCCCCTTGTCAGTGCCTCACAAGTACCCAGTAAAAAGTGGGGTTACAGGGAGTTACGTTGCTACTCCTCCACAAGGTTGCCTCACCAGGAATTGGTTTACCATTTTAAGAACTGTTAATTGAACTGAATTGTCAATCATAATGTTCATAAGTAATCATCATACCTGTTTAATGAGTAAAAAAAGCTTGGAAAGTAACCAATATGAAATCTCATTTTCAAAAGTAAGCATCATTATCAACTTATTGTCTCTGGTGTTGAAGAAGAAGAAAAAGAATGCATTTAGTACAATGAAGAAAAGAGGGGATGGAGAAGAAGGTTGTCCCAGCTATAGAGAAACAATTAGAAGTAGTGGGAGAAGAACTGTTGAGAAGCAGGGAAAAAAAGTGAAAAATAATAACAAGAAGAAATTATTGATAGAAAGGGCAATGTTTTAATGTTGAAAAAAATCAAGCCCTTTAAAGTTTTTTCAAAAATCTCAAATCATCTATTTTGAATGCTCAAATTTAAGACCTATTTCCCTTCGTATCCTCATGCTCCACTAACAGCTTTGCCTAGGGTTTTGTATCTCCAATCCAGTATTTGGCGTAAGTCAACAACGTAGTTACGTATGTGATGTGAGCCCACCAAACATCCCTCAGGGAAATCACAATTCCAAGCATCACGTTCCAAACAAATTTATTGGTATGTGTAGTTGTGTACAAAGAAAGATCCCAAAAAAGTTAACAAACTCATCTAAATTTTCCTACAATACCCACTGTACAACGCTCTTAATTTTAATTTTAGCAAGTCAGCTCAAAATTTTTAAGTAAAAAAAACATAACATTTTAATTTAAACTAAAAATTGGCAATATAATAAACTTTAATTGAATATTTCTCTATCATATGTATTAACACCACAAAATAGAAATAACAAATAAATAAGAACATATCAAAAATTACAAGATATAATACATCAGCATCAGTTATATCTCAACATGTAGTTAACACTGTCTTTTTTTTCTTTCCTTTTTTTGTTCATTGAAATTTCAATAGTATAGAAGGCCATTTTACTGTAATATATTGCTTTCACAAGTTCTTGTACATTGAAATAAAATATTTGTCCAAACTAGCCAAAATCTAAGAGTCACATGACCACCCTAAAACCACACTCACACCCACCCCCACCCCCTTGGTAATCTTAAACTCTGCTCATCCCCCCCTTCTTCAACAAACGGAATTCGACATTCAACTCACAAGCCAAGCATTGGAATTTGGAATATGACAATACTGAACAAAAATCAAGTGCATCTTGCGTAGTTAACCCACCTTTGGAGCCCCGGGTTAATGTCAAAATTGAGAATATACCCTAAGCAAATATGGACTTAGGCCATAAGCAAAATAGCTAATCCAATAAGGGGTCTGAAGGGGCTAAAACTATGACATTGTGTCTCATATAAAGGATATTGGGATTGAACTTCTAAAACGCCACAGGCTGACGAGCGAAGACAAATGAAGCATAAATGAAAGAGGATTGGGCCATGGGCACAGAACAAGATATATGTGTCACAAGGCTCCTGCTTCAGCAGTCAAGAGCATATCTCAAAACTAGTGACCAAAGAACCCGAAATGTAAGAGAAATAGGCCAGAGGCCCAGCATTATATATGTGTTTACAATCCACTGGTTAAGTATCCAAAAGCATATGAGATTAAGAGTCGAGAGCAGTTGGTTATGTGTAGCCAATATTAGGATATTGGGTCATGGTATTACCAACAAAAGAGCAACAGATATAGTAACATTCTTCTTTCAAAACTAAGGGATCCTTATAGTCAGGGCAACTGATATAGCTTTGCTAGTCCTTGTTTGAACTAAAACAGCAATGTGTGCATCCTCAAAAAGCATATGACAGACAAGAGCCATTAAATATTAATGAATATCAAATATTCTTAAATGCAAAAACCAAAGGGAGAAAACGTCTTCAGACATTTCAATACAAATTAAAAAGTTAACAATATATATACTACAAACTGCACAGGGGTATACAATAGAATGAAATTAAAATGATGCAACTGCAAGCAATCTCATTAGCAGCGTCCATCCAGCTGTGGCTGAACTAGCACGCAAAACCCCAACCCTCCCTACTTTGCAAGTGTCCAAATGTGGCTCATATAATACATTTCATTTATATACACACAGTTGATCAATATTTATTCGAGTTATCATGCTTCCACCGGTCAACAATCCTGTGTGAAACAAGTAATCAATGTTGGTTTGTTCCACGTGAAGACTACTCTTGCAATTTTAATGTATTAGACTGACATCTATTTTAGATGCGGCAGTGACGGTGGATGCATGTGCTGTCTATGTTATAATTATAAGGCATGGTGGGATGCTAGAATTGAGACCGAAAAGACTGTGTGACCATTATCAATCAAAGTGAAGAAGCAACAGGACAAGATGGGGAGGAAGTATAATATTCAAATTCTGCAATAAAAAGAAGAAGAAAAGAGAGAAAGAAGGCAAGGAAAAAGAACAGGTGAGTAGGACATGCGTACCAAAATAGGAAATCCAACGACAACAGCTCCAGCAACGCTGACCAGCACAGCCGAAGCGGTGAAAGCCAAAGAGCTGAAGGCGTCGGCAATCATACCAAGAGCATAAGCGCCGGCAGCCGAAGCTCCTCCAAGCATTGTAATGGTGACGAGAAGGTAATTCAACGGCGGGGGCACCTGAATGTATCTCCCAAAGGAATGGAAAACAACCCTGACCTCCAAGCAGATAACAACGACAAGCAAGGCAACAGCTCCATTGACGACGCGGATGCTATGGAGCTGGTGAGGGCTCCCGGAGACCCACCAGAGGGCGCCCCGAGTGGAGGCATAGAGCTGAAAGAGAAAGGGGATGAAGAAGAGGAGGAAGAGATCGGCGACGGAGGGGGCAGGAGACGAGAGCACAGCGGAGTAGTGAGAGGCAAGGTGGAAGAGGATAGGGGTGAAGAGGAGATGAAGAGAGTGAAGGCAGCTCTCTAGGGAGCCGAGGATGAAGGAGTCGTGGGGGACCTCGCCGCCGCGTCGGTGGCGGGGGTCCTTGTGCGCAGCAGCGGAGAAAGAGGAGACGCGGGGGATGGAGAAAAGCCAGTAGAAGACGCAGTTGAAGACCATGAGGTAGTAGGAAGCGTTGAGCATGCCGACGGCGGAGATGGTGGCCCAGGTGAAGAGGGAGGAGGCGACCAGGGGGGCGCAGGCGAAGAGGAGGCGCTCCAGGGCAACCACCAGGGACGGGTTCTCCAACTGAATCCACTTGAACTGGAGGGAGGCCCAGACGCCGATCAAGAAGTTGGTCTGAGCGCAGAGGAAGGCGGCGAGGAGGGCTAGGAGGACGGAGCTGTTGAAGGTGACGAGGAGGGAGGAGGTGAAGAAGAAGGCGACCTGGGCGGCGAGGAGGGACATCCACACCCCCAACAACGCCCCCGACTTGAGACTCAGGGAATCCAGGATGTAGGAGATCATGAGGCCAACTATGAGGACGCCCACCACGGCAGTCCCCCCCAGATCCAGGAGGAAGGCGGCCGACGGTACCAGAGCCGCCGCGATTCTCAGATTGTGCTCCGCTAACCAAGGGGAGGAGGAGAGCAACCCTCGAGATCTACCACTACTGCCGGTAATAGTGTTGGTAACACCACTACTGGTAGTGTTACCACCACCACCTCCAGCGGAGGAGGAGGAGGAGGACCATGAGGAGAAATTATTGGGGCTAGGGTTAGGGTTTCGCTGTTGTTGTTGTTCGGGGGAAGAATATCCGCCGCCATTGAATGTGGAGGTGAATGTCGGACCAGCTCTCATCATCGACATCGATGAAGGCGAAGACGATGATGAAGTGAAGAGACGATGAGAACGGGGTTGAAGGTCGGGTGGCAACATTTCCGCTCCTCTCAGCTCAGTGACTCGCAGGAGTCAGGACCAACTCCAAGTACGGACACGGGCACGGACTGATTCGCTCTCTCCCGCTCCTCTCGAATTATTTGGATAGCCTCTGGAGTCTGTCTGGAATGGATCGATAAATCTTTTTAGTCGAATCACAATTCACAACTAAACTTAACAATAAGAGATCTCTTATTATTGTTTATTCAGAGTTCCCCCTCCCTCTGCTTCGCCCCCCTCATCCCTCTCTTTGCCTCCCCCTGTTAGCTAAAACGGAATTGGGATTAGAGATTTGGGAAAGGATTAAAATTTTGTAAAGGATAGAGGTTAAGTGTTTATTAAAAAAATTATAACTAACCAAAAATATAAATAGTATAGGATTAAAACACCTGTATTGTAATAAATTAAATATAATTTTAGTTAAATAATTTAGTTTGTTGCGATTGGTGGAAAAAATCTATTATCCAACTGAGATGAGATTGCACCCCACATAAGACAATTATAAATTCGTTAGTTTAAAATTTAATAATAATTAATTAATATCAAATACTTTACTATTAATTCTACGTATTTTAGTAACGTCAATTCTAAATAAAAAAATCAAACAGTAAAGTTGACCCACTGTGTAAAATAAATTTATTAATCAATTCATTTGGGTAGGTGGCATTTTTTAAAAGAGTAGTATTAGGTACAACTGGCGTTGTGGCATCTTTATGTGTCCAACTGACATGGAATAAGTCAACTCAGCAAAAAATTTTCATGATTCGACATGCTTTCGAATCATTGCTCGAGTCGATACTTAAGGCAAGGCTCAAGTAGAGGCTCGGGCATAGGCTCAAACAAGTGTCAAGCAAGCACTAAGCAGGCGTCGAGCAGGGGCTCAAGCAAACATCGATCATCTCTCTCACACTCAAATTTACGGGTTTCTGGGTTCCATCGACTATAATTTCCGACGAAAACTTTAAATGACCATAACTTTGCGTACAATGATCCGATTTATGGCCTTTTTTTATTTATAGGTATGGATGAGAGCTATGCCTTTAAAATTTTACTAAAAGATTTTTTGTTTTTTGATTTCCAAAAAAAAGTCTTCTATTGCCTCCAAAACTTGATTTTATGTCATATTGCTACTTTCTCTCATTCATATTCAAGGCTCAAGTCTCCTTCTCTCTATTCTGCTCTTTTTTTCTCTATCTCAAATTCGGTGCGTTGCATATCAAATTTTAAATATTTGTATTAACATAGCAATTAGGAACACAAAAGAGACGAACGTGAGTTACAAATAGTATTTTTCTTTTTTAAATTATGTGAAAAATAAATAATACACGCGTTTGCAATGATTGTCAACTAGTAGTCGTCTAGTAGGGGTAGAAATACAAAGTACAAAACACGAACGAAATCAGGGTTATTAGGGAATTTTGATGCGAAGATTTGTTGACTAATCAGGGATAGCAATAAAGATTCAGCGGCCTGGTGGTCATCACTTTGGCCGTGCTGTGTGATTGTGATTTGTGAATCGGGGTGGGCGTGGGCGGGAGAGAGAGAAACAGCGAGTGTTGAGATTCAGATTGTGAATGGCGGCGGCGGCGGCGGGCGAGTCACACCCCTACGTCCCCAGAGATCTAATCCTACGGGATTATGTTCCGGGGTTACTCTCACAGTCAACTATCGTTGGTGTTTATGCAGTTTCCTCCATCCTCCTCGTCCTTTTCATATGGATCGTTCCTGGTGTGTATATATATATATATACTGTCTCTCTTGTTTAATTAATCATTATTGCTCCGGATCTGGTTTGCTCTCTTATACCAATATGACACTCACAATTTTTAATATATATATATATATATATATTGAGAGAGAGAGAGAGAGAGAGAGAGAGAGAGAGAGAGAGAGAGAGAGAGAGAGGTAGTTGGGTTGATGGAATGCTTGTTTTTAAACTTAATTATCCAATAATACCCATTCGCCATAAGTCAAGAATGGCTGAATCCTACTCCTTCGAATTGCTGAATGATCTGCTAATTGGGAAATAATGCCAGGCATCTATCTTCCTTTGGTTATCGAGGACTTCCCTTCCCCTCTTATTTATTTATTTATTATTATTATTATCATGCCTCTCTTGGAAGACTTTTCCATCAAGTGCTTTTATAAAAAGAAAAAGAATGCTCAGAAAATGTAATTATGAAGCTTAAGGATGATGCATGCATCGAAAGTTTCTCTACTCAATCACACATTTTCCCACTATGGTCAGAATCAATCCGGACCGACAAACCAAGTCGAACTAAACGGTATAAATTGAAAATATATGATTTTTTTAAAATTAGTTTGTTTTATTTGATGTGAAATTTTTTGAAAATCGATATATTATAATTGGTTTACGGTTTAATTAATTTCATGATCAAACTGATTAAATTAATAGTAATAGGTGAGATATCAAATAAGCCGGAGTTTGAAAAACAGTAATATGCATTTATACAAGCATTACTGTACAAATCGAAAATGTTAATGGTGAATAAATTATTTCATGTTGATTTCATATCTATTTGCATAGTATATAGCCAAAACACTATAAAGCAATTAGCCTATCGTTTGTCATTTTAGTCATTTTTAATTAAATATTATTAGTAGTTAAAAAATGATGAAACAAACCGAACTTAGAATATATGGTTTTTACTTGTGTTAGTTGTTATTTTTCCAAACCAATAGTTTTCGGTTAGATTTAAAAATAATACATAAACCCATCAAACTGGTCGATGCTCACCCCTATACTAAATGCACCCAATAGAAAATTTTACACTGCATTTCTGCCTTCCTGTGTGCGAACACCCAATGCTTTGTATTGTTTTGTTTTGTTTTTTTAAAATGCTGGTAGCTGTGTCCTGAAATCCTGGTGTGTATAATGTATGCTAGCATGCTTGTTGGCACGTCTTTTTTGGTTTTTTATTTTTATTTTTCTTATTGGCTGTCCAGATGAGGCAATAATTAATTTGTGAATTTCCAGTCAGATGGTTTAGGTGATAAATCATCTTAATCTGTAGTGCTATTTTGAGTCATCACCGCAGGATCCGGGTGAGTTTATCCCCCACTCGTTTTCTAACGCGGAAGAGAGGTAGTGCAAAGGCATTTGCAAGCTATTGCATCTGCTCAAGTTCTTTATAAGAAGATGAAAATCTATTTGTTTTATGCCTGTTTCTGTTTGTTGTCCTCCTTTGTGCACAGTGGTTGGTTGACAGCTATCAGTTTAACTAGTTAATGTTATGTGGACTGTGGAGATTATTTCCAAGAGAAACATGATAGATATATTGATTGCTCGAGTACTGCTCTTGGCGTTTTGCGTTTTATAATATTAGAAAGTGAGGTTCAAATTTTGGGCTGCCTTTTTTGTGATTTTTTCCCTCCGACTTTGAGTGTTAATCTTTAATCTTAGTTTTATTAAAATATGAAATCCTGACAAGTGAAAATGCTGTGGTCATTGTTTGACTATAATTTTTTTCCCCTTTCAAGGCAGATTTTCGAAGAGACATAAGTTGGATCGATTGCTCATGTGCTGGTGGGCTTTCACAGGCCTCACACACTTGATTCTTGAGGGTTATTTTGTTTTCTCTCCAGACTTTTACAAGGAGAAAACAGCATTATACCTGGCTGAAGTTTGTAAGTTTTTTTTAATTCTTAGGCCGTGGTTGCATGTCCATGCTTATGACCGTGTAGGTTAGCATAGCAGAATGGAAGACTTTGGCTGATGACGCTTGTGATTGTAAATTGTCAGGGAAGGAATACAGCAAGGGTGATTCAAGATATGCTGCTAGGGATGCTGGTGTGGTTGCCGTAGAAGGAATAACAGCAGTTTTAGAGGGTCCTGCATCCCTTCTAGCAGTGTAAGATTTGAGTTTGATGTTGCCTATCATTTTACTAACAAAATGGGATTCAAAGTGTTTTTTTTTTGGGCATAATATTAATATATTGTTCCATATATGTATACCTCTGCAGGTATGCTATAAGCGCCAACAAGTCGTATAGCTACCTGCTTCAATTTGCCATCTCTCTGGGGCAGCTATATGGGGCAGTTGTGTACTTTGTGACTTCTTTCTTGGAAGGCGATAATTTTGCCGCCAGCCCATATTACTACTATGCATACTATGTTGGAGCAAATGCGGCCTGGCTTGTTATACCCACCCTCATCGCCATTCGGTGCTGGAAGATGATATGCGCCGCGTTTGACAGTCAAGGCCAGAGAAAGACCAAGACTCGTTGAGGGCATGTTCTGCTTTATCAATTTATGCCCCGGAATCAAAGCGATAATCATGATCATCGGTTTTGATTTTTATTATTTTTGAAAGCATTATGGAATTTAGATGAATTTTCATAACTTATAAATAATTTTAAACTATCTAAATTTACTGTTTTTAAAAATAATTTTATTTTTAAAATTAATATTATCTTATCAAACGGCTCCTATTAAGTTGTGGTTCTCTAGTCCTTCCTTTGAGGAACTTAAATTTGGTAGCAGTTTGTTTTTGCCGCCATTTGGCCTGTTTTTTTTTTTTTTTGAATTAGGGATAATAATTATAATTATAAAATCTTTTTTTTCTCTTGTTTTTTTTCTTTTCGTATTTTGGCTTCATGAAATCATATATGAAAAGAAAAGACAATAAGAATTAGAAATTGAATATTAAAAAGATAAAAGTATCAAAAATGCTCATACGTTTTTCAGTGGGCTAATTTTTTCTTTTGTATTAGTTGTGGGATCAACTCTATTTTCATATTTTTGATTTGGGTCAATTTAGAGGGATGACTAGAGTGTATATGGATTTAATATAACTCATGAGATAATATTACTATTATAATAAATTAAAATATATATTATTTGTATTATAATATTAATACTAGAGTAATGTTATATGTTAGTAATCAATGAATAACCGATTAAATTACAGTCGAGCAACTCCAAGACAATCAGTATTTTATATCTGAATAAAATTTTAGATGTGAAGAGTAATTTTTTAAATTTAATTCTAACCGTATTTTTTATTTTATATATATTTATATTAAAATATTTTATTTTATTTTTTTGAAAATCTAACCAAACCCTTAGGGCTGAACACGGGGACCGAACACGCCAGCCCTAGATGCCGCCGCCCCCTTCCTACTTTCACACCAGTACACCGGCGTGCAGAGAGAGAGACCACGAGCGGCGTCCCTCCCCTGCCCTCACATACGCGTAGGGCGATCCACGGGGCGGCACTGATGCTGCCGCCCCTGCCTTTCCTCTCTTCCACACAGGCGCGCATAGCCTAACCCTCGGGCGACTATCCTTCTTCTCCTCCGCGCGGGCGCACGATTTCGATCCACGGGGTGGCCGTCCTTCATCTCCTCCGCGCAGGTTACGATCTTGACCAACGGCGGCCGTCCTTCATCTCCTCCACGCGGGCTCGCTCGATCTTGACGCCTCCTCCTCATCCCTCTGCCTCGGAAATCGTTTACAAATTTATCGAACATTTACTTTTAAATAAGCGATACACTTCCCCCTTGCTGGATACTCTGGTCGGTGGCTCGCGATGGTGCTGACTGGTATTGCTGCAGATGCAGAACAGTCAGGGCTGGCTTCTGGGCAGGCTCGGGTCACTGGATCTGCAGAGAACGAGATGGCAGTACAAGCTCGGCTCGAACTTGGTCAAACTACTAAGCTCACATTTACGCCTAGGCGCGCAAGCCTAACCCTCGGGCGACTATCCTTCTTCTCCTCCGCGCGGGCGCACGATTTCGATCCACGAGGTGGCCGTCCTTCATCTCCTCCGCGCAGGTTACGATCTTGACCAACGGCAGCCGTCCTTCATCTCCTCCACGCGGGCGCGCGATCTTGACGCCTCCTCCTCATCCCTCTCCCTCGGCAGGGGCTACAAATCAAAGAGGGCAGAGAGCAAAGAGAGGAGTCGTACTTCCCCCATGGTGGATCTCTGGTCGGTGGCCGCGGTGGTGCTGCTGGTATTGCTGCAGATGCAGAACAGTGGAGGGGGGTGGCTTCTTGGGGAGGCGGGGGTCACGGGAGGTGGAGAGAACAGAGATGGGAGAAAAGGAGAGAGAAAGAAATTCTTTAAAATAATAAAATAAAATATAGATGATGAACAGTGACTCTTCATAAAAATTTTTGAAGAGATACTGTAGCAATTTTCACATCTAAGAGCATTAGGTGTAGCCTCTTCAAATTTTTAGTTAAATTTGCTTATATGGAACAATATGAGCCACAAATTATACTCGAGATTTATATTTTCAATACAAATCTCGAGTATAATTTGTGGCTCATATTGCTCCATGTCGATAAATTTAGCTAAAAATTTGAAGAGGTTGCACCTGATGCTCTAAAGAGTCATCTGAAGAGTCTGTTGGAGCAAAAATTCTAACTTTTAATGTCTACATATAAATAATATATAGTGGATTGGAGTTGCTCTAATGTCGTAAGTCTTACATATATTATTTCTTTTAATATTATATGCCGTAAATTAATGTGTCTATATATATATATATTAAAGATAGTGTTAATATTTATTCATAAATCTTTATTAGACGTTGAAGTTAAAACGCAACCTTCGTTATTTTATGAAGTGATGAGGTAGCTTGTCATTTTTTTAAATAAATAATAACTGTATTGAAATAAATAATTCATTAAAATAAAATTATTTTTACATTTCCCATTAAAGTTATATTGGAGTTTTCGAAGGAAATAATACTACTTATATGGTTTTAATAAAATACAAAGAGATTATAACATATAAATTTATTCTATAAAAAGACTATGTTTTGTGGATTTATGTTCATATTTAAGAGCAATGATATTGGTCTCGAACGCACATGGATTGATTCATTAGTGGCGTGCTGCCCGCCTCTTTCCTTTTATTTATTTTATTCACGTTTATTTTATGCACGCTTGTTTTATCATTGATACTTACACCCTGCTTTCGTTTTATTTATATTATTCACGTTTATTTTATGTACGTATATTGATACTTTTTTTGTTGGGAAGCAATGTTTTTTCATAGATGCTTAACTTAGTCCACAATATATCTAAAGTTGAGAATGAAAAGGCGAAGGCAACGAAAAAGCACAAGGACCTTTACTTCATTGGTTACGTCTAAAAACCCACTTCGCCTGTGCTTTTTGGTGGCGGCTGCCGGCGTACGGCCGTTAACGAAATAAATAATAACTGTATTAATTGTTACGAAAGATATTAACATTACATCAAATTTTAAAACTAAAATTAATTTTATGATGTTTTAATTCAACAAGTTCAAATATTATCGAATTAGAATTAGAACAACAATTTTTTTGTTTTATCATATCATATTTTATTTTTTAAAATAAATATACCGTTTGATTTTAAAATTTTACAATTATATTGGTGAGCTTGTAAACATCATAGCTTTAGAATCGTGTTTCGTTCGGTTCAAAGTAAACAATAATGAATACATTGTAAATTCTTCTTGTTAGAACACTAGCAAAGAGATGGTATACCGCCATAGCGGGGGTAAATCTATTCCTATAAACCCCCCCCAAGGCGGATACAAATTTTTTAAAACCGTACCCCGCCCCATGTTTACGGGCAAGGGTACCTGGTCCTATGGCGGGAGTAAGTGGGGAGGCTTCATCCGCCCGCTCCCTGTTATCGACTTTTATTGATTTATTTCTTAAGACAATCTTGTTTTAGAGGCTCCACGAAACCGTTGATATAAGTTATTCGAGTCCTATTCTAGTCGGAATCAACCTATTACCGCATCTGTCTCGTTTAGGTAGTAGATTAAATTTTAAGATTATATCTCGTTCCATATATTAGGTGTGATGAGATATCTTGTTCTTTAATGTGTCCGAATGAGGTTCGATTTATCTACATCTTGTTATCGCTTTTTATTAGATATGTCCATATCAATAATTTTGGCTTAAATTAAATTTCTACATTATTTTTAACCAAAAAATTATTAAAAATAATTTAATTTTACAATAATAAATATCATTCAAAAATATTAAAAATCATAAATAATAGTTAAATAATCATATTTAAAATATTATAAAATTATAAATAAACATTATTAAAATTAGAACGGGCAATGGTTGGGCTACCCTACCATATTACCTTTTAACCCCGCTCCCCGTCCGACGTTACAGGGTGTCAAGTTTAAAAACCGCACCCCCTCTTGCTTGTAGAATCGCCCCGCATAATCGGGGCGGAGCGGAAACATAATGAATACAGGGTAAGGTATTCGTTGCCCACCCCTAGTAGCAGATTTCTTATATAAGTCTGTTTCACTGAATTTAAAGAAAAAAAATAAAAAGTCATCAAATTATTCTCACAGCAGATACCTTATATTTAACTTTCTTTATAAGGTTTATACAGTATTTCCCTATATATTGGAAAGCATTATTCACTCTCTATAATTATTAAATTATATTTAAAAATTTTCTCTCACACCTCTATTTCACGTTTTCCATACTATTAACTTTTATTTCATATTAAATTATAAAAAAAAATTATTAATAAATGCACTAAGTGATATAAAATATTATTTTAATAATATATAGTTTGATTTGTGAAATTATTGTGATGTATATTTGTATATGGAAGCAAAAAGTAGTTTAAAACTTTAAATTTAAGGAAACCGATGAGAAAACTGATACTAGTGCCCTTAAGTGTTAAGTATGATAATGCGATAAGTTATATTAGGTAATATAAAATAAAAGAAAAAATCATGGGCTTGCAGTTATAGATGTTAAATGGGCTAGCAGTCCATGTGCTATGCGAGCTGTCCCGCCTTTTTAGATAGGCCAAGCTCATAATTTTGAGTCTGTTTGACAATAGACTTATACGTTTTATAGCCCGAGAGGCGCGGTCTAAATAAACTTGGCCCACACAAATATGAGCTAGCCAACGGGCCATAAATATATTCAAGTATGGCTCATAATTTTTCCAGACCTAGCTCAGAGGCAACACCGATAACTACACCGCCCACTGTAAGAAATCCGACCCAGTCTGACCAACAGGGAAAACATTTAACAAAACACTCCCACTACAATTCAAACCCAACACCTCCAACGATAAGTGTTTTTCAACTATTATGCTATGTAATACTTGTTTAATATATTTACGCAATTAGTATACATAATATTATTATAATTATAAATTACGGGATGTATTTAAAAAATAATAATAATTACAATATATATATATATATACATATTGTAATACAAATAAATGTGCTAATAATATTTATTAATGCATTTTTAAATAATTTAAATTTAAAATATTCTGTATGTAAGGCAAACAACTTTGATATAAATATATGAGTAAAATATGTTATATATATAATTAATAACATTATCATTAGCTGTAATTATAAGTATAAATTACGATAGTATATACTAAATAGTATATATATACTTATCAACCATATAATTTATTGATCAAATATTATTTGATTGTATCATTTCATCTTAAATTAACTTATTAATAAACTCATAACTAACTTTGAATATAATTAATATCTATCAACAATTATAATTTAATTAATAATATAGTCTTATATGGTGAAAGTGAATTTTTTACTTTTGATAGTAAATATTTAATATTTTGGTTAAAAGTAATAAATTACGTAAATGATATTATTAGTTTAAGTATTGATGCTTTCTTGATCAAATAATATTTAATTGAATCATTTAGTCTTAAATCAATCTATTAATAAATTTAAAACTAATTTTAAATATAGTTAATGTTTATCAGGTAACAATTTCATTCGTGACATAAATAATATATGATGATAAAGAGTTTTGATTGTTGATAATAGATATTTTATATTTGGATTAAAAGCAATGAACCGTGTAAATCATATTATTAATTCAAATAACAATGCATTTATCAATCAAAAAATATTTTATCGGACCATTTAGTCTTCATTTAACCAATTAATAAATTTAGAATTAAATTTGAATTTAATTAATATGTTTCTCCACAATTTTTACCGCTTGTGATATGAGTTATCCATGACAATAATGATTTTTGACTTTTAATAATATGTGTTTCATATTTTAATTGAAAGTAAATATTAGTAGTTTAAAATTTAATGTATTAAATAATATTTCAACATATTAATTAGTTTAGAAATATTTTTATATTTTATATTAAATTATTATCAGTACATTTATTTTTCTTATAATATAAAAATCTATAATTTGGTGTTATTATTATTTTTTAAATAGAAATATGTAATTATTATTATAATTATATATATATAAACATTTTGAACAATAATTATCAGTCTAATCGTTGGATTAATGTTATGATTGAAAAGAGATGTTGAGTTATAGTTCATATACTAGTGATATTTTTTTCGTCCAACCTATCCCACGAGTAGGGCTGTAAATGAATCAAATGCTCATGAACAAGCTTGTGTTCGGCTCGATAAAAGATCGTTTATATTTGTTCGTCAATAAATAGTATCGTTCGTGAACAGTCGTGAACACTATCGTTATATTTGTGAACATGTTCGTGAATGTTCACGAACAAGTGTTCACGAACAGTTCGGGAATATCGTTCGTGTTTGTGAAAATTATTTGTAAACATGAAATTAACAAATCAATTAATATGTATAAATGTTATTTTATTAAATATAATTTAATAAATATATACTTTTATATTATTATTAAATAAAAAAAATATGTTTTTGATTTATTTGTTTATGATTACTATTATTATAATATTTTCGTGAACTATATATAGTAATTATTTAAATATATTAAATAAAAGATAACACAGCCTACACAGTTAATTAATTATATATTTTTGGATAAATTTATGGTATTTTTTTTTGCATATTTTTACGATTTTATAGTTGTGTTCGTAAACGTTCGTGAACAAGTTGGTGAACACATGTTTGTGAATGTTCGTGAACAACAGAGTAACATTCGTAAACATCATAGTTTAAAGTTCGTGTTCGATTAAGTTCATTAATAAATAGTAACAAACATGTTTAAATACCTTAATACTCGACTCAATTCGGTTCATTTGTAACTCTCCAAGACAAAAAAAATTCTAATTCATTTAAAAATAATTCTTTTAAGTTCGGACCGGAATAGACTGGCGCGGCCTGGCCCAATTCGCCCGTTGTTTATATTTTGTTTTTCTTCTTAAATGTACGTTTTGGTGCGCTTTCGGAACGCCGTGATCACAGCGAGGAAGAGTGAGTGACAGGCAGGGAAGGGCTTGGTTTTGCCCGTCCCCGAAGAATTCCTTTCACTTTACTTTACTTTACTGTTTAATTCATTTGACTTTTAGCCCGCCCCAGCCCACCGCCCAACTTTAATTACTATTATTATATAACTTAACATAAAAGGAGCTGTGTACGTCTTTTGATTTTTCCACAGAGTTTTTGTCAAATTTTAAATTTTATTTTTATTTGATGCAAAAGAAAATTTCAATTTTTTTTAAATTAAATTTTATAATAAATTAAAAATTAAAATAAAATATGGCGAGTTTATATAATAAAATATAAAAAGTAATAATAATTTTTTTTTTGATTTTTTTGCTAAAATTAAATTTATACTTAAAGTTAAAAAATAATTTTAAAAAATAATTAGGAGACCAGATATATTTGATTGAGGTATTTTTATTTTTTTTTAAAATATGATAGTTATTTTTTGGATAAAGGAAATAAAAAAAATAGCTAAAAAATATTCCAATCTATATATATTTTAAAATTTAAATTTAAATTTTAATTATATTAAATTATTATAAAATTTCTACTTTGGAATTTGGAAAAAAAAAGTTTTTATTATACCAATCATGGCCCTAGGCTTCGAGTTACTTTTCGCAAAAGTAACACATAAGGCAGTGGGAAAAAAAATATTGGTTCTCAAAAGTCGAAACTGACCGACCTGTCATCGATGGTTCCGTAGGTTTTTTCTACACACACACACATATATATTCATTAAATAAAAAAATCACGGACCCACATATTCCCTTTCTATCTTCTATATAAATCCTCCCATCGGCATCGATGGAGTGGTCGACTGTCCGTCCTTTGCACAAACTACAAAGCAAATTAGTTTTAAATTAGTTTTGAAGATTTGAAGGTGTGCGCGTGGTTATTAATTAGGGAGAAGTGACATCTGATCTGCAACTTAATTAGTAAGGTACTAATAAATGTTGCATTAGTGATTAATACACTACGTACGTAGTAATTAAAATGAAGAAAGGTAGTGCTTCTGGTGTGTTGAAGCAGCTCGTTGCGCTGTTGACGATGAGTAGTTCAATGGCGAAGGCGAAATGGATGGGTCTGATGAAGAGCAAAAGCTGTGGAATGATGAAAGCTCGGGTGATGGCGGTATCCCTGTTGTTGAAAGGCAAAAAGGCGGCTCTGCTGGATTCCATATCCCACAAGTTCAATGCCTTGCTAGAAGCCGGTCGCCGCGAACTACGCCATCACGATGACGAGAACGACGACGACTACTACTGCTATGACGACGACAAAAGCAAGGCCATTGTCCCCCACAAGCTTGTTAATAATGGCAGTGCCTCCTGCAGCTGGGCCGGGATTGAGCAGCAGCCGCAGCAGGAGGAGGAGGATGAGAATCAATATTATTGGAGCCCAATCAGTGCCCTCCCTCCCCCTACTCCTCCCCAGTGGGCTGCCACTGGTGATGGTTATGAAGAAAGTGATGATGCCGACAAGTTTCACCACCAAGAGGAGGAGGAAGAGGAAACGGAAAAGGAAGAGGGTGGTAATAATAACTTATTATTGACATTGGGGGAGGAAGATGACAGCGGATCCGGCTGCTCCAATAGTAAGGGA
The DNA here is from genome assembly GCA_023512835.1 of Taxillus chinensis. Taxonomy (NCBI): domain Eukaryota; kingdom Viridiplantae; phylum Streptophyta; class Magnoliopsida; order Santalales; family Loranthaceae; genus Taxillus; species Taxillus chinensis. Next base: position 19,785,722 of record CM042085.1, on the reverse strand, counting down.
TCAGGAGATGGAAAAGACGAGATTGATCACGCAGCGGACTTGTTCATTGGGAGGTTCCGGCGGCAGATGCGCATGCAGAAGATGGAGTCCTTCAAGAGGTGTCAACAGATGCTCGCTAGAAGCCTCTAGCTAGCTAATTAATAACGTACGTACGTATACGTACGTGACTCTAAGCTAATATATATGTTGTTTTATTAATGTATCTACGCGTGTACCCGGCGGGTAACCACGTGCATGTACGCGATCAAGCATCATACACACACACATATATAATATATGCATGTATGTACGTATATTCATCTCTCCGCGCTCATTTTTATAAGTTCCATACATTCACTTTCATATGGGTTGGGTTGGCGGCCGGCCGGCGTCTCTGTTTAATTATCTCTACTCGTGCGTTGTATAAAATATAAATAAGGAAGGATGCATATTTATTTATATATGGATTGATCTGAAGTGGATTTTCATGTGTATATATAAAGCCATAAGGGTGATATAGATATATAGTGGCTGCCGGGACTTCATCCATCATATGTATTTGTAATAATTAAATACTGAAGGCCGGGAATAAATTGCGACTGATCTATCCATCTACCATGCACGTGAGCATTTTATAGTCAATCAAATCAATCCCATTATGAGAAAAATAAACAAGGGTTTTAAAGGATGAATAATATATGTGCTGATGAAATTCCTTTTAAAACGTAATTTAATTTGATCGACTAGGGAATATTCCTTTTATCGCCTGAAACTGTAGCAAATTAAAACTCAGCATTAATTACGGCTACGCATCGATTTTCTTGTATCTGCTGTTTATTTGGAAACCATCCTTACTATCATTACTTCAATTCACAATTGATTAATTTGAATTAAATCGTTTTAATTAGCAGCGTAACGTTTTTAAGTTTGAGTTACAATCGTTATTTTGGTTCGGTTTCAGAGATATAATCACGTTTACTTATGACCAATTTTATACAGAGAAATAATAGAAGGAGAGAGGAGACAAATGACCTCCCACCTGCCCCCACCCTCGCATAGACAAATATAGGAACCAATTTTAGACAAAAAACGAAAACAATTTTTATAAAAACATAAACCAAACAAAAAAAAGTATTTTTAATTTAACAGAAAATACACAAATGTTTTAAAAACCAAAAACAAAAATATAAACCAAACATACCCTAAAATCGAATTTGAATGATTTAAAGATATTATATGTATTTGAACAATAACAAATATATGTATCCAATATTATTACTTGTAGTTAAAATATCCATACCGATTGATTCCCCCAATTTAATTCCCATTCCCGTACCGAACTAGTCTCACTGTCCATCCGTTTGATGGTAAGATACCAAAATGGGATAGAATGTGGGGGCATCTACAACAAATGTGGGTCCACAAACAAGGTTCACACCACCAACAGCGCAAGAACCCCAAGAGTGACAAGTACGTGGAAGTGGAGCATCATCTAAAGCACCTCCATACCCTGACAAACTCCCGCATGTGTATACAGCACTGATAGAACTTGATAATTATCTAAATGAATCTAATATGCTGGGGAGTTTTCATCGAAATTATCATTCTCCGAACACCATCTCCCATTTTTGGCTATCATGGCTAGTCACTACGACAAGGGGTAGAAGAGTAGGAACAGATTCTCTCGAAGACTAGAGTTGGATAGGAATGAAAAGCAGGATGCTGGCAGAGGACTCCATCGTAGTTTAAACGAGGCAGGATGAAAACATTAAATGAGGCAGTGCGGGGGTGGTTATTCAATTTCTTTGAGAAATCTTGGCAGTGGACTGCATTGTAGTTTAGGCTTATTGGATGGCACTACACCTGCACGACCAATGCATGAGGGCCACCTGCACTGCATCATGAAGGACACCTACGCTTCCTACAGTTATATACTATTAATATATATTACAGTTATATGCAGTTATATATTATGGTTGTATGCAGTTATGATTACAGTTGTATAGTAGCCTATATAATGGTCATAGAAGGAATATACGAGTAGGGAAAATTACAAATAACATTACTCTCTTACTTTCCTCTTTACTCTTATACCCTGCATTTATTCCATTGAATGCACGTTCTTTATTCTTATCTCTCTGTTTTTACTCTATTGAATGTACATAACAGGCACCCCTCAAAGTAGAGTAATATGGTCAATGGCAACACTACGGACAGGCAAAGTTAAATAAAATAAAAACTGTGTTTCCTCTCTTCCTAGTTAATGAGAGATGCACCACATGCGAATGCGATGCTTTCAATTAAAGCTGCAAGGCAGCGTGGCTACTTTAATATCCAAAAACATACCTACAGTCAATTGAAATCTGCAACAATCACCAGACATCTTGGCATGAACAAGAGCCGTTCCTAAAATGGTGGAAACAGTTTGGGTCCTTCAGTATTATTTCCCGTTTCACCAGCTTAGAGATGAACTTGGCCGAATAATGGCAATGCTGACACACGCGCTGGTTTTTCGTCAAACGGATCACTGTCCCTGCTTCCGTACTGATGAGCCCAAAAGATAGGGCCAACATCTCACTGTGTGCACTTGGAACGCACTCCCGCTCTTCATAGACGTCGTGAAAACTGAAATCCAAATCAGACTGCCTGTCGTTCTCTTCTTCTTCTTCTTCAAATATCTTATTTGTCAGGCACTGTAATTCCCAATATATCTCATTGGATTTCGGGTGGGAAATATCCCCTGTCCCAAATGCATGAACTTTGTTACGAAACTCTATCCAACTGTATGCTTTAGTGGGCTTCAAACCCATGCCTCTAATAGTTTCTCTCAGATGCTCGACCATGTCCCATTCTTCATTTTCAGCATACCAGTTGGTCAGCAAGACGTAGCTGTTGGGGTTAAGAGGTTCCAAGTCACGCAGGTGCTCGATGGTTTGCTTCCCCAGTAATCTGGTGCTCCGGCTGTGTCTCCTGCACCCATCTAGCAGTGCCCTCAGCATGTCCGGGTGTTGTTGAAGCTGTTGTGACTCCATCAAAGCATTTGCCTCGCTGAAAAGCCCAGCGCGAGCCATCAAAGAAACCATTAGAGCGCACTGTGACACCTGAGGCACCCTGATGCAGTTGAAGTACAACTTTCCTTCTTCAACCATGCCTGCAGTACGACAGGCATGGAGGACGGCGGCATAAGCAGTGGGATCAATATTTTTGGATATGGCGGGTGAGCACCTCTCCATTTGGCGGAACAAATCAACCCCCACCTCTCCCTGCCCATGTAAGCTATAACCCAGAATCATGATGGTCCATGAAATAACATCCCTTTCCTTCATCCTCGCAAAAATCAGGGCAGCTGAATCAAGCCATCCGGCTTTCACATACATGTCCATGATAGCATTGTTGACAGTGATGTTGGAGGGGACCCGGTTCCTAAGTAGGTACCCGTGGATTTCTTTGCCATTCTTATGAGCGGGCATTCTGGCGCAAGCGGGGAGAACGGTTGAGATGGCAAGGGAGTCGGGTCTGATCCCCTGGGCGACCATGTTCCCCCATAGTTTCAGGGCCTCGTTGAATCCGCCGCTCCGCACGAAGCCGCGGACAAGAGTAGTCCATGAAATGGCATCTCTGGCGGGCATCTGGTTGAAGAAGGGGCGAGCACCCTGGTGGACGCCATTAACATCGGCGGTGTGGGCATACATTTTCAGGAGCGAATTGCTGACGGGAAGCTGGGATAGTAGGCCGCTTTTGACGGCAATCTGGTGGAGTCCTCTTCCAAGCTGCAGGGGGTCGGAGAGGCGGCAGGAGGCGGCGAGAGCGGCAGTGAGTGCCACCTGATCGAGACCAGCTCCGGATTCGAGCATGTGACAAAACACGGCAACCGCCAACTCGGGCTTGCCCTCCAACACGTGTAACTTGATCAGCAAGCACCAAAACACGGGGCTCTCCCTCCCTCCCCTGGAGTTGGGATCGGGATCGGGATCGGGATCGGGATCGGAGAAGAAGAGCTTTTTGGCCGCGCGGACAGAGTGGAGGAGGCCATACAATTCCATGAGAGCGGAGAGCACGTAATGGTGAGAGGAGAAGGCAAGTTTAAGGGCCTGGGCGTGAAGCTGATCGCCGAGGATCAGGGATTGGGAGAGGCGAGCGGCTGTTAAAACGCGGGGAAGAGTGTGGTTGTCAGGGCGGACGCCGCGGAGCAGCATTTGGCGATAGGTGGACACGACAAGCGAGTAATCTCGGTTGGCTAGGTGGGTACGGATCTGCATATTCCACCCCATGGTCGTTGCTGCTGTATGTTGATGACCTGAACCTGAACCTGAAACTGAATGAGGGATTTCATCGAGCACTTCGTGTGCGCGGCGGGTGCACGCATATCTATCACCACTGCTGCTGCAGTGGTTGATGATGGGCATGATGCGCCGCCTCCACCACCTCCTCCTCCTCCTCCTCCTCTTCCTCACAGTATCAGGCGTAGGAGCAGCGAAGCAGGAGGTGGTGGTGGTGCTTTGGATTTGGAATTGACGATCAAGCAAGGAGAGTGTATTGTTAAATTTGAAGCTCCATTGCATCCAATGATTTGTGTTGGAGCTGGGAAGGACGTCCATTAATCTAATAAATAATCTGCAGGCAGGAGGAGGAGGACTAAAGCCGTAGACGCGCTGTAGTGATTTGAATTTGGATTTGGATTTGGATTTGAATTCTGAATTCAGTCTCCTCCGAAATATATCAATATCATCATTTCATTACCATTCTCCCTCTTCTTCATAACCCACGTCGCGACATTGTCCGTCACTCGCCATGGGCGGATTGGCCTATGTGTGTAGTAAGTAGTAACAACATAAAGCTTGGGCATCGTTGCCCTTTATTATTACTAAGGTTGTTGCATGTGTTGGACATGGGTAATTTTATAAATTTGCTTTTTAAAAAAATAAATAAATTTACTTGTTTATAACTACTGTTTTGATGAAATAAGAATAGTACATTTAAAATTATATAAATGCAACAGTCACGAAGAGTAATTTTATACGAAGCAGACTATTGCAAGGTGAAAAAAGGACAAGGAGCTCGGGTTAATTTGATAGGCGATAATAAATTTGAAAAAAAATAAAATTAGTATGGGAAAAAAAATAATTCATTACCTTGCTTGTCTATATCTATGACCATGACCAGTATACAATATTGAATAAAATATTTATTTAGAAATTAAAATTTTATGCACAAAAATTAACAATATCATGATTTATTTTTTAAAAAAATCTATTTATACCAATAAAAACATTAAAATAATATTTCGACTCCACGAAGCTATCTATTATTTATAAATAGAGAATCAAATAATATTATATTATTATATTTTATTCTCATGCAGAAAATAAAAAATTAATTCTTTATTGGTGAAGAGTAATAAAATAATTTTTTATTTAATATTATAATATTTTTTATCTCTTATTTCTTTTTTATATATATTAATAAAGAAAGATTAAAAAAAATTTAAAAAAATAAAATAAAAATTATTATTTTAGTTTAAATGAAAATAATTATTGGAATTAAGATTATGAATAAAAAAGAATGTTATTTAAATATAAAAATAAAATAAAAAAAATCTGTGGTCTCATTATAGTTACGAGTAGATTTTTTTAAAATAAAATCATCGGAAAACAAAATGCGCGAGCTTGAGCCTTAATTGGCGGTTGTGATTAAAAATGAAATTGAACGGATAATTGGGTATGTATTCCTGTGGGGGCATGGCCGTGGCGACGTTACGAATGCCGTGCGCAGTGGCGGTGGCAGTTGGCCACCCCCACCCTCCTCCCAACCATGTTGTTGTTGGCAAAGGATCTCCTCCTCCTCCTGTTGCTGCTGCTGCTGCTACCAGGGTTTCTGATGTTTCGTGGCGGTGGAGGTCCTCCGGTGCTCACGTTCCAATCAGATTGGTCAAGTGCCAAGCTGTTGGAAAACCCTCCTCCAACCCCTCCTCCTTCGACCCAACCGTCTATCAAGGAATCTATGGTCCTTGGTCGGTCGATTCCTCTGACGTTCGCGAGGTACTAAGTACTTGAGGGGGCTTTGCTCGCTCTCTCTCTCTCTCTCTCTCTCTCTCTCTCTCTCTCTCTCTCTCTCTCTCTCTCTCTCTCTCTCTCTCTCCCTCGTCTGTTTGCGCGTGTGTTTCATACTATGCATGAGCCATGAGGCTTCAATTGGCGTATCAAGCATAATTACACGAGCCCACCAAGAGCCGTCTAAGAGTTAGGCCTCCTAAAAAACACAATGGGAACATGGTGATCATGAAGTGGATCCAACTTTTGAAGTTCACTTTAAAACGAGTTTCAGGCCTCCCAAACCCCCAGCCTCCAGTTTGTGCCCACACCCTGTCCCCTCCCCGTGCCCCAAGCTCTTCTCATCCCCCACCCTTCTTCACTCGTGACCCAATCGGGTCTCTGCTCATTGTCTTGGCAGGAATCCCTTGTCGCGTATCTTGTCCCCCTAAGAAGAAATAAAAATTTGCGTCCGGCACCTTTTTTTTTGCCACGGCAGCGCAGTGGTGGTACACACCGTGATATGTGTTTTCATGTGGTTCGCACAATCGGTGCTGCACGGCAGGGAGGCAGCCCACAGATGTGGAAGTGGAACTGCCCTCACAAGGGCTGTTTCGTTGACAGCCGTTCCACTAAGCTCAAGCTCAATTTTGATATTTCACTGTCATGTGTCCTGTCAAGGCTCTTTTTCTTATGATAGAAAGAAGACGGCAGTTAAGCCTTAGCTGTTTTTATGTTGTGTGAGTTTATTTCCTGTTGAGTCATGCGGTTACTGGGTAGTATTTGTGTCATCATGGGAGTAGTGGAATAATGGGGAGTTAGTGAGTTTGTGGGGTTAGTGATTTGTGTGGCTATTTATTTCCTTGTCTTCACCCTTGTAAATCAAGTTTGAAATAATGAAATTAACCTTTGTGTTCATTTTCCTCTTGCTAGATTTTGCCATAGAATGGTCCTTATCATGTACCTTGAGTGGAACAGTATAATCATCAAGAAGTTAAATACATCAAAATGCACATTTTCACTTACAGCTCAATTGAGCTGTCCATCATATATCGTGTATAAATATGTCTGTATGTGGACTAATTAATATCTGAACTGATTTGTCATTTTAATTCTATTTTACATTCTGTTCCTAGCTACTGCTGTCTCCAGACCAGAAGAACCATTTACCAAAGCTCCTTCAAGCAGAAAATCGTTTGAATATTCATTTGGGTGGGGTGGTGGTCGAGGTTTATGCATGCTGAGCAAATTTTATTTTTAAAGTTTAATTTCTTTATTTTGCTTGCCAATGCAGGTGATACTGTACAGGTCAGGGTTAGTGACTGCTGCTGCATCTTTTGTAGTTGCTGGCTCAGCTGCCTTTTTCCCCGAAGGTTCTACATTGAAGGATATAATCAGCCAAAATTTTCAACTGCTTTATGCTCTTGGAGCTGGTGGATTAGGCTTGTCTTTATTCCTTATTCATATATACGTTGCTCAAATTAAGCACACCCTGCAAGCCTTGTGGGCACTTGGGGTCGTTGGATCTTTAGCAACTTATGCAAGTCTTGCTCAACCGGCTGGCATGAACATGATACAATACATTATCGAGAACCCCACAGCTGTGTGGTTTGTTGGTCCCCTCTTTGCCTCCCTTACTGGGCTTGTCTTCAAGGAAGGTGAGAATAAAAATTTGTTTCCTGCATTCTTTGATGGTTTATTAAGGACATGTTTGTTTTAACTAATTTTTGTTTTCGTTCATGTAATAACTGTTTTCGGGTAAAAAAAATAAAAAAAATGTAAATAGTAAAAGATTATTTTTAAATTTCAGTACTTGAAAATAATTATAACATTCTGAGAATGAAAATAAAAAACAGATAAAACAAATATGCTCTAAGCTTTTCTATTTGCACAGATATATGATCAATGACAACCATTGTTTACCTTTTTCCTTATAATATCCTGATATCCGTGGATTCTTAGAGAGTAGAGAGTTTATAGTTGCTAATATTAAATTATAGGGACTACTTAAAGCACTGGATTATATTAGTTGTGGATTCTTAGAGAGTTTAGAGGGTATGATTATAATATCATTAATGCATCAGATCCCATCATAACTCCGCACTTAAGGGTGAACTTTGGCGTGACGGTAGAATTACTACCTCCTGACCTGAAGGTCATGGGTTCGAGTTGTAGATAGATCTTTTATAATTAAATTAATTATGAGAAAAACTATCTATATTGGCTCCTGTATCTTGATCTCTTTTCGGATCCTGTCACTCATGGGGATTTCGTGCACCGGTTTTACTCTTTAGGGACTATTTAAAGCACTTCTTATATCACCATGGTAACTGTGCTGTGTAGGAAGGGTATATATATTGCAAACAAAAGGTTTGGGCATACTTAGCGCCAATACACCTTGCTAAGAATACCTTTTGTCCTAGAGTCTTTTCTTCTTATATGCAAGTTGCAGCTTTCAAACTTTTTGGCCCTTTTGTTTTCTGTAAGACTACTAGTCAAATATGATGGTTCTGTTTCATTCTGTTGCTATACATTATTGGTCCATTATTAACTATTAAGTGCTTAAGCTCATTTTGTTACACATGTATAACTATTTATTTCATTTTTTTTGCATATATATATATATTCAATTCTGAGAGTAAACGTGAATGATGTTCTGTGGCATCTTTTATTTTATTTTCCCACAGTAAAGCTTTCATATATTCATCATTGATACTGAATCCGTAAGCTTTTTGTGTTGATTACCTTTTATAAGTGGACCCTTAGAACTCCATTTTGTTAATTTTTGCTTGCATCATCCTGATTCCCTGGCGGTAATTTTTGTACTGATTGTTGACTAAATTAAACAGGTCTCTGTTATGGAAAGTTGGAGGCTGGTTTTCTCACATTCATTATACCTTCAATTCTTCTTGGGCACCTGGTACACCTTGCAGCTTGTTTGAATTCTATCATTTAATTTCCAATAAACGGCTGTATGGTTCATCCATAACATTTTTCATGGAGTTTAGAGATTTTACGTGGTGTGATCAATATGTGAACTGAATTAATGTTGCAACCAAGTTGGTCCTATGTTAATTTTAGCAAAACTTGAGATATACTGGGGAGGCACGTTGAGTCACCTATCAGGGTTGCCATCTTTTTTTTTTTATCCTTCTTCCCTGTGTTTGTCTAGGGCCTTTGTTCAGCCTTGCTGGGATTTTGACAACTGCCCTCAGTTTACCCTAAGCTGTGATGAAGTTAAGTCTGTTCAGTTTGAAATTTTCTAAAACAATGGACTTCCACCTTCGAATGCATACCCTAGTGAGAGATTTCTCTGAGTTGTGTATTTGGTTTTGTGCCTGGGATACATTACTGTCACGATTATTCTTCTTTGGTTTGCCATTGAGATAATAATGGGAATTAAAAGTTGTTGATCAGACAAGATTTATGTCAGTGTTATTTTTGTTTGTTTTGAACTGTTAAATGTGTCCAGTTTAGCTCTCATGTGTCATAATTTTGTTCAGTGTCTAAGGGCTCCATTTCATCCTTATTGGTTTATCTGAAAAGATGCGATATTAAACTTCAAAATATCAGCCTATGAAACAAAAAGAATGTTGCTGAGCTCTAACTCTAGAATCAGCTTAGGCCGCAAAAATTCAACTGTTTAAATCTTTCAGGCCCCATTTCATAAGTCTTGATGAGCCTCATTTGAAATGCAGACAGGTGTAATGAATGATGGAACAAAACTTACATTGCTGGGTTCATGGATGGTCCTCTTTGTTGTATTTGCGGGAAGGAAGTTCACTCAACCCATTAAGGTTAATTTCTATTCCTCCTATTCATGGTGTTACAAATCCATTCAATCTGTTTCGAGACTCACTGCAGGTGACATTGCTGTTCCAGGATGACATCGGCGACAAATCTGTCTTCATGTTTAATTCCCTCCCAGAAGAGGAGAGAAAGGCTGTAATTGAGAAACTGGATCAGCAAAAGTGAGTCAGAATCCTAATTAGGGAGGGAGTCCTGAGTTAAGGCTGACGACGTGTAAAAAAGATTGTTGAAAAAAGGTAACTGTATTTGGGGTCTTCACTTGCCCTTGTAATATTTCCTCAGTAGTTATTTACCAGCGGAGGATGTTTTCCCTTCAAGAGAATTTAATTCTTTTACCAGTTTACTGCTTGGTTTTCCAGATAGAGCACTGATTACATCTTAAGGCACTGGTACCTGAAAATTTTCAGTTCATTTCCTGCCTGGATTCTGCGGTCGGCTGGCATACTGTGTAAAGCAGCTAGAAACTTACATGATGCATGCTCTAGCGTGAACTCTGAAGGGTCAGCAATAAGGGGCGGCTGCTTAAGTATATGTAGTGTGACATTTCTCAGTCGCCAAACGGTTGTCCTGCGTGGGCTCAACTTTTCTTAAGGGCTTTTAGTTTTGAGTGTACAAATTGGAGGGTAAGGATGATGGGTTGCGGTTTATAGGTTATGTTTTCTAAATTTTGTTTCAAATTTTAGCTAAAAACAATAATTTTTAAATTTCTATTTCATTCTCTAATAATATTTTTATATTTTTTATTACTTCAAAAATTGTTACTTTGGCTCCATAGCTTCAAATGATTTCAAACTGTTATGTTTGTAATTGAGTCGTGTACATTTTAAAATTATAATCAATCAATTTGGTTAATCAATGAGGGCGAACGAAGCAAAAAATCGAATAGGAGTCTGTTGTAAGACCTACAGTCTGTCCACGTCGAATCATAACTCTCGGTACAAATCAAATCATCCTTAGACTAGTTGCAAATGACATAGGTGTACATGGAATCCACTTTTCTTGAGATTTCATTAAAAATCTAAAAAGTTATGGATGAAATAATGTGGGCTCCTGTGTTAATTTTTCATTACCGTTCATACCAGTTTCAATACAAGTATGGTTGAAATCGGCATCGGTTAAACTACTTCGAGAGATGACAGTCCTTAACCATTACCTCACAAATTGTGACGTACAAACTGGAAAAACAATATATAAAGTATGTTATGTTCTATTAATTGGTCTCTCCCGCTAATGTCCAGCTATGAAAGGAGCATCTCCAGTAGCTCTACCTAAATTTTATTAGCTAAAGTAATAAATAACTGATTTAAAATAACTTTAGCTAATATCATCAGTATATTACTAAATTTTATTTTATTCAAACTACCTTTTGACATATATATCACAAATCCCTAATTATAACTGGTTTATTTCTTCGGATGGGGCAACGCATAGGCTGATGTACACAGGGAGACGCATAGGCTGATGGACACAAGGAGACATCCGCAGGACCTGTCATCCCAACCTTCAGCATCTTACCTGCAGAATTGAGATGAATGGGACGCGGTACTCCCCGTGCCAGACACCCTAGCCAGGGATGAAAAACTCGTATCACCAAGGATATTTGGTTAGGGTTTTCTCAAACACCCTAGCCAAGGATCTACACTTTAAGCATATTTTGAAAAAAAAAAATCTAGGAAAAATTTCTCAAATCTAAGATAAGTATTAATTTTGGGTATAGTGAGTGTATTAATTCTTTTTATAAATAATATCTTTATAATTGAACTACAAATTTACACCGGGACATAGATATTAGATGTCTCAAACAATAAAACTAAAGACAGTGCTACGACAATGGAGATTAACTTGGTGAAACAAACAATTACACTGGTTGAAAAACAAAAGAAAACATAAATTGAATAGCTTGAGATCACATTGCACGTGGGTTAAGGTAATTTTTGGTAATTGAAAACTTATTGCCCTCATTGATAGCGGATTTATTCTTGACTTCTTAAATGATCACTCAGATTATGAAATTACAGGTACCAATTTCTTTTATCACTAAATGTTTAAATTTATTATGAATTTATATTATAAATATATTTTAAAAATAGATAATATTATATTTAAAATTATTTTTAATATATTAACTCAAAATAAATATTTTTTATTAATATATATATATTAATTATTAATTATACAATTCTGATCGATTCAATTTCAAGACCATTAGAGCATGTTTGGTTGGGAGTATTTTCTGTTTTCGTTTTCAAAATGTAATAGCTATTTTTGAGTAAAAAAATTAAAAATTAAAAATAACAAAAATTTGTTTTCATTTTTTATGTCCTAAAAATGAAAATAATATTTTATTATTTTTAATTTTATTATTTTTAATTTTATATTTTTTATATTAAAAACAATTATCACATTTTAAAACAAAAACGGAAACGGATTTAAACAAACACGTCTTCGACACCTTTTAAAAACGAACAGCTATCACATTTTAAAAACGATAACAGAAAACAAAAACAGATAAAACAAATATATAATCGGACCGAATATATATTCGGTCCGATTATAATAAAGAGAGTCCAATGAGAAAAAAAAATTAACGTATATGCTGACGTCGTTAGACTTTTAAATTTATTATTATTGTCCTTAAATCGAAGGAGGCAAACGGAGAGCGTTTGGCGTGAGATAAGAGCCGGGGACTTGGTGTGACATCGACCTCCTCATCCATCCACATGGGTCCATTGTTTTTTTTCTGACACCTTCCATCTTCTTTCTTTCTTTTTTTTCTTTTTTTTTTTTTTTTTTTTTGTCTTTAGTGTCTTTTTTTTCTTCTCATTTTTTGGGGAGGCGCGGCGATTCTCATTAGTGCGTATGACGCGACTCTCTTTCACTTTCGGCTTCCACGTCAAACTTATCGGCTGCCCGTGCCAGTGATGTCACGCCGGGTCGCTGTATCGTCTGTCTCATTAGTGTGTATTCGATCACTTTTTTCTTCTCCTGTTCCATATCTGAACTTTGCTGGGGGGTGGACTAAATCGGCTTCTGACAAGACCAAGACACTAGGTTAAGAACGATTCTAATATTATTTTTTATTTTTTATTTACATGTAAAAAAAAATATATATATTTTATAAATTAATTTTAATAAATTATTTTATTTTATATGTATTTATATTAAAATAATATTTTTTCACTTAGCCTTACGCCTTAACGCCGTTACAGTCCCTCCGCCTCAACGCCGCCAATGAAGGAGTCATATTCAGCTGGATCGATGTGGTAGATGATGTCAGGGGTAACGCGATCTAAGCTCGGTGGGATGGAGTGGCCAAGACAGGGCGGTGAGGACAAGGGATGGGAGGGCCTGGCTTGTTGCCTTGTTCCCTTCACAGCCGAGTCTTCTTCCTCTGTTGCCTCTCTAGCATTGCCGCTGGCGCCACTTCTTCACTCTGACATTCGGTTAGTCTCGTCCTAGTTCTGAAGTTTCGTGCTTGTGTTTAAAGCATCCTTCTTAGATCTTTGACACAAATAGATTGTAAGTGTTGTTGTCGTCGAACTTGACACAGAGGCTATTTGATCATACTTTTAGAGAAACAAGGACGAGACAAACAATTTCTTGAGCCTTGGTGACAAATTAAACAAGTAATTTTTTACCTTTAGTCGAATATACTGTTTTCTTTCCCATTCGTTGTTTTTAATGCAATGTAATTGTTTGACTAAACACCACATTTCATCTATTTAGCATCATGTTTAGATCTAAATAGAAGACAGGATGGGCCACTTGGACAGGGTGGTGGGGATGAAGGATTAGAAAAAAAATATATAAGAAATTAATAAAATAATATATAAATAATAAATAATAACTCTTCATTATTAATAGTAATTTTCAGATTCAAAAAATTACGTGAAGAATCTGTTCTACCAGAAATTTATGATTTCACTGTTTATATGTAAATAATAGAAGGTGATTTGAAATTGTTCTGAATTGATTTTTAGTAATTATACATATCAAAAAATAATTGAATTAATTTGTATTAATTTTTACATATATATATATATATTGAATTTGATAGATGCATTGGATAAAATATTTTACAAATTTATCCACAACTTTCATTGTCGTCACCCCCCTCCCAATACTAGCTAGTGTTACGTACCCTTGCCTCGCCCTCCCTGTTCGGCGGTGGGCGATTGGATCGGATCCATTCCCGCCCTCCTTGTCCAACAATTGGATCCATCCAGCGATACCAAAGACACACCCCCTACTAATGTCCATCAACTCCCCTGTACCAACGTTGCCATATCTCTGCCCTCCCGGCAACTAGATCCATCCAACAATACTAAGGACAATGTGTAAAAGGAGCAGAACCAGTTAAACTTCACGACAGGATCGATTAAGGGTATAATTATAAAATTAATTACCTTATGCAAGGTAATCAATTAATACCAGAAGTGGAAGGAATAACATTTACTTATTGGGAATAATATTTCTTCCGAAGTAATGAAACATTACCTCAATTTGGTTCTACCGAACGTAAAATGATAATAAATTTCATTTTATTCACGAGCATATCAAACTTTATATAATTATCTGTTACCGTAAAATATTACAATAGTAAATATAGTGAAATAACAATTAAATAAAAAATTAATTTAAATTATTAAAAATAAATTCAACAGTTCAAATTATACGCATTATACCATGCAATACTTTTTTTTTTGGTATTGGGGATATGGATCACGAGTTCAGCAATCAACAACTAATCAAGCTTGCTAATTATTAGGCGTACGCTGTCCCAAAAAAATACTGTTGAGAAGCAGTGCTATATAGATCGATGAAGCTCAACCGCAGCCCATATCAGTAAGTCTAAAAGAAAATTAAAAAAAGTAGTCTAATGATTAATAGTCCATCTCGAGTGTGACGAAATCTTTGGTGGAAATGAGAAGCATAACCCTCGTGATAATATTTTCATGAATTATACTAACGTTCACGTTGAGGTTTCCTGTGGGGCTTACTTTTGGGATGAAAGATGTGTTGCGTTATATAGTGCATGCATATGTCCTTCGGAGCTATATATATATATATAGGAATAACTGTTTACAAGAAATTAAAATCCCATAAAAAATGACAGCAATACCTTGAATAACAAAAACCTATACTAAGTACTGCATGGAGCTAGCGTGCATGATATAACAATGTATGCTCAAGGTTCGACCAATATATATACCCATGGCAACCCAAGAAAAAAAACTGCAGATACGAACAGGATTCTTAGATTAAATATGAAAACTGGTAAGAAAATAAACTGACTCTTGAGGTATGCATTTAGACTAATAAGGAAAGAGTACTGACTAGTAGCCGTTTTTTTAATATATAGAAGTTTTATTTTATTTTAAAAAATAAAAAAATCATAAAATTATTTCAACAAAAGTATTATATTTAATTTTATATATAAATTATATTTTTTATTTCTCTCACTTATTTTCTTTTCAAAATTTTCACTTAGACTTAATATTAAATTATAAAAAACTATTAATTAATAAAAGAATTATAAATATTAATTTAATAATATAAAGCCTTATTAAAATTTGTTTATTGTGGTGTATATTTGCATAAAATATTCACATCAAGTTTGACTTCTTCATTCCTTGAGAATAAACTGCATAATGTATTTATGTTCTTACAATTTTTTTCATTTCATTCATTATGTCTATATTTAAAATAATATTTTATTTATTTATTTTTTTTCCTTTTCAACTAATCAAAAATTTATATGTTTATATATATATATATGTATATATATATATATAAAAACTATTAAAAATAAATAATAAATGAAGAGTACAAATTATGTCTTTTTCTATCCTGTACTTTACTTTATTGTAGGGAGCGTGAATGTTTTTTCTACAAAATTTTTAAAAAGTACAAATTATAGAAAAAAATATTATGTCAAATTAAATGCTCTTGGTGCCGAGTTACGGAGACAAAAATAATCAAGAAGTACGACCCATACAATTATGATCTTGCTTTTCTTTCCAGCAACAACATAATTTCCCGATTAATTAAAAAATGAAAAAGTAGAATTTATTGGTAATATGCAAGTGTTTGTGCTTTATTTAAATATATAAAATCCCTCACATGCTATTCATATGGTATGCTTTCATGTTGGACTTACTTTCGTCCAAATAAACGACGTTGGATTTCAAATTCCAAAGCACACTGAAACGTTAATACAAGCGGAAGCAAATTAATGCCTTAAATTAATTTAACAATAATGTAAATCTCATTATATATGTAATATATAGAACAATGGAAATATAAATTATATATATATATATAAATTAAAATCCTCCCCCTCGCCAGCTAGTAGACTGCTGAGGGTGGGTACCGGCGGAAGTAGAAGTGTCCAAGTTGGATGAGGATGAAGTGTTGATGGAAGATGAAATATTACTGGGTGAAGATGATGATGACTCGGCTGCAGAAGTAGCTTGTTGGTTGTTCAGACTGCAGCTGCTGCTGCTATCATGAATATTCAACAGAGTGGAAGCAATGTAAGGAAAATCAGCATCGCTGGTGCTAGAAAGCAGGCGCGCATATTGCAGGAGGTGGGGGTCCTGAGACATCATGGATATTGCAGCAGGCACGGGATAATGCAGTGCCGGCGGTGGCGGCAGCCTTCTGTTGGTGTCAGTGTCGGTGTTGCTTGATGGAGGAAACATCATTAATTGATGATGATGAAGAGGAGGAGATACGACCAATGGTGGCGTTGGTGACGCAGCAGTAGCAGCTCTAGGATGATGATGATGATGATCCATACCCGTGCCCACCACATAGCCGATGGAGTGAGTCTTGCCCTGAACTCGTTCCGGGAAGTTGAGCTTGGCCTTGGTGCCTTTGTACCTGAGAGCCGCATCATCGTAGGCGATGGCAGCGTCCTCGGCGGTCTCGAATGTGCCCAGCCACACCCGTGCTGCTTTCTTTGGGTCGCGTATTTCAGCTGCCCATTTCCCCCACGGCCTCTGCCTTACTCCTCTGTAGTGTGGCCGCCTCCGTGGATATCCTTCATCTACTAATTGTTAACATCATCGTAAATAAATTTGTTAATTAACAAATACTCAAAAGGTGTATATATATATATATATATAAAGAGAGAGAGAGAGTTTTGTAAAAATATATAATAACTTGATATCAAGCTCATAACTTAATCCTTAAGATTTGAACGGTTCAGATTGCATGTGTGTCACACTATATTATATATGTGCATGCACTTGAGTGAAATTAGAGTTAAGGAAAGTTTCACTAATTAATACCTACAGCTATTTCATAAGATGACCAATTAATGGATCTATTTAATCTACATAAGCCTCGTCGCATATCATTATATTGTGTGTATGTAATGAACGAACACGATCACCCTATATAAATATGCGCACTTGGATGTCATTATTAAATATGAAGGCGCAAGAAAGTTGAAAATAAAAAAGTTGAATTGAATTCTAGAAAAGTTAATTAGAACTTGAGATGGGGGAGAATCAGACAAGGAACGTGAGAGAGTTGCTTACGGAATGTAAGATGCACTGAATATGGGGTGGGGCGGCAAAGGCGTGGGAATAAAAAGCACAGAATTGAGGTTCTTATTATATGTATATATATATATATATCATCAAAAAGAGACATAAGCATTTTCATAAAAATAAAGATAAAAGTAGAAATAAATTAAAATCTCAAAGTGGCCTCTAAGCAGCTGGGACCTCAATAGAAACTTAACAAAAAGGACGATCGAGAAGGGAAACCTCGAGATGGGGATAGATGGTGGTGTGATCAGGTCTGGCCTTCCAACCGCTATATAAGCCTTTAACTTATTATTAAACATATAAACCCCCCCGGCAGGCTTGAGAGTGAAAAAGCATCACAGATGCATTCACATTTGCAGTAGCTAGGTACATGTGTACGCAATAATGATAGGAGTGCATGGACCACGAATATATATGTAGCTACTAGCCAGCAACCAATTATAATAAAATTGAGAACGGGACAATTACATAATTAA
This sequence comes from Taxillus chinensis, assembly GCA_023512835.1. NCBI lineage: Eukaryota > Viridiplantae > Streptophyta > Magnoliopsida > Santalales > Loranthaceae > Taxillus > Taxillus chinensis. The sequence goes on along the minus strand of CM042085.1, from coordinate 19,767,869 downwards.
TACACACACACATATATATATATATACTACTTAGATTATTGTAGGGAGATATATGGACTATATATAAGAGAGAGAGAGAGAGAGATTTACAGGTAGTACAGCTATAATAATAGTGTATGGACAGTAGCTAGCTAGCTAGCAAGAGAGATAACACAATAGCAGACATGACATAGGGATGAAGAGTAAAAGATACCTGGATGTTGATGGGGTTGAGATCTAGAGGGATTGTGAATCGTGATGGTGGAATCTGAGGGCGGCGATGGATATTGGAGTGGCACCGTTTGGTGATGCATTTCAGTGGTCTGGGTGTGGGTTGGGGTGCCAATTACTTGGGTCAGAGCAGAAACCATGACGGACATGTCCTTTTCGGACCAAGCGGAAGCATAATTACTACCGCCGCCGCCGTCACCTCCACCAGCAGGGAGATCTTGGTCGACCTCCGCTTTTTCCTCCGATGCTTCCCAAGGAAGTGGCCGCTTTCCATGCCTTCGATCCACTTTCTTCTCCTTACTAGCAACCCTTGTTTTATGCTATCCCAACCGGCCGGGTCGTTCCCCCGTCGCTTCTGCCGCTAGATCAGGACCGCCGCTTTCTAGCTAGGGTTTATGTACACAAATATATATATACAACATGTGTGTCTGTTTGTGTCATATGTCGTATGTGTACATGCGCGTCTTAAATCTTCTGTGCTACGACTCCATTTATTGACTCGTTCCCATAATTAAACCCTGGAGCAAACTAAGCGTGCGGTGACGACATGCAACAGCCAAATCAGGAAGGGGGAGGGAGAGGAAGAGGAAGAAGAGGAGGCAGGATGTTGCGCTACTTGACAAGAATAAGGGAACTAGGGTTGGATTTTATTGGGCGTTTTAAAGCTGGTTTAAAGCGGTTTGGTTGGGTTGTTTTTATTTACTTATTTACTTTTTCGTTTTTTAAGAAATAATAACTGTTTTTTGGTATAAATACTTTAAAATTAAAATAATAAAATGTTACTTTTAATTTAAAAATTCTAAAATGAATCATTTTTTTGCTTTTAAGTTTTTATTTTTATTTTATTGAAAACAAAAAAATTAAACACTCTGTACAAACATATTTTTAGCCTTTTGTTTTGATTTTTCAATTAAAAAAAATTAAAAGTAATAAAATATTATTTTTATTTTTCAGAGCTTCAAAAAATTAAAAACCTACTTGTATATATTTGTATTCGAAAACAAATTAAAGAAAGCGGAAACAAACAAAATAAGTACTTATCCTTACTTTCTTTCTTGTGTTTATCTTCTTTTTTTTTTTACTTTACTTATATATATATATATATATGCCTGTTGGGTGTCATTCTTATATATAAATAGTTTTATACTATATATTATTTTTGTATATAAAAATGGTGAGGACTTGAATGTAATTGACTAACCAGTGCTGATCACTTTCCAACTGAATACTGATATGAGTCAACAAGTTCACCTGAGCTGCTTACATCCGTCCTCATTCCAAACCCGCTAGTCCTCAGACACCTGATGCGTCTTTCACACCCGGCCCGTTCAATTCAATTGGCTACGTGGGCATATTTAGGCCCTGCCGCTTTTTAATTTAATTTTTAAATTTAATTTAATGCTATGATGAACTTCAGCTTTCCCGGCGATGGAGTTGAATTATTTTTTGTTCCCCCCCGCCCCAGAGCTATTTTAGCTGCATGTGCCCGCCGCCCCCCTCCCATAATCCGTTTACTTCTATGTATATATAAAACCTTTATTATGAAAACTTATAACCTATACTAGCTAGACTGTATTTACAGTGATTTATCGTGATGGAAGTATACGTAGTTAAATAAAACTTTAATTTATACATAGTATAATATAAAGTTTTTACACTTGAGCTCTTTTTCTGTAGTAGAAAACATGCAGCTTTCAGTTTGCATTTACTGTTTCACCATTAAGAAGTTCAATCGGATTATTTAAAATAATCTTAATATCAATTAACTATTTAAAAAAATTACAGTCATTCATATCTTTCAAAGATTACACAAATTTTTTTTTTTTTTTGTGTATATATATATGTACGTAGACATTTTATTGTTACACATTTGTTGGGCGTTTTTTTTCCCTATCAAACTTAACTTAATCAATCACCGCCAACGGATGTTGATGGAAAGGTTGATTGTAGAAACATGATCGCGCACATCGATGGTGTCATTAATTTTGTAAGGCTATTATTATTAATAATTTTATAGATAATTATTAGAGGGTGGGAAACTGCATTATCACTTGAGCTCGATCGATAACTTGATAAGATTATCCTTTGGCAACCTAGTACCTTGAGGTGCGCTTCTTCGGACACATCGCATGTATTAGTATAATTGACTTGACACTAGCTGTTCACTTACTTGGACGCTTCTTTTAAATAAAAAAAATAAAAAAATAAAAAACATCCTTTAAATTTATTAATTGAACTAAAATCCACCACAACACAAGCCTATCCAAAAAAGTAGATATAAAAATATAACTAGAATACATATATTAATTGACACACTGATTGGATCTCAAAAATAGGTAGAGGCTAACACTGACACACTGATTACTATACCGCTTTGACCCATCTCATCTATAAACCAGAAAAAACGTGTAACCGAGTCTCATCATCAATTCACTGAAAATAGAAAACCTGATAAATTCCAACTTTGCTTTTTTAATTTATGGTTGACCTCAAAGCGGACGCCCAGCCAATTTTCACGCCGGATATTTGTCAGTTTTTATCATGTGTCACCGAAACTGGGCTCAATTATTTTATTTTCTCATTGATGATTGGTACTGGTAGCAATAAAATTACAATTGAGTCTAATTTTATTTGTTTATATATAAGTTGAAATCATTAGATTATGATAAAATGTACGGCTCTCATTAAATTAAACAAATTTACCCGAGTTTTGTTTTTTAATATACCAAATGCCGCTCAAACCGGGTGGCCACATATTGTCCACCTCCACGTATAAGACCACACGAAAGGTAGTTGATGGCTTGGGATTGGGATCATGGATGGATCCAGTAATAACTTGATTAGGGGTTAATGTAATTCATATTTTAAAATTATTATTTTAAATTATAATACCATCTAAATCACAATTAATAATATAAAAAATGTAAAATATTTATTAAATTTCGCTATAATATATTTTTAAAAAATTATATAATTAATTTACTATTATTGCAGTTTGTGGCATGTCTGATAAATTATATTATTAATTATTTTTAATTATAATTATATATATTATTAGAATCTGAACAGTAAATCGTATGTATATAGCTGTATATATTCTGTTATATATAGTTAAATTTTATATTGTAATATATATAGGTATATATATATATATATGTAGTAAAAAAATTATAGCAGTCACCGCTATAAATCCGTCACTGCTTGGCAGTCAAAAATCTCCCCATTCTGAAGCTATAATTTAATATATAATTTCATAAATTTATTCATACATTCAACTACGCAAAAAAAAAAAAAAGAAGTAAGAATTTAATTAATCTTTATCGGTTGGTGCACACATACAAAGCCATACCAGTACAACCAAACCAAACACAAATGGCAGCAGGGCCGTCCACAACTACTGTATATACGTATATATCAACGCGATAACAAAACTTTAATTTTATTATTTTAATATAATAATAATAATTTGATAAGCCTTCGATCACTCATGATTAGAATTAATAAAATATTAACCGGATATGGTAATAGAGACATACAAAAGACTTGTACGTATAGCAACGTTCTTTTTTTTTTTAATGACTTGCTCGAGTATTGTAGTGGCATACTTTATTATTATTATTATTATTATTATTATTATTACTGGCCTCCATTTTTATGGTTTTAACGGATGATCCCGTGCGAAGAGTCCAAGTTAAAGTTTGTAACCATGATTAATTTAGTTCCGATTGTGATTGATCGGCATTCGGCTCATCTCTCTCTCTTTTTCTTAGAAAAATATATAATTATAATTATAATTATGATTATAATTATAATATAGGTACGGAAGGTTCGGGCAGGGTAGCATGGGTAGTAGGAGTTGGGGCCCAGTGGAAGGCGGAGGGCAACGGGCGCCTGCATATGCAATGCGTTTGAATTTAAATTCAAACAAGGAACTCGTCAGCCATAATTTTAGGGGCTTCCTTCCAAATTCCAACACACAACTTTATTATATATATATATATATATGTATATAATAAATAAAGTCGGCAACTTTAACATGGACGGCCAAAAATGTGGCGTAGGAGTAAGCACTGAACACTTTTTTGTCTCCACCCACCCCCATCACCAATTCAGTGGTAGGCTTGTCTCCGCGCACAACTCCAGTCCAGCTTCCCCACAGTGCCCCCAAGTCAAGCTTTTCGCTCTCTACTTTCGGATGCTCATTATTTCCTCCTTTCTCTTTACTCTTTATCGGATTTTCGTTTCTAGCCCTCACAAAAATAACCATGTGTTTGATCCTGATACTCATTTTTTATATTAAAATACATATTTTTTTTTTTTGATATCTGATTTTTTTTTTAAAACAAATTGTCTTTAAATCAACAAAAATAGAAATACATTATTGATGTTTTTGATTTGGTCTTTTCTAATTTCACTTGTTTTTCGATGACTCTATCATTGCCCGCTGACGCAAGTCCCCTCTAGCTCACCCTCCATGCGCGCGACTCCCGCCCGGCACCCGATCTGTCGCCCCCAGCGATCTGTCGCCCGCCTGCCCGCTGCGACCTCCCCCCTAGCGTGACGCCCACACAAGCTTCCCCCCCTCTTGCACGAGTTTCCCTCCTCCCCCCTTTTGCCACGCCCACGAGAAAACAAAAGGCATAACAAAAAAATGATCATAATTTTTTAAAAAAAAATATTAACCCCCTTTTTTGATTCGGATATTTTTAAAAATAACCACCAATCATACCTCCCCCCCCTCATAATAGACTTGCACCAGCTCCATTTGGCATTTTAAGCCCTATTTCAGGGGTAAACAGAAAAATTTTTAAAAAAAAAAAAATGAAATTCGATGATAATTTTTTTAAAAATATTTTATATTATTGTTTCTTTCCTCGAAACCAAAAATAAAATTAAGATAATAATATATCTTTATTCTTATTTAGGATGATAATATGGACGTGAGGCCATATTATATCATTAGATTATACGGTTAATAATTTAGATTAAATTTTTTATTTAAGTATAATAAATTTATTATAATAAGGTTAATAATTTAGATTAAATTTTTATTTATTTATTGTAATAAAATTAAAATCAAATAATAAATTAGTTTATTCGTATCAAAACTAGAGAGAGAGAGAGAAGGCGGTCGGAGTGAACAGAGAAGTGCAGGGGCCTTCCGACATTGAAACAACATTAATTGTGGGGTAGAAATAGAACAGAATAGAAGGAACATATAGGTATAGGGAGGGAGTTTTATTGTATGTGACAACTGGCGACGCACGATGCATTACAGCGGGAGGGACCGCCCAGGCCCAGGAAGGCTCGGCTTGATTGATTATGTAACCGGCTCGCGAATAGACGGGTCACTGTCCTAATGCCACGCGCTTCATCTGAAGCTAGCACCCATCGCGGGCACACGTGACGTGACTAATCCTTACGTGGTAGCACGGTAAAAACAAATGAGGTGAGTAATCCTTGGAATAGCACGATGATTTTTAAATTAATAAGGAGCATACGTGATAGCACAGTACAAATAGCACGATCTAAAGTTAACTTGAACAGGCTTTGGATATGTTATAATTAATTCTTCACTAATCCTTACGAATTAACTGTGATAATTATATATGTGAATATGAATATTTTATAAATGTTATTGTTATATTCGTTAACATGTTTATGGATGTTCACGAATAAATATTTATGAATATTTCATAAATATCGTTTCTTGTGAAAATTATTTGTAAATAAAAAATTAAAAAATTAACTAATATGTATAAATATTATTTTATTAAATAAATAATATATGCTTTTGATTTATTTATTTATTATTATTATTGTAATATTTTTATAAACTATATATAATAATTATTTAAACATATTGAATAAAAATAACACAACATCACAGTTAATTAATTATACTTTTTAGATAAATTTACAATATAATTTCTTTTTGCAAAGTTTTACAATTTTTGTAATTAATTAATAAACGTTTGTGAACACATGTTCGTAAATTGTTCATGAACAACAGATTAACGTTCGTGAACAATTCATGAATACTATAGTTTAAAACCCGTGTTTAGTTTAGATCGTTAATGAATTGTAATAGACATGTTTAAATATTTTATTTCTCGGTTCGGTTCATTTGCAACCCTAAGTGAGATTGTGAATCGTGTAATAATATTTAACAATCATATTAAAATTGACCAAATGTATTAAAATCTAATACATAAATAAAGTCATTAGAAAAAATTACTGTTGGGGTGATGAATTCAATTCGACTAGAGCTTTCATTTGCTAATGTTTTCAAGACTCGGTAATGTACTGCATTGATTCTCATACATTGAGAGACCCCAACAAATTTCTGCTGTTAAATGCAGGCATAAGCATCTCCTTAACATTGTTCACTCTCTTTTCTTTCAACTCATACAAATTTGGGTAGACTACACCTCACGGCTATCCACATCATAAACAAGGTACCCTCCACCGTTCTCAAAGGCCAAAGCCCATTACAGTTCCTAAACCATACCAACCGTGATTCCTCCACCTTTTGTGCCTTCAGATGCTTGCCTTTGTTTTCACATTGACATCCGACAAAACAAAATTCAAACTTTTAGCTCGGGTTTGCCATTTTCTTGGGTATCCGACGAGCATGAAAAGCATACAAGTCATTATTGTTTCGACCTCCAAACCAAAAAAACTCCTTATCTCCATAGATGCCTCCTTTTACGAATACATATTTTCCTTCTATGATGTCACTATCATCATTCGATTTCATTTGCCCCGTAGGCTTGGACCATAGGGGGCATTCGTGGTCATAAAGTCTTCATTGTTATGGACTCAAACTTACCATATTGTGTTAAAAAATATAAAATTATTTTAGAGTCGCCACCAACTAAGTGAGGTGCGATTGAATCACTTAAAGTATGATATGTGTTTAAAGTTTGGTTCGAACGTCGGTTACGTGGTTGGAATGATTAGCATCCCAACAACACCAATAATTATTGCATATATTAGAAAAGGGAAATTTCTATTTGTTTAAGTTTGGTTAACAATTTTTTTTGTCTAATGTGAGACCAATAAGTTCAAATAATGGATATTATTGTCACATTATCACACAGTGATAATGTGATGAGACTCCATTGTGACAATCTGGCCACCATGCATATCGTTAAGACTCAAGTCTCTTATTAACGTACAAAGCATATTGAGGTGGATTGTTATCTGATTTATGATTTTGTCATTGAAACATCCTCATGTCCTTCGCGTATTCACGTCACTCATGATTTTGACCAAGCCTGTTTCCAATGCCTTGATTAAAACCATATATCACGAGTTGGACATGATAGAGATATATATACTCGAAAAGAAATGTTAAATATAAAAACTAGATTTATTGTGTCTATATTCGATATCAATTAGGTTTGATTAGTTACCCTTTTAAGGAACCTGGTACAATATATGCGTGTCTAATACGAATTAATTCAAGATTTCAATATTTCAATAGTGTTAAAAGATAAAAAAGAATAAAAACGTTAGATGTTTCTATGACCACATCCACATCCGTCTCATGTAGACCGGTGGTCTGTATCAAGTTCAAAATCCAAATGCATTATTGGTGGCCCTCTGTTCGAAAAAAGGGCGGGGAGACTTTTTGGCCATATTTTCGCTTTCGTGGTAAGAACTGAGAATGATTTGATCGTTTAAATGGTCTATATTAATTAATCAAATAAAACCCTATGGTAAACGGCGTCGTTTCGGTTTAGGGGAAAAAATCAATAATTTATTTTTCTAAAAAGTAAAAAAAAGAAAAAAGAAAAAACCCTGAATACGAATTGGGATCCCTAATTCGTCGAGATCGATCTGCTCACTGCAAGCCTCGCGGCCATTCTCTCTCTGGAAGAAACCCTGGACATACCCACCACCGTCCATCTCTCTCTCTCTCTCTCCATCGAACCATGGATTGAGTATTAAACAGGAAGCTCGCCACCGTGCCTCCCTCTTGAACTCGTAGCAGTTGCGCTGTGCCTCTCTCTTGATTATTGAACCAAAGCACATGAAGCAGCATCTTGATTCTTGAACCAAAGCACAGCAGCAGCACACCAGTGAAGTCCCCCACTGTCTCCAGTACGTTCCCCTCTATCCCCATCGTTCTTTGATCTGGTGTTTGATTTCTATTCTTTCTTTCCTTCATTGCCTCACAAGATATATATAAATGGTGTTAATAGTGATTGGACCCCAATGTCAATGAGGTTTGTCTTTGATGGCAATATGATTGCATGTTTTTTTTTTTTTTTTTTTTCTGGTTGCTTATTTATGCTTGAACTTGTGCTCTGCCAATGATATATTTTATTACTTTGTTGATTTTTGTTTTTTTGATGTTGCGAATCATATGTTTTCTCACATTTTTATTTTTTGTATTTGTGCTTGTATTTATTGAAAATAATTTCAAAATCACATGAAAATGGTTGAGGTTAGACGATGCCTGACCACCACCCGGGATGGACTGGACTAGCTACCTCTCTTACAATTGTGGTTATTAGGAACATAAGAGAGGAGAGCTAGGCAATGTCTATGCGTTGAACTGAATCCAACACCGTACCCTTGTATGCTTGGAGTCTCCATTGTAGTTCTTTGCGTCCAAATGAACGAGTCATTTCTGCTCATTATCAATTTTCAGCCGTGCCCCCCCATGTGACTGAGGGTACCATCTTTTGGGATTTTTCCTTGGATCTTAGTTCAAGGTGCTTCTTTTGGTTTCATTTTATGGGGATGATACAAGAACTCAGGTGTATGAAATATTGTTCGAATCCAATGAATTCTGCTGTGCTTTGTTTCTCACAGGCCTAAAGTGTATTTAATTTATTATTATTTTTGTACATGATACTAATGTTCTTGCTCTGCTTCAAGGGGAATGTTGAAATCCCCTTCGCATTGGACCAATAACTCATTGGGAACGTCCTAACAGTTAGTACTTCATTTTTTTAATGTATCGGTCCTCCTTATTGTATCAGGGTGATATAGTAGTCTATATGGTATGTAAAATAAGGTTAATAAGACGTTATGGCCTTTTTTTTCTCCCATTTTTAATTTTATTTTAAGCCTATAAATATAGGAAGCTATTATTATCTATGTACACAAGTGAATATATAATATATACATATATATCTGAATTTTATAATCTTCCTCTCAACATCTCCTTCACATGTTCGACTAGAGGTGGTAATTTTATCCCAACCCACCCCGACCCGAACCCACTTGGGGCAGGTTTGGGTCCCCGCTACCCCGTCCGGCCCCTCCCTGCACCGTTGCTATCCCTATTTTCAACAAGATAACTGTTACAGACCGGTTTATGATGCTAAGGGGCCTTCTAGCCTGACTTCGGAACCCGTGCAAGTCTTCTACTATATTAGTTTATAATTAAGGAGATAATAATAATAATAATAGACCATTGTCTGGTCAAAATATCATTTGCAATGTAAGCTTTGTAATTTTTGCTTTAGTTAAAGCAAGTAATTGTTGCTGATCAGGTGAGAGGCCGACCAACCACAGAGTTGTCATTTGCTTGAAGAGGCACTATTGAATCTGGAGCCCATGGCAGATAAGGATGTGGATTCAATGTCTGTTTCAGTTGCTGGAGTTGATGATTGGGCAAATTTTAAAGATGATGACATCATGCAACAACAATATGCAATTAAGGCCGAGGAAGCTGAAAAAATTCCATATGTTGGCAACAAGGCAAGTGTAATAATGATTTCTTCAAGCTTCAGCATCTGGAAGTTCATTACTTTCACTGCTAGCATTGTGTTCTCTGATTTCACTAAGTCTTACATTTCAATTTTATGGTGATTTTGCAATGATAATTCAATATTTCGGTTTTACTGCTCTTTTATCTTTTTGTGTTGCTCTTTATGTAAGTTTTAACTTGGAATATAGATATACATACGAAAAATAAATATAATGATAATTTTATTGAGTCAGACAACATATATATAGTTTTTGGGTGGTGTCCGTTGTTCTTCCTTGTGGGATGTTCTTAATGTTTATTCTGCTTAGCTTGTATTTACGTGCTTCTTGTGTGCGATTTTTCATCTAATAAAATTTGACTTGTATAAAAAAAACAACATGCTTTTTGAATTACCAGCATATTTACTCTCCTCTGTCTATACAAAAGCAAATTGTGCCCCCACTTTAAAGAATATGCTTCTCAATCTCAATTTTGATTCTAAAATTAATGAAATATTTACCAACTAGATAATATTGTTCTTATAGTATGAGCAAAAAAGGTGCACCTCTCTTTTGTATCTATGATTTATCCTTGCCTAGGGAGTTCTGGTATGTTTGTTATCACAGAGACCACCCGGTTCTCTACAAACATGATAATTTGTTTTTTCTTGTATAGTCTATAGACATAATGTCATGTGAAACTTTCATGCATTGATTTTACTTATACTCATGTCTCAGAGATTCTTCTTATGTTTTTGTACGACATAAATTCTTCTTATTTGTTCCTTATGTGTTGTGTCCCCCCCCCCCCCCCCCCCCACACACACACACACACACACACAAGCTAAGGTTACATGCTATGAATATGTCCGACCCATGTGACTAATAAAAATAGAAAACATCTGATAGGTCTTAGTTCAAACCCGTGTGATCTAATGTGGTTTAGTCAAATGCAACAATAGTTGGGTATGCTTATATACAACCTGGAAAACTTCAGTGTGGCACTAGCTAGCTATCAATATTGAAACTAATTCAGATTTCTACCAAAAAAATGAAACATATCGAATTGGATTGTCATTTTATTCACGAAAAGCTCAAGAAAAGTTAACGACAATCATGGTAAGATTTCTCCCAACATTAGTGAACTTCCTATCCATAAGAGAGCTCGTTCAATCTGCATTGATAAATTCTTTTACTTGGGTTTGGCCATTTTCATGATATAGGAGGCCTCCTTCCAGTGCAATCTTAAAATGCCACAAGTTCCACAAAATAACTTTTTAGGGAGTGACTTGAGGAGAGGACATGATTTAACTCTACACTTTGGAAATGCAATATTTGGTCGGGTTACAACAATATAATTTTACCTTTTTACTTCTCTTATATATATTTGTGTTGGCTAATGCATTCCTTCTTTCATGGTTTATTTTGAATTTAGATCCATCACGTGGACACAAAGATGGAAAAAAAATAGTAGAAGCATATATTTTTATAAAATTATTTCTAAAATACTTAATTAGTTGCCAATAAAATAAAGAAATTAATTTAAATATAAATAAGTGAATACTTTCAATTATAGCAAACTATTCAAATGTGAAATTACAACTCAAAAGTTTAAAGTATAGAAGTTTAAAAGGATAAACTTCTAAATTTAATTGCCAATACTTAGAATGAATCTAAATATCATCATCATTGCTTCCTCGCCATTACTAGATTTTTACCCTTAACATATTATTTTTCTATTTGACTATTCTTCCTCGTTCACTAGAATGGCGTTGATGTAGAATACTTAGAGCTCCTTAAGGTAGTAGGACATGCTCTTGGTGTGCTTTTTTTGCTTGATGATGATTTTGTATGAAACCTACTCTCGTCAAATTCTAAAACTCTAGCAACATTATTCCATGTAAAGGAGTCATCCTAAAAAACAAGATCATTATCATCCTCATCAGACTCTTCATCCATTTGCCCAATTAACCACTCATTAGAGTCATATTTTTGCCAATGATAGGGCCTATGACATCACACATATTGTATCGTTGCTTCAAAGCTAATTGTACTTAAAAAATACTAACTCATTTAGGTGCTTTTGTGATAGCCTATTTCTTTTCTTATTATGAGATTTATAAATTACAATTAATTATGATTTAGTGATTTGTTATTTCATAAAATAAATTTTTAGACACGATAAAACACTCACATACATGTTCAAAAACATTCTAATTTCTTTCACAATCAGATACATTGCAAGTGAGGCTAAGAGCTTTGATGGCTAATCTTTGCAAATTTGTAGTTGAAGATCCAAATGAAGACCACTAACTTCTCTTTAATAAAGTGTCTATTGATTTCAATATGCTTTGTTTGGTTATCATGTATTAGGTTGTAAGCTATGTTTATGTCAGATTTATTATCACAGTACAATCTCATTGGACATTTTTTCTGAATCTTCAAATCATCTCGGATAATTTTTATCCAAATAATTCACACACATGAGCCAAAGTCCGAAATTCTACTTTTGTACTAGATCAGGCTACTACATTTTGTTTTTTTACTCTAAATAACTAAATTTTGACTGAGAAGGGTGCAATACTTAGATGTTGACCTTCTATTAACAATTGATCTTGCATAATCAACATCTGTATAGGCCTTTATAATCAAACCTCAATTTTATTTAAATAGGATCTCCTTTCCTAGATTCCCTTTAAGATATTCTAACACCAGATTGGCTGCCTGCAAGTAAACTTTCTTTGGGTTATGTTTAAATTGGCTGATAATACTCACTGTATAAGCTATGTTGGGTCGAGTGTGAGAAAGGTAAATGAGTTTCTTTGGGTTATGTTTAAATTGGTTGATAATACTCACTGCATAAGCTATGTTAGGTCGAGTGTGAGAAAGGTAAATGAGTTTCTTGACCGAGCGTTGATTATATTTCCTTGTCGATTGTAGTATCCTCCTCAACTTGATTAATCTTGAGATTTGGATCTATTGGAGTACTAAGTGATTTGTACGCTGTCTTACCCGTTTGTCTAAGGAGATCTGTAATATATTTTTGTTGTGATATAAATATGTAATACTTAGAATGAGCCTCTTCGATTCAAAGAAAATATTTCAGCCGACCAAGTGTTTTGATGTCAAATTCCTTGGCCAAACTACGGCTTAAGAGTTCTTGTAACTTGTTATCATTTCAATCTCAATTATATCATTCACATACCAAGAGTTGTAACTTCCCATGCAGTTTGATAAATAATGTATGATTTCCTTGACTTTGTTTATATCCTAAGACCCACAACTTTTGTAAACATGCCAAACCAACCCTGTGGTAATTGTTTAATGTTTTTCAATTTACATAGTGTTAGAAGTCAATTTTTCATCATAATCAGGTGGAACTTTCATGTAAATTTTCTCTTTCAGCTAGTCATGTAAAAAGACATTTTTCCCATCAAATTGCTATAAATTTCACTCATACTTAATTGTAAGAGACAATAATAATTTAATGGTATTTATTTTTGCAACCGGAACAAAAGTTCCCAAGTAATCAATTCTAATCTTAATCGGGTATGGGCTATGTATATGAAGAATCCATTAGACCCTTTTCCCTAGCTTTCTTTGGTTGTGGCACCAAAGGTGTTTTGCTCTTGTCGCTTGGCCTTTTTCTTTGTGACTTCACTTGCAACTCAACCTCTTTAGCGTCTTCTTCTAGCTCCTCTGACATGTCATTAATATCTTCAAATTCAGGCAATCAATCATAATTAATTTCTTCTTCTTTTATTTATTCATATGAACTTCGAGCTACTTTTTCACATTTTCAGGACATTTATGACACTTTGGCATTCCCGTTACCTCCAATATGATGTAATTTTGCTCAATAAATGTCTTCATTTGTAACTTTTTTACCGAATATATGTCACAACAATGGTATTTGCTGGATTATCTAAAATATTATACTTCCAAGCAATTTTTTTTTTGTTAATATTTGAACTAATCCAATGACTTGTTGATGCACATCCACTCCCACTTCCATCCTCCATATCACAATTTAACTTGCTGAAATGAAAACAAAAACAAAGCCTAAATGAGCAGAATAATTGAGCAGCTAGATTGCAGAAGCAAATACACTGACAGAACAGAAGAGTAGATCAGCAGAAGCAAGTCAGGTAGTAGACAGACATAACAGACCAGATACAGAAGCAGAGCAGAGCAGAAGAAGCAAACTCACAGCTAATCAGTAGCAGTAGGCAGTAGCCAAGTAGAAGCGGTGTGCAGTAGAATCCCAGCCGAACAGAGGCAGCAACCGAGATGAAGCAAAGTAATCAGAAGCACAGGACAGTAGGACCAGGCGGAAGCAGCAGCAGAGAGATCAGAAGCACACGATAGCAGGACCAGGTGGAAGTAGCAGAGGAGAGGAAAAACGAAGGAGGCATGGACTGGGAGAGTCAATGAAAAATAAAGCCATGATTACTCAATCTTTCTAATTATTTTTGTTTTTTAAACTGCAATAATTCAGTATGCTTATTTTGGCCTAACTCATTTACAAATTAGCCCAGCACATCAATAAAATGGCCCAGCCCCGAATCAGCCCGAACAAAAATTTAAAATGCAAAAGAGCTTGCTTTTTACGTTTTAGGAAAAGCACAAAAAGCACCGTAAAGTGTGCGCTTCAGCGAAGGCACTACGATTTGACTTTTTTGAAACTCCAATGGCTCATGTTGCTGCGCTTTGTGCGCTAAGTGCTTGCTTTGTCGCTTTCGAGTATGTTGCTGTGGAGGCTGGTAGTTGCTTTTAAGGTAACACACGGGGGCTGGATCTCCAAGTACTTGAGGCAACCTCAAGGTGGGGTGTGGAAAAGTTTTGGTGAGGATGTGCTGCCCTTTTCCAATTGCTGTAGTGGCAAGCTGGTGTGAGAGATACCATTTCTTTTTGGGACGATGCGTGGTGCAGAGTGCAGCCTTTGAGGGAGGCCTTCCTGTTTCTATATGACCTTGCCATAGACCAAACCCCTTCAATTGCAGGGCTCCGTCAAGGTGGGCATATGGATATCACATTTTCCAGGGCTGGGAGGTTAAGGAATTCCTAGCTTCTTTTTTTTTGTTGTTGTGTTATATAGTGTTTGCTCGAGTCAAGTTAGCAAGACACAGTTCTGTGGAAGGGTAGAGGCTTCTTGGTGAAATGATTTTTCGAGGCTCACACCTGTTGGTGCGAAGAGGGTAGCGGTGGTGGGCTATGTTGGAATGTTATTTGGAAGGCACAAATCCCCCCTGGGAGGCAACATGGGGCAAGAATCTGACTCTTGACCAACTTCAGTGATGGGGAGTCCGTGGTGAGTAGGTGTCCGTTGTGCAAGCAAGCAATGTAGCTGGTTGACCATCTTTTGTTGCACTATAGCTGGGCACAATACGTGCTTTGTTTTAGCGTGCCTGGGTCTTGTTTGGGTGCATCAGGATAGGATGTTCAACTAGTTGGAAGCCTGTACAGGGGTGAAGACACAAATATCACTGTACCCATGGTGTTTCTTTGAGTTTGGGTTACCTGGCAGTGACGAATCGCCCATTATTTTAAGGGTTGGAAGGTGGGATTCAGCAAGTAAAAAAAGAGTTTTGACATTTAAATCTTGATGTTACAACTTGATGTAATTTACCACTTTCATATGGGACTTTTGAACTGGGAGCGTCACAACTTAGATATAAATATGAACTGGGGTTACAAGTTATGTATATATACAATTCATGTGATTAATAAAAATAGTATAATATCAACTAGCTTTGTTACAGTTTTAGTTTACAAAGTTTAAATTCAGGGTGCATATATTCATGTGATTTTTATTTTTGGCATTTTATTTTGTTGTCTCTTTCCATCATTTATCTAACTCTTTAGCCGATGTCAATGATTTTTTGGTTTTAATTTAAAATTTTTAAGAACTATGACAAGTATGGAATTGCAGGAATCTCTCTCTTCATTAGCAGCTGAATATAAATCTGGAAGTCCCATCTTGCTTGAAAAGATAAAGGTTTTTCTTAATCTGTTTATTTTGTGGTTCTTTAGTGTTTTGTGTATGTTTAAGAATTGATATTTTCCTTATATGCAGGTGCTAGGCGAAAGTTATGCTTCCATTAGGCGAACACGAGGAGATGGGAATTGCTTCTTTCGAAGCTTTATGTTTTCATACCTTGTATGCCTTAACTTATGTATTTTACTTATTGTTGGCCATAGATTTCTACTAGTGATCTAATTTGAAGAATCTATTATGATTAGTTCATAAATCATATTCGACACACTTCTGAAGAATTGTGTTTTGCATAATTAGGAGCATATTCTGGAATCACAAGACAAAGCAGAAGTTGATCGTGTCACAGCCAATGTTGAGAGATGCAGAAAGACACTTCAGAGCCTTGGTCATGCAGAGTTTACCTTTGAAGACTTTTTCTCAGTAAGCCGTTCATTTGCATTCTCGGACTGATAAGAAGTGTAGTGTAACACCAATGTATGGATCACAATCTCTTGCCAGCATCCTCAATATGGATATTGTTGGAAATAGGCCACTGTTCAAGGATTTAAATGAACCCTTGCGTCCATAAGAAGAGCTTTTTACCAGCAAGAACGATGTAAAACAATAAAGGCAAAACGACAGCGTTTAGAAGCCACCAATTCGAGATAAAGATTACTTTCATTCGAGTTTTCAGAGATAAGGAGTTAGAGCTGAAGAAATATGACAACAAAGACCAGACAGACCAAATAAGATGATGAGACTTACTGCAAAATCTCGCTAAGTGCACTCAATTAGAACGACACCGTATTGGCATAAGAACCAGCACCAGTCTATAGAAAACCTCATGAAGGAACTCCATAACCTCATGAAGCAGGACGAGAGACTCGTGGAGTTAGCAAAAAAGCTCATGGATCATAGAGAGAAACTCATGTTAATGTCACAAATATCATGTAGTTAGCGAGAACTTTATGGAAAGAACGAAAATTCATGATGACATCACAAAGATCATATAGCTAGCGAGAACCTCATGAAAATAACGAAAAATCTTATGATAACATCACAAAGGTCATGGAGAAAGCAAAAACCTTATGATGAAATACACGAGAAATTTCATGATGACGTCACAAAGGTCATTGAGGAAGCAAGAACCTTATGGAATACTCACGAAACCTCATGATGACATCACAAAGGTCAAAGCAAGAACCAAATGGAGTGCTTAAGAATCCTCTTGGCATAGTTTTCAATGCACCAACTCAGCAACAACGCATTGGCGAGAATTTTGGGTGGTGTCTCACCTCGCCTAGGCAACGAAAGGAGCTTGCCCAACGACCTAGGTGAATGCCATGACGCTCGCTTGACCAAGGTGATACTTGAGCATCATTAAAAAAAAAAAAAGGCACAAGCAATGTTGTTTGTCCCTTATTGTCCACACTAGCATCTGGCCTCTCTGAGTCTCGACAATTGCCATCATCCTGACATCCCCTCTTGACGATTGATGTCATCTCGACATTTCCATTGCTATCTCTATTTCTATTGACATCACCCTCATTGTCTTCGGTCGCTAGTCACTGTTCTTTTTCTCTCTCCTTGCAACAATCGATGTTTGACTGCTAGACTTGTCACTCATAGATAGTAAAGACCGATAAATATCAAATACATTTTAATTTAGGTTTTTTCTTTATTTTAATTTTTAAATATTAAATTTAAATGCTATAAAATATATTAAAATATCATTATATCCATAATCCATGGGCAGCATGACTGTGAAGTACTATTAAAGTGTCAAATTTATAATAATGAACTTATAATTTTTATTTAAATTTACTCTAGAAAGATAAACAAATTGGAGCATCAACGGTTAAATGACTTTGTTTATGTTCAATATAATTGTCATCTTCAAACAAGATTTCAAGAGAGTAAGGAAGTACGCAGAAACTATATTGTTTTGGTGCTTGAAGAATTAGATTTGAGCAATGAATAAATAACTGTTCAACCAACTGAAGGTTTGGTTCATCGTGATAATTATATTACACAGGACATGTTTGATAGAGAAATTGAAACATCTATATCTTTTCAAAGCCATAATAGGCCAAGGAGAGTGAGAAATGAGAAGTTGTTAGACTAGACGAAGTTTTGGAGGTTGACATAGATATGAATGATGTTGAAAACATTGAAAGTGATTTTGATGTCTCAACTTTTGATCCTATACACCAGTAGCAATCACTTGAGTTATCTCAATTTTTGGTGTTTAATTGATTCACATTTGAGCTTGTAGTTGACTTTCAAGCCAGGTTTTCAAGTAGTCTAGTACTATGTCGAAGCACTATCAATAGATGAAGAAGACGATTGTACAATGACTCGAGATTAGTGTGATGACACTGTTTGGGATATGATCTACAATTGTTCATCATCTCTCTTGAATCGCCAACAGTTACAAAAGACAATGGTTACGAGGAGCGTTGATTCAATGTTGTTCAACAGTTATACTTTTATGAATCAACATACCTTTATGAACAAACAGTTACTTGTTCAAGCTTCAATCGTTGTAGCTTTGCTCATATAAAAATTAACAATGAAAAGACACAATATACAAAGATTGAAACGAAACAAATGTGAACATTAATTTAGAGACATTGATTTGAGATACAGACAGTGTGAAAGTCTGATTGAACAGATTGGGATCAAAAATCTGTTTACTGAATAAAAGTTAACATTAGCATTCCCTCTGTAATTACTCTCTGAAAATTGTGTTGCAGTGTTTCAAATATTCTTAGTATTAGTTGGAAAGTTGAGAATCCTTTGTGTGATCTTAGCCTCCTCAAGTGTGATCTTAGCCTCCTGTCCATAGTACCAAGCACCGGAGAGTTTGGCTGTGAAATAGAGTGTATGTAGGTGGTGTGAAGATCATTGAAAGAGAGTTTATAGTTTTCACCGGTGATCCATTCTCCCCCCACCCCACCCTCTCTCTAGCTCACTGCATGGGACTAACACATATTTTCACTGACTTGGGATATTCTTCAATTTATCCTCCCAGGATAAATTGATGGATTGGATTTTTTTTTGTAGGCTTATTCTTTCTTTCTTTCCTTTTTCCTTGTGTCTTTTAATTTGAACCTTTTTATTGTGGTTGCCACATAATGCACCAGTTTCATTGAAGATTTGGATTTCAAATAAGTTCTGCGGAGGATCATACACTTTGCTCTATAGGGTCAACAGTAGGAGTTGCTATCAATAATAGGGGAGATAATAGTGAAACCAGATTATTGCCCCCCACCTCCCCAAAAAAAAAACTTTAAATAGATAAATTCACATTCTAAAATTTCAATCTTGTAAGGTTGAAGGATTGATGTTTTTAAAACCTTTTCATAGCACTTATATGAATGTATACATGATATTATTATTGAACTATCGTCTGCACTCTGACCTCTTCACCCATGGGAGGAAAGTTATAGTTGCACATGCTCTTATTTACACTGAACTCAGAATCTATGTTTTATCCCGAGGAAGCTTTTGCATTTTCTTTTGTAATTCATTGAAATATAAGCGCTAAACCGAAGTGAAAATTTACAGCTATTTCTGGATCAGCTGGGAAGTGTTCTTGAAGGTCGTGAAACTTCTATAAGGTACTGACTGTCATTATCACGGTGAAATTATTTTGGCAATTATATGGAAGTCTAACAGTTATTCCTTCATTTATATAGCCATGATGAGCTTCTATCAAGGAGTCGCGATCAATCAATATCTGATTATGGTGAGTTCCTTGAAACCCAGTAGGGTCTTGAAATATTCACTGTGCCTCCTAACAATTTTTGTTGTTTAGTTGTCATGTTCTTTAGATTTGTTACTTCTGCTGAAATACGAAAAAGATCAGAATTCTTTGAGCCATTCATATTGGGTTTAACAAATGCAACCGTGGAACAGGTTGGTTTGATCTTCAGAACTTGTAACTAATCAAACATTTGTTACCTATTTAAGCAAATAAGCAATCTCTGTGACTGAGAAAATGTGAAGGAGTATTGTAATGATGTAGAATGTTTATAGTTTGGACCAATATTTTTACTCTTGAAAAGCAAAATGGCGTCAAGTGGTTGAATTTTTTTTTGTCAATTAGTTTGTTAGTACGTGAAAGTCTCAGTTTTTTGGTTCGTAGTCTCTGACACATCATTTCTGTTGCAACATAGTTCTGTAAATCGTCAGTAGAGCCAATGGGGGAAGAGAGCGACCACGTACACATTACTGCCCTGTCAGACGCATTAGGTGTGCCAATCCGTGTTGTATACCTGGATCGAAGTTCATGTGATGTTGGTGGTGTCAGCGTAAATCACCATGATTTTATTCCCGCTGCTGGTGATATTCCCATTGCTACTAGTGGTAGTGCTGAGGCAGTTGATCCTTTTATCAGGCTGCTATATCGGCCAGGTCACTATGACATTCTCTACCCGAAGTGACAACGCACCTACTCTGGTAAGGGGTTTCTTCGCTCTTATTATGCGTTTTAGTCAGTGTTGCTTCCCCCTGGGGCGAACTTAATATTCAAATGTCAGATAGTCTCCAACCTTAACACCCCTTTTGGTTTTCAGCCTATATTGGTTCATAGCATAACTCCATCCATGCTGTTGGATTTTTAGCTTCTCCATCTTGACACAGACTGTTCCAATTCTTGCAGGCTATTTGTAATACCTGATGCGCCCTGCTAGGCTAATAAGCCCCAGGTCGCTCTTCAATGGGTGGTTGTGTAACTGGGGACATTGACATGGGAAGTCTGAAACTTATAATTAAGGATTGCGTCCATGGTGCATGGCTTCATGATCGTGCATTATCAGTCTAGATAAGATGACCATGATCTGTTTTGGAATTCCTAACTGGGTGTACCTTCCTTTGTCTCCAATCCTGAGTACTTTTATGATTTTATTTATTTATATTTTGTGTAAAACTTTAAAGATTCTTCGCGTGTCAGTTACTCAACCCAAAAGTAGGTTGTCGGGATTTTGTTTTTATTTTTTCTCATTCCTTTTTTTTTACCAAAGATTTGAAAATTTGTGGGTTTTTTTATAAAAATTTTCAACGTGAAAAAACTAAAAAAGATGTCAGATGGGCCCATGAAAATCTTCAAATGAAAGTAAGAGAATTTATAATTAAATCATTTCAAAATATTAAACATGCGTTTGGCATCGTGTACAGAAAAGTTAAATCCTTCGACTTTAGTTGGGAGAAAAGCTAAAAGCTTGCAATTACTAATGGCGTTTCATTGTGCACAAAACATGACAAAATTACTGATTTCACCGAGGGATAGCTTGGTGTGGCCTCCACAATGGGTTGACATAAGGAACATAAGGGCAACTCCAGTTATATTTTCTTAGTTAAAGCTATTAAATATAGCTTTACTTAAGAGTGTATTTTTTAATAATTTTTTAAATTTTTTTGGGACAAAATTAAAAATTTAGCTATATTTAACTAAAATTATTGTTATATGTAAATTTGATTAATGATATAGCTATAGCTCTTTCTAACTAGTCAAGGAGTGAGGAAAAAGAAAATGAGAAATGAAAAACTTTGTTAGAGGACACTGTCATCTGATTCATCAGCCTAGAGCGAAATTACAGCATATCCCATTTTTCTTTTAATATATATTTTTAAGAAGAGCTCTATCTCATCACTATTCCAGCTTTAAGCCAGCCACACAACGCCAAAAAGGACGGAAAAATGGTCAAAGATGAACAAATTGTATACAACTATACATATCTATATATAGCTGAGAAGCCTCCTCAACCCGGCATATGAGATATCTCACTTCACTGCCCACGAACACCTGTACATAATATACATGGCCTGAAGACCATCAAAAACTTCCAAGCTCAGTCATCTTTCCATTGGCTATCAATATCAAGTTAGCAAAATCCAAGAAAAACTGGAAATTCACTTTATAGCATTGGCTTAGCATTTCCTTTGCATATCTTCTAGAAGCTTCTCCAAAATCTTCCCAGCTAGGTCACCCATAATACAACAGTACCAAAACTTGCATGGGTTTAAATCAAATTACTTGCCTTCAGTCCTATACAGTTGGTGACCACAAAATTATGCTCTATTCAGTCCAACTCCTTTGCAGATCCTGAAGAGGAGTCTCCATTAGATGATGACTCTTCTCTGCTTTCTGGATTTAAAGAATTTTCATAATAATTTTCCTCAGTGGCACAGGTTCGATTTTTGCCAGGTCTAGATCGTACGTTAACTCCCATTGGAAATGGGACCTGCACGGGAAAAAGTAGAAATGTCACCTCTGCTTTCCTCAACCTTTTTTTGTTGCACATAAGGCGGGGTGTCTAGAAAATGCTATTAGCAGTGGCCAAGTACGTGGAACACGCAAGGAATGCTCATACCTGATCGCCTGCATTGGGGCCGTCAGTATGGAAAAGAATAGGGCGGCATCGCTTATCCTCATTCATTAGGCTTGAATTTTGAAAATGAGCGATAAGAGCAGCCTTACCCTGTATACGCGCATAGGCAAGTGATGCCACCTTTTCACTATTGAACTTCTCCCATTTCTTTCTATTGAATGCCTAACAAATTAGTTTAAACATTTCCGTCAGCTATAGCGTACAAGTATAGGCCTAAAAATAATACATAAGGGTCTGCAATCATAAACCAAACATTTTGCATGCTCCTAGGGCTTAATGGAAACAAACCTCATAGAATGGTATAATCTGGCTAGGATCAGTCATATTGATGAATGCATACCCCACATTGCATTTATTCTGCAAATGAGAGAGAAATTGCAGTTGTCAAAAGAACTGAACAAGTACCACTTAGTAACTTAGGGAGAGTTTCCAGACTCCATCATTGACACAAAATGAATACAGATGCACCTGCCTTACAGTCAATTGGTAAAGGCAAATGCTACATGTACACAAATACCATGCAAATGCACTTGCCTTAAAGTCAATTGGTAAAGGAAAAATGCTAAATGTACATAAATACTCTGCAGATGCACTTGCCTTAAAGTCAATTGGTAGATAAATGAAATCATATGTTCCACGATGGCGTTCATCAATAGTAGCCAAAAGCATCTTTGAAGTATACCTGCAATGTCCGCACAGAAGGAATTAAAGAAATAATGAAATTAATTTAAGGATAAATGATGCACTGACACCCTAGTGAATTTCAAGGAGAGGACATAGCATGATGACGGGATTAAAGTAGATTGAAGTATACTTATTAGGAATGTTCTTGACCATAAGTGTTGTCCGGGTGTCTTCTCCTCGCATTATGCGCTCAATATCAAGCTCATACTGTTTCTTGTTGTCAGCCTGACCAGAGCTGCTTTCAGTTCTGCGGCTTCTGCTACGTTCATTGGGAGCATCAAATGTGCTCATTGTGGGAACCATCTGGCCTCTTCGAGGAATCACCAAGCACCTCTGGTGATGAGAGTGCAACCTGACATTTTTAGAGCGAATTTGTAGATCGACACAGTTCCCTCCAACACCTGGAAATATGCTGGGAGGAACAAATTCTAAAGCATGCAGAGAGTTATTTGAAATTCTCGTGCTCCCAAGAGAACCTGGGAGAAAAGCAGAAGCCTCTGCAGATTCCCTTGCATAAGCATGTTGCCTCTCCCAGAGAGATGGATTAACTGTAGGCGCGGAGCCCACATGGTGGTTACTTATTGCTGACACTGTGGTCAACATATGTGATGGAGCACTTGGAACTCCATGCATCTTTGAGGGATGAGCAGTAGCACAAACCCCATTCACAAATGACGATGAGTTTGGCCACACCACTCCTGGGGGCTGAGGGGAATGTAAATTATTCCACATGTAATGGTGCCCGGTAAGAGGACAACTCCCATTTCCAGAAGAGCCAAAAGCTGAAAAAAGCGAAAAGAAACAAGTTGAATCAGAATTACAAAAATGTAAACCTTTCGAATATACAAAGGCTTAGGTCATTCAGAAAACAACAAACAGAATAGTACAACGCATCCAAAAAATGCACCCCAACACCCTAATATGTAGCCTACTCCATAATATTTCTACTTTCTTCACATAATTTTTAATTTTAAAAAAGTGTTGCGTGAAGTTTTTGAAATATTAGCTTATTAGAATATTAACTAAACTATAATTTGAAATTAATATTGACAAAAAAATCATTAAATTAACTTAGTGTCTTCAAATTATAATTAGGTCTTTTTAAAATCACAATCATAGCTTAAAAGTTGTAAATAATAATTCAAAAACTATTTGACAAAGCTAGTATTACAAAAACTTCACACTCACACGACAATCTTTTTAAATAAAAAATATGTTGAAAAAAGTATAAAGGGTATAGAGTAAGTTACATATTGGGGTGTAGGAGATCCAGAGCAAAAAACAAGCATTTATGGTCTTTCACCTTTTTATTGCTGTAGAACAGCAAGGAAGTAACTTACAAAATATGCATATGGATGAGATTGAAAAAAAAAAAAATACAGGTTCTAGAAGCAAAAGCTTTCACATCTTTTATATTATACAAGGTTAAAAGGGTCATCCAGGTTGCCACTCCTACTATTGTGACTTTTTTATTGTTTTTTTTTTCAATATTTTTTCTTAATATAAAGTATTTGGAAAGTTGTTTTAAAAAAGTCAGTTAATTTTTTATTGGAAAATTTCTATAATTTCACTGGTACTGAAAAAATCTAGATATGGGCTTGTATTCATTGAACTTACCGCCTTTGCAGAGTTCAATCGAGTGCCCATTTGAGTTTACCCTGCACATCAGTCCATTCTCGAGTCTTTCTGATAGCATGGGACTGATATTGACAGGGATGGGACCTGGAGATTTGCAGTCTAGAAATGCGCTACTAGGGGCTCGTACAGCAGAATGAACACCTGAGATAGTCTCGTTATCTACAGTACTATAGGTGAGTGCACCATGCGAAACAAGGCCTGAAAGCAGAACTATGTGAGACATGTACCTAGAGTCATTTTCAATTCAATCAATATTATATGAGAGGGCTATTTTAGTGCCATAATACCAGATAATCCTGTTGTGGAGTCATTAGGAGACGTATTTTCTTGCAAATATGTGCTAGAGTCATTTTGATGGAGCGCTGTAGAAAATTGTTGCATCAAACTGCAGAGAAGAATTTCATTATTATGATGCCACGAGATAAAATGAAAGGGGGTCAGTTGAAAGATGTTGAAAATAAGCCATTCCAAAGCAACTGCAAACACAGATTAAAACTAAAAATAAGGCATTTGCAGTGCATGAAATCTTGTGCCTCCACCCAATAATTTCCATTGTAAAGGATAATCTAAAAAAATCAAACAAACAGAACAATAAAAATAAAAATCATTGTGCTCAAACAATGATCATACCATCTCGTGCCCCCTGGAGTACCGTGCTCGAGATTAATCCTCTTCCCAGCAATATCACTTCTGTTCAATGCTCGAAGAGCAGATTCCGCCGCTCTAACATCATAAAACTCAATAAACTTGTGATTACTTCTGTTTGGAATCTCACGGATCTGTATTCCAGAAACAAGAACCCTTCAATACCTACTACCATGTCCCATTGTTTATAAGTGATGCAAAGAATTTAAAAACTTACATCCTTGATTTCTCCATAGACACCAAATATCTGATGAATTTCATCATTTGAAACTGTAGAATCTAAGTTAAACACAGAAAGAGTACCCTGGTCGACATCTTTATCTGACGTGTTGTCCTGGTAAAAGAAAATTCGCAAAAAATAATTAAAAAAATTGGCAGGCGAGCTTTATGGACATGAATAAGCCAAATCATGCAAAAAAAGAATGGCAATGCAGTAGCATGCCTTTGGATCTGAAAAATGTATGTCAAGCTTCCTTCTTCTCAATGGCTTGTTTTGGAGTGCACTCATTGCATTTTGAGCTGCTCTTATGTCATAATATGATATCATAACAAAACCACGGTGTTTGCAGGCCATGTACAGAGTCCGAATTTTTCCAAATTGCTGCATGACAAAACAAACATTTTCCAACAAAAAGGTCAACAATTAAGAAACAATAATTATATGTAAACACCATATAAAAAAGAATAAAAAAATGCAACAAGCACCTCAAAAAGGGCACGTAACTCAGAATCATCAACATTACTATTTATATTCCTCACAAACAATGTCCGAGATGAGTTTTTGCCAAAAGGATGTTCCCCAATTATTGAACTGTTAGATCCCCCCATCTGACCATTAGGAGCCCCTTCAGAATCCTTGGGATTTCTTTGCAATATGGAGGATCTATCATCACCCAAATCCAACCCTCCCACACTGCTAAAAAAGTCTAAATCTTCCATGTCATCCCTCCCACTAGATGGGGTGATGTATTCCAGTCTATCAGTCACACCTGAAAACAAGTCATCATCATCAGGAAGAAGATTTCCAATGGTTTGGGCTTCAAGCTCCTCAAGAGATTCAAAAAGATCATCTTCCTCACAGTGGGCAGCAGCATCAACAGATTCAGTTGATAAATTCACTGCAAAGTAGAAGCCCATATCAAAACAATTTTAAAAAAGAAAAGAAAAGAAAGAAAACTACGATTTTGCAAAACGATCAAAATATTTTGAAAAAAAAAAAACCTGACAGACTGGGAGTGTGTTAACAGTCCACAGTTGATTCAATTTGTAGTAGAAAAAAAGTTTCATGATCCAGGCATATGAATTAATAATGGTAGCAAATGTGATGCGGAAGAGAAAGAACTCACACTTTCTGGTAAAAAGGTCTGAAAATGCGCTTGAGAAGAGGCTGTTCTCATAATGAGTACCCATCATATTATTCTTTTCACCTTCTATAAAAAATGATGACGACTGCACACTCAAATTAGGTCTTTCTTTGCGATCACAACCTGTGGCCCCCCATGAAGCCGAAGAATAGCTGGCTGCTTCCTGTTTCCCCACAGCACATAACCCAGTGTCACTATTCACGTTCCAGTTATGATTTAGGTAAGGTTTTGTAGGTTCCATAAACCCTTCAGCCTGGGACTCCATTTGCATAAACTTTTCCATAGGCGACAAAAAAAGTGGCTTGTTGCCTGCTGTTTGTGACATTACATTAATATATATGCAGAATAAAAGCAACATGTAAAGGAAAATTTTCATATACAGACAAGTTAATTGAAGTGCCCTATATCTTTCCTTGTTTCTGTTTTCTTTTTTCCTGCCGTAATGTTAAAATGTAATTTGAAGTCTAAATATACATATTTATGAGACAGCAAAAGGCAAAACAAACTTTCAGAAATCATGAACAAGCTGCTGCCAACTAAGAATCCCAAAAAGAACAGCGAGGTTGTACTCTTTAGCGAGATATTATAGAAACTAATTTTATAGTTCAGTAACAGAACAGTTCTACCAAGTACATGAGAACAACGTGAGAAGTAAAAACACAGTAAAATTTGGTTGAGGTTGAAGATAGAGAGCAACATCACCAACCCTAGTTGACATAACATTTGTGTGTATGGATATTGATTTATTTAGTAAGGAAAGGGGGAAAAATGTTGAACTTGTAACATTCACGATAGCACTATGGTGGAAACTATCTGGGGATATATGGTTTAGGTGTTGGACGTATGGTTTGACCGTTTCAATAATACTTGCAAAAAGTCAGAAATGTGGTAAAAGATTTGTTTGGTAGAAAGTGAGGCATCAATTCAAGGGGGTGTAGAAACAAGAATTCGTATGCAATCGGAGACAACACTATCATAAGTTAATGGCAACGAAATTTAAGTAGACGAGCATGTAATGTGAAATCTGATGATGATGATGATGAAAGAATACGATACTCACCATAATGATCAGGCGTAGTCTCCTTGCTCAAAAACCCATTCCGTATCTTCTGCCAATTATGAAGAAAGAAGTGAATATGAAATACATATGATGGATGGTTGGTTGGTTGGTTTGGTTTGGTTGGTTGGTTGGTGGTGAATATGGGAGCTAGACAAAAACTACAAGTCCAATGTTTTATTAACTTGTGGCGGCGGCCTGGTCAATTAATATACAATAACTGTGCATATGTTTATGTGGGTGTCTACAACTCTACAAGAGAGAGAGAGAGAGAGAGAGAGAGAGAGAGAGAGCGGATACCTGGGTGGTGGTAGTGGGATTGGGAGGGAAACACAGTTGATCGGAGAAGTAAGAAGATGAAGACAGGCGGTGGCGGTCGATTAATTTAGACGACGGCATGACTGATGGATGATGGATGATGAATGATACCCCAGCAGCTCAACAACTCTGTAACAAGTAGGACGTAGCCACCACCACCCCTCCTGTCGCCCGCCAAATTACGCGAGCCCAATATTTTTGTTTCTCTGGGTTGAAACCAATTGAAACCCGGAGTTATTATTACTAATTTTTATTTTATTTTATTTTATTTTTAAGAAGAAGAAGAAGAAGAAGAATAAAGGCTGCATTTTCACGGAAACGTATGCACCAAAAAAAAAAAACAGTTGAGTTTTTTTAATTTATTATTTATTGAAAGCAGAATAAAATAATAGTTGGGTTCAACTAAAAATAAATAAATACAAGTAGTGATGTGAAGTTTTGAGTGGGAGGAGCATGACATGAATGCAAAATTAAGGAAACAACAAGACGAGCGAGGGAGGAGCATGACATGAATTTCAACCCCTAACATTACACCAAAACAATCACATCACCAACAACCACTGCACAGTAATTTATTTATTATCGTATCGTTTTTCTTCCCAGAAAGAAAAAGAAAAAGAAAAGAAAAGAAAAAAGGGAGGGGGGTGGGGGGGGGTGGTAAAATTTAGTATTTCCATGTTTGCTTTTAATTGTAAAACAAAAGAAAAAGGAATGCAAAGTCCGCGAGCGAGGAAGACAAACCTGTTTTTTTTTTTTTTTTTTTAAAAGCAAGACCGCCAATGAATTTGATTGAGAGAGGGAGAGAGAAATTGAATGAATGGATGCACAAAGAAGGCCTCTATGGGAGGGGAGGGGAGAGGTTGTAAAATGTTTGTAGTTGATGAGAAATATGAAAGGAGGTAGGAGGAAGGTAGGCAGGGCATATATATGGCGTGGCGTGGCGTTGCAGTAACCCCCAACCACAAACAAAGCAGCTGCTGTTTGTGGTGCTGCTGCTGCTGCTGCTGCTCCTCTCTTTCCTTTAGCTTCAATTCAATTCAATTCGCTTCGAGTCGATTCGATTCGATTCGATGCCGATCCAACAGAGTCTTCTTTCTCTCTCTGTTTCTTTAATTAATTGCATTTACCGCCCAGGAACAGGAAGTCGTTGATATCCAATTACACGTTAACCCAAAACCCCCACTCCCCCAAACCAGGCCTTATAACCCATTACTTTCTCCACCTTCGTCGTCCTCCATTCCTTCCTTCCAATGATTTTTTCCTTATTCTTGTTATAACCAACCAACCAAACAAACAAACAAACAAAACAAATCGACTACCTCCTCTCTCTCTCTCTCTCTCTCTCTCTCTCTCGCGTCAGCTCCTTCTCCTCCTGTGATCCATTACTTTCCCAGCTATGCACGATGGTTTCTCCTCCCTCTTCCTCCTCCACCCCTCCCTCCCTCTTCTTTCTCTATCTCTCTCTCTCTCTCCCTCCCTGTGCGAGAATCGAGAATCGAGAATCGAGAACGGAGAATGGAGAACGGAGAATGGAGAATGGAGAATGGAGAATGGAGGGAGATCAGAGCCAAAAGAGAGGGAGAGAGAGAGAAAAAAATTTTGACAGAGAGACGACAACACGAAATGCGGAAATTGTACAGTTAAAGATAGTCGGCGCAGGTAATATTTATCAGAGGTACTAATTTAATTTATTATGTATTTGTTTTTTTATTTGTGTTATTATGGATTAATATTAAATTTCTTAAATAGAAAAAAATTAATTAATTAAAAAAATTTAATATCTGTATTAATATTAAATATCATAAATTAATTAATTAACTATATTAAATACCTGTATATTTGATTCTTATTCAATCAAATATACATATGTGTGCATGTAATTTTCTATTAATTTCTATATGGTGTAACTCATTGTTGAAATCAAACTTTCTCTACTCACTCATGCTTCCCACACTCTCTCTTCCCTTTCCTTATGAGTTTCTTTTCCATCCTCCATCAAACCATACAAAACTTTTTTATCTTCAATTGTTTATACCATGTTTTTTTTTTCTATTCTAAGGAATATTTGGTAGAATAGTATTATTTTTGAAAAGTATAAATAATTTAAACTTATTTATGTGTGTTTGCAAATTTATATACTTTTATGGTTTATAAAAATAATCAGGTTAAGAAACCAAACATAGCTTAGTTATACTCCTATACTCCTAAATTCTTCCAAACCTCTCTCATCCAACCTCACCCATCTCATGACCACTTGTGCTAAAAATGAATTCTATAAACTTAATCTTACCATTAGTCTAACCTTAATCGTACGTACCAATAACCTTGAACCATATATCCACAATGACCCAACCTCTCAAAGATCCTAACTGGCATCCGGCTATGTCTCATCAGGAGTATAATGCTTTCATATGAAATGAAACTAGAAAACTTGTCCCCATTATTAATTTCACACAAAACCTTATTGGGCTTGTAAATAAATTTATAGAATTAAAAGCTTATATTATTTGATGAGTTTATTGACCGGCCGGTACAAGCACAACTTGTTGCCCACGGATTCCATCAACATCCTAGTGTTGATTATTACGACACATTCAATAGTCTGATTATTAAATCTATCACTTTGCTTAGTCCTTAATCTTGATATCAGTTGATGGTAGTCGATCTCTATTCGTCAATTTAATCTCAATAATGCTTTAATTTTCTCCAATGTACGTCCATCACTTTGAAGTGGTTTTCATGGACTAACCATTATGTTTTCTTGATCGATCATCATAATCTCACGTATATCTACAACTCACGCAAGCGCATATATTTCTTATACCATTGGCCTTCTTGGCAACAGATTAATTGTACATCACATATCTTGGTGATTTGCTACTTTGTGGGCGTTTGAGTCATCTTTTAACGGAATTACATCAAAGATCTACTTGATCTCGTAATAAATACGAGAGAGACGCCAAATCTGTAACTAGCATCACTTATCAACTTGTGCGTTAGAAATTGTACATTTGGAGGTAGGCACAGGTAATATTAATACTAATATTAATTTAATTAATAATGAATCCGTGGCCTACACTACACTAACTCCAAGCCAGCCAAGCCAACCAACCACTCACTCACTCCTACAAACACGATACCTCTCCGTCCCCGATGGCCTAGAGAGAGAGAGGGAGAGGGAGAGGGAGAGGGCCCGTTTTCCATATCAACCAGAGAGAATCCCGGTGGACTGCAAAAAAGGGACGGGACGCCACGCCGTTGACAACAAACAAACACACGATCCAGAAAAACGGCGTTAATTAATTAGCGTTTGGTGTCGTGGTGGTCTCTCTCTCTCGAATCCAGAGGATATGGCAGCTGTCTGTCTGGTGTGGTGGTGTGGTGTCCACAGACCACCCACATGGCCACACACGCCACGCTGCCTGCCTGCCTGCTTTCTGTTGCTTAAATTACGGAAACACCCCTTCAGTTCAGTCGGGGTGGGTATAAAGGCTGCCTACGTGCCGATCGAACCCAGCACTTTTATTACCTTAATAAAAAATTTTATTTAATAAATATTAATCGAGGATATTTTAGTAATTGCGTGATTATATTATTTTACTTGTTTTTGCATATCAAACACGGACAAGGACAAGGTAATCAAAAATTTCATTCTATTTCCCATGTCAATTTCAATCTCTTAATAATTTTATTCCCTCCCATTTCATTCCCGCATACCAAACGAGCCCTTAAGGTTTCCGTCTCTGCCTGCCTGTGTCTATCTTTTTTTTTTTGCGTTTTACTTTATATGTATATGTATATAATTTATATAATACAGTAAGTTCAAGTCGTTGTGAATGAGATCTCCACTCATCCAGATTTTATTATTAAACCACATCTTCTGATCTATCTTCTGATCCATCTTCTAATCACCATTCACCAATAACGTTTCGGTGTCAATGTTTCGGTGTCAATGGCTGTCTTTCTTTATTATTTTATTTATTCCTTTGCCTAATCCGCCGTCCCTGTTACGTGTCCCCGAGACCCACTTCCCAATTCCCATCCACAACCCATATCCATACACGTCACATGGTCCCGTGTCGTGTTCTGGACACGCGTCCCCCCCGCAACTTTGACTCTGCTACTCCTCGTCGTCGTCGTCTTTAATTACCCGCTTAATCACTTTAATTAACATGTTTTGGGTCACCGGCGGTGCACCGACGTTCGCTTTTCCCCCCGGAGAGTAACTGTGGTTTGCATCTAATTGTCGGTTTCATGGTTTGCGTCAACATTATCCCCCGCATGTAACCAAAAAAAAAAAGGTGGATGAGTCATCCTGCTAAATTTGATGTATCAATTTATCTAACTTATACGACAATGATTACCTAAAATTCGAGCCCAGATTTTTTTAAAAAAAAAACATGTTTTTGTTTTAAAAATAAAATTTAATTTTATAAATCTATAGCTGTATGTAAAATAATAATAATTAATTTTTATTTTAAATTTAAATTCAATTTAACGGACATTTATTTATTTTTTACTATTTACTTATTTAAATTTATCATTTTTATTTTAATTTTAATTTTTTATGATATTTAATTTTAAAAATACATACTTTTTAAAACACATTTATTCTTATAATAAATAAAATTTGTTTCGAATTTTAAAATTCAAACTCCAATTTTAATGAAAATTAAAATTATAAAAAAAAAAAAAAAAAAAACTAAGAGCATACAACACCATACTATCGTCATACTTTTTCGCCGTGACTAAACCCATTAATAGCTACATGCAACATCATAACTAAATGACATAGATCAATCATATATGTTTAGCATAGAATTTACAAGTAATATGATATATACGTGTCTATTTCCAACTAATTCTACTAAATGCTTTATTGAGATCAAAACTTAATACAAAGTAACAGAGTGTTGATGAACTGAATACTTTATTTTTGGTAAAAAAATTCATAAATCCATAAGTACACAAAAATGTCTAAAACCAAACATAAAGTAATAAAACACCAAAATAATATAAACTCTCACTAAAACATGATATCCTCACATAACATGACACCCATATGAGTAGTGTGCTCGTGAAAGACATTGGGTAAGAATCATTTTGTAAGCGGATTTGTTATCATGGGATTTGTTCCAATATAATCTATAGATATCTTTACATTTTATACTCTTTCCTTCACAACTAGGCACTCAATGTCAATATGCCTTGACCTTAAAGAACTTTTGTTATTATTAAAATATAACATTATAGTCTTATTGTCATAATATAGTTTGAGTGATCTTTCTATATCTTCCAGAATGTGCAACCCAATGACAATCAACTTTAAAATGCATTTTATTCTACATAAATAAATATATCAGACCCTAAATACAAAATTGCTATATAATTATCATATGTAGATTTCACAAAATAAACTATTACATCTTTCCCATAATATTGTAATTGTGATTACCAAATTATCATATTCCTCAAACTCTTAATTATGTAAATTTATAGTTTCTCATGTTAGACAACCATCATATGAGAACTATGTAAATTTGTAGTTTCTCATGTTAGACAACCATCATATGAGAACAAAAGCTGTAAATATGCTAACAAAATTATTAACTATTACGTTGGTTTGGTTACGCTAAATGCAATTGCCAACGAACAATACATATTGCTTATCAATGATGGGCCACATAAGAGCAAAAATTGGGAAAGCAAAGTAGTCCACGCAATAATTATGATCATACCAAGAAAAAGGAAACATAAACTTGAGTTGAAGAATCAGTCCTTTATAATAATTGCCCTTACATGTACTTACATAAAAACAATATACATATATATAAGGAGATTGAAGTCACTGAATCAATGAAAAATATATATACATAAGGAGTTGAATCATAGTCGACTAAATATATATGTTAACACTAAATTAGAGTCGACTTTGAGGCACTAAATCGGTGTACTAGGTTGCAAACAAACCGACCTGAGCCGAGTCGAGTAGTAAAGTATTCGAATATGTTCATTACTATTCGTTAATGAATCGAATCAAACACGAGCCTTAAGCTATGATATTCATGAATTATTCACGAACGTTACTCTATTCGTTAATGTATTTTACTTTTTAAAATACATTTACTCTTATACTAAATAGAATTTGTTCCAAAATTAATTTTAAAATTCAAACTCCAAATTTAATAAAGATTTAAATCATAAAACTAACAAAAAAAAAAAACTAAGAGTATATTTGATTATCCTATTTTTTGTTTTCGCTTTCAAAATATGAAAGTTATTTTCAGATACAAAAAACTAAAAATTAAAAACAACAAAAGATTGTTTTCATTACAAAGATCTTCTAAAATGAAAATAATATTTTATTATTTTTAATTTTTTATATCTAAAAATAGCTACCGTATTTTGAAAACAAAAATATAAAACAAAACAAACAAACAAATCCTAAACAAATAGCCCTTAAGCGCTTGTAAGACTGAAAACTACTCTAGCACAAACAAGCATTGAGTTTATCACTTATATATATATATATATATATATATATATATATGATAAATGTGGGTTGTTAGATCTTAGATCTAACTGTCGAAATAAGATTAGCACGTTACAAATAAATAAAAGTAAAATATGAACCATTAAATACATATCCAAAATTTATTTTGAAAGTGTTAGATTTTAATGGTTGAAGTTGAATATTCATACCAAAAATGATTTATCATAATTATATATATAATTATTATTTAATTCCAAAAATCATTATTTTAAAATTAATTTATTAATTTAAAAGCTAATATTTTGAATGTTATATATATTATAATATCATAAATTTTAAATAATATATCTCCATAAAAATATATTTGTTTATATATAAGAAATTACAATTCATGTTTTGGTTATGGCTTCCTAACTATCAAATCGTGGAATATTGGATCGTGTTTTTTACGCACATATTTAAATGGCAAGTAAGCAAGCATTCTCGTCCATTTAAATTCACCCAACCATTCACTTCAAATCATATATGTAACAAGACCCCTATGGCTATAGCGTTGAAATCCATAAATATTATCACACATCTAGATAATTGGAAAAAAAAATGAAGGACTATATGAGTCAAGCATAAATAGCAACACAGGCGCTATCTTTTAAAAAAACATACATTGACACAGGAAGATTCCACTTGTATAGGGAAGAAGTATGGAGGACGACCGACGTCACACTAATGGTGCTCACTTGGAACGTGAAGGCGACAGGAAAAAGAGGGCAAGAGAAAAAATATATCAACTAAAGTGATACGTCCCCTCATACCCTGCCACGTTCCAATCCTCCCGCAGCTAAGCCACGATCAAGATCAGCACACGTGGTGTCAGAGGTTTTTTTTCAAAATATAATTATTTTTAAAAATTATAAATTTAAATAAATTTATATAATTCATAAAAAATTTTAAATTTATTTTTAAAAATAATATCATGGAACCAAATGGTACTAGTCAATTACTAAAGAGAAAGAGAGTAGGTCATTGCAAAAATTAGTCCATAGTTAGAGCATCTCCAATCTATATTAGTTAAAGTGACTAGTTAAAGTTATTTTTAACTTGTTACAGTATTATTTTAGATAATAGTACTTCAATCCTGCATCATCTATATTTTTGCTTAACTTTTATTTGTTATAATATACCACTACCGTTTGTTTTTTTGCTTGGGCGGTGCGATGACAGAAAATCCAGGGCGACATGATCAGATCGAAGCTCCTTGGCCACCACCGACTTTAGCTCGTCGCAGATCAGATCGACACGACGCCATCTCCAGGGTGCATCGCAGCGGCCGCAGATTCGAACCCGATGGCGACCATGGCGGTGGCGGTGCTGCGCGCGAGGCGGGCTCGCTTCCTGGAGGCGTGGTCAGACTCGCGACGGGGGGGAGGGAGGGGCGGTGCGACGGGGCAGTGGGAGGGAGGTGGCGGTGTGACGGGGCAGATGGAGGGCAGAGGGTGGAGCGACGGCTGACGGTGGAGTGACTAAGGAAGGGGGCGGCGCTATGGGGAGAGAGGGAGGAGTCCTGAGAACGTAAAGTTAAGGATAAAGTTTGTAATTTTGAAATAGGGTTAAATTGAAAGTTGATGTGGCAGTTTAGGTATAGATAAATCTAAAGCTAAATTTAAATAAATTTTTTGCTTTGGCTATTCATATAACTAATAGATTGGAGAGAAATTTAAGCAATTTTTTACTATAACTTTTACTATAAATAATGGATTGGAAATGGCCTTACATTGCTATATCTCTATATAAACACGTGGATCAGTGGATGTAAAAAATGCAAAACCAATTAATAAAAAACTTCCCTTTTTCATTCCTTAATTTGTAGATAGAAGTATGAAGTATGCCAACCATCTCCCAATTACATCATTTTTGTGTTTATTAAAAAGAGATTGAGGTTGGCATGGCATTGCCACTGCTCACTAGTCAACAGGCTACTGATGCAACTTTTTACATGCAAGACCTTCACTTAATCTATGACAATGCCTCATGGGACCATGGGATTCATCAACAGAATGCCAATTTACGAGCCACATAAAGGGTATTAGTGATGGAGTTCTTTTAGAGAAATGCCTATAGACTATACTTTAAAATGACGCGTTTCAACCAAATCGAAAAGTTCTTTAAAATTGTTTAGTGACTTGAATTAAAAAATGAGAAAATTATAAGAGAAAAACTTACCATCAAATATATGAGTGTGATCGAACAAAAATCTAAATTGGATTTTGGAGCAAGGTCATACATGAAAATTAATTAACACTTTCATAATGACCTAAAGTTAATATCTACTTAATTTTGAGATATTTTCTTATTTTTTGTTTTAAAAGCTATATTAGCACATTTTTCCTTTTTTTATTTCGACTTTTCAAATTTAAGATTTATTTTATTTTATTTCTGTTTTTTTGGTATTCAATTTTTTTATTTTTCTATTTTAGATTTTCATTTTTTTTTAGTTTCCACTTTTTTTAAAGATGTTTTCAAGGTTTTCAAAATTTTACTTTTGTTTTAGTTTGTGCTTTTAATTTTTAATTTTTTTATAATTAGTTTTCAAATTTTGATTTTTTGAGTTTTTTAGAAACATATCTTGATTTTACTATTTTGTTAGCACAAAATAATTTTTATCACTTTTAACAAAAAAACCCATTTGTTTCAAAGTGTTGGCTAAGCGATATTGCACTATACAAAGAGCAAGGTGTCATAACAACTCATGGTAAAAGGGATAAAGGCATGTTATCACGATCTAGATTTTTAATCCATAGAAATCGGTAAGTAAAACCCTATACCTGCACCGGTAGGGACAAAGGATGGGTAATAATATCTCGAAAAGGACCTTAATACGGGTGTCATCTCATATCTACACCGTACATATCACACACAAATATAGAAATCTCAATCAAATAATACATATATACATAGTTATTCCCCTACGGGATTATATTATGTTATTTTAATCCAAACAATGTAAACAAATACAAACAAGGTTTTCATTTCTGGTGAACCTCTTAGCTTCTGTAAGTACCTGAAACAAACAGACAAGCAATAAAAGGGATGAACGGCCATAGCTTAATATGAATCATGTTTTCCTAACCCATCCCAATTAGGGATGACAATCCTGGCCTGAACCACCCCGATCCGAGTCCTTTTTCCTCGCTTCAATTCACTCCGATGAGATAATGGGGCGGTCACGGATATTGGCCGCCCTGCCTCGCCCCGATTTTTTCAAAGATTTTTAAACGATTTTGCTTTAAAATACTCGATCTGACTCGCCCTGACCTGATCCCGCCCTAATCCGCCGTACTCATTAGCCCTGTCCCGACTCAAACACATCCGGTGTAGGTTCGGGTCACACACTACCTGGTCCTGACCCACTTCGTTGATATCCATAATCCCAATGCATATACTAGTTTAGGCTTGTGCTCGTGTAATGTTACATGTAAATCGCCAACTCAATCATATACTCATGCATGAAAAGATAAGAACAAGTCTCTCAGGTAATTCCAAATGTTGCCCCTCAGGAACGGTAGCCTCTTAGGCTCTACACAAATCTTGCCTCTCAGGACCTCAATAGTAACCTCTCGGACATATCAAGGTAGCCTCGCAGGCCCATGTGATCACTAGGTACTATCATTCATGCAAACATGACATCTCATGTAGTTACCACACGTAGTTAACATGTAAGAGACAACAACCATGACATTTTATGCCCATTCCAAACACGTGAAATCAAACAAGATATATATGCAACATAAAAGACAAGCTAGACTTCTCAAAACCCATCAAACTCATAAGCTCCCAACCTTAAATCCCCCCCCCCCCACTGGAGTGTTTATAAAGTTTGAGGACCAAACCCCAAAGAAACTACGAGAAAATGGCTGAAAACAAGCCTTGCTCAACTAAAATTCAATTGACATCTTATTCGACCACCTTGGTCATTAAAATGCTTTGGTTGATGTTAGGGGGTTTTTTGAACCTTATTTTCATGTCAAATGAAAAGATATTATATGGAAAATAAACATGATTTTACATTTATTTTGATACAATTGATTGATTAGTGAACTAACCCCATACATAGTGAATGTAGAGCCTTTTGTATTGTTTGTGGTGTTTTTGTATAAAAAATATGTCAAACACAATGTTCAAAGAAATAAGGAAGGAATGCATAACCAACGTCAAAGAATGGCCAATTAAAATTTAGAGAATGACCATGAAGATTTTGAATGACCAGATCAATCGACCACACTTTTGGGAACTTTTGGTCATTTGAAAAGTTGAAGGTGGTTAATTAAATTTTCAGTTGATCAAATTGATTGACCAAGTACAGTTTCTACGCAGAGTGCACTATAGTTCAACGGATCTCTTAAATATGCCACTTGTATGGTTCATAGTTCTTTACTAAAATGATCAAATGACTTTTCTTCATGTATTATGAGAGGGAAACGTAATTCAAATGTTGGAGGGAACGGTTATTGAGTGGTTGCACAGTTGGTTGCTTGATGGACGGAAACAAAAGGGATGCGAGATGACTTTTGAGAGGAATTGATCGGGAGAGTGAAAAGGGGAGTGTTTTGGGATCTCAATGGCAAGAATACTGGTATTCTTTGGTACAATGTTTGCTTAAATCTCCACGGAAGGAGGATGGATGTTGATGCAAACTTATGATTTTCATTTCTTTTATGATATGTTAATTTGAATTCTCTTACTTATTTATCAATTCTCTTGAATGTGCATGTTAAAATTAAGCTGACCATTTTAATTCTCGTATAAGGTTTATCAATTTTGGATCGAAAGATAATGTTGATAGTCGTATAGTTAAAAGAGTTGACTTGAGAAGAATATAATTTACGAAAGCTAGTATTCTCATCTTATAACTTAGTTAAGATTGGTGTGATACCAATCTACACTTAAACAACTTAACCATTTAATTGGTTGCTCATATCCTAGGATTTACACACAGCTAAATCACCCGAAATAGGCTAGTTTATGTATAAATATTAAATTTTAGATAAAAGAGAAATTTAAATTATCATAAATATCGAATGCGTAATTCTCCCGTAAGAAGGCTAGTGTAGTTCTCAGTGAGCACGTTTGGCTTTTTTTCGTCTTTCCTTTCCAACGTCTCAATTTATTGCCATAGTACATACCTGACTATGGGGAGGGCCTCTGTCCATGGACGAAGAAGGATGTATTCTGATGGAGATTTAATGTGTATACCGTTCATTCGAACATCCAATAGTTCAATGTACTGCAGGAATTGAGGATGATGTCCTGGCTCAGCCGACGCTAAGCGCCGTAATTTGTTTTTTTTTTGTTTTTTTTTTAAATCTTCACATACAAGGAACAAAACGACGCCGTTGTTAGTATTTTAAAAAAGAAAAAGATTATACTTATATTTGCCGTCAAAGCCGAAGGTCTCTTAACGGATCTCTCCGGCGTCGCGCTAGGGTTCGATCCTTTACGCACGATTTACACTATCAACATCCCCTCTGGCCTCTTCACCATCTGTTTTCTTCTTCTCCTTCGGACTGGATCTCCCTTCTCTCTTCTCTCTTCTTACCCGTAGAGTCTCCCTCCTCTTTCATTCACACTAGGGTTTACAGAGAGCTCTGTAGCGAACAGCGATGGGAATTTGGGACAGATTGGTTGACGATGGGAACCAAGGAGGAGGCGAACAGAAGCAGGGGACGAGGACGAAGGGGAAGCACGACAAGCCCAAGCCCTGGGACGACGACCCCAATATCGATCATTGGAAGATCGAGAAGTTCGACCCTGCCTGGAACGAAGGCGGCATGCTCGAAGTCAGCTCCTTCTCCACTCTTTTCCCTGCTTACCGAGGTATTACAAACTCTAACCCCAGGTCACCCCTCTCTCTCATTCTCTCATACCATTGTTGCAGCATTTTAATACCCATACTCCCTGTGTGTTGAGCTTCGGATCTGCATGGTATTGATACATTCACGCTTTGTTGTCTTAAGTTAATTTGTACTGTTATTTAGATCGGGTCGCCTGTGGATGAATGATTTATCATTGATGGAACATTTACGCTGTTGTTGTCTTAAGTTAGTTTATACTTTTAGTAGGACTCGTGTCGTGTCAGCATTTAGGCAATGCCGCAGGTGTAATGGCGTCAGTCTAGACAATCTTGTATCACCAAGACTTATTGCACTCTTGATGTCTTTACTTTATATTTTCCAGTGGCACAGTAAAATTGGCTACTTATTATGGGCATTCAACACCTTTTCCTGTGCAGAAAAGTATTTACAAGAAGCCTGGCCTGTGGTAAAAAGTGCATTGAATGCTCATAGCATTTCTTGTGAGCTGAATCTGGTACGTGCTGTACTTTGTTTTTATTCATGGTTAGTTTTCGTTAACAACATTTCTTATATTTGTGCCAAATATGATATCTTCTTGCTACCATTGAATTTTGTTGTTATATATAGTTATTTCTCCCAGAGAATTATTGTTACATGGAAGTATGTATCCATTAGATTCATGCATCTAATTTTGTTTTGTTAACCTAGATTCTTGCATCTATTGAACTTTTATATTAGTGGTTTGTATCAATTTATCATCACAATTCCTATAATGATCCTACTTCTCAGTCATCACAATTCGACCCTTCACATGCAAATTCATCTGATATCATTTTATAAATTTCTTTTTTTTTTAAACAAGTAAAAAAACTTTATTCGGCAAACCAAGCACACAAGAAGTGCACAAGGAAAAGATTACACCCAATCTAAAAAGAAACAAAAACAACTAGCTTTAAAGGAACAAAAATCAAAAAGCTCTGGCACCGAAAATAATCTAAAGACTCCATTAACAAACATCTTATCAAGAAGAGAACCAAGGAAATGGGACTTAGGTGCTTCCACACTGAGCTCACATTACTCGAATTGTCGTGCATTCCTCTCGCGACAAAGACACCATAAAATGCAATGAAGAATAGCCCACTAAATCACAAATCGCCATCCACACTCCCGTACTAGCAAGAAATGAGGTCTCAAACACTTTGAGATATCACCCAGTGAAGGCCAAATAATCCAAGAATCAGATTTTAGAGGCTAGAGCATCTTGGAAATATGGCAGGGGAGAAAAAGATGATCCACAGACCCCCCATCCATCTTGCACATGCAACACCTGTTCATAAGACATACCATACTGCTATAAATTATTTGTAGTTACAATTTTTCCTACGACAGTGGTCCAAACAAAGAAAGCTACCCTACGAGGAACCTTAGCTTTCCAAATGCCTCTCTAAGGATAACAACCAAACCCAATAGGGCAGAGAATAAAATAGAAAAACTTCACATGAAAGCCTTTAGATCGATTAGGACCCCAACACATCTTATCCTTCCTAGAACTAGAAGGAATGATAGAATATGACAGATCAAAGAAAAACGAGAAAGCTTTCACTTTTCAATCCTAAGTTGATCAGGTAAAGCTCACCCAAGGTTCAAAAATACGGAACGCGGTATAGTACAGAATCGAAGCTGTAGGGCGAGGCGGGCGCCTTGAGGCGGTTGAGGTGGGTGCCTCAACGTCGACAATTTTTTAAAAATATATACAAAATATAAAAATCAAATGAACAAACTTAGTTTTACTATAAGTATTAAAGGCATATTCAGAAATTTAAAATTAAGTTTAATTATTTAACTTAATTTATAAAATAATATATAATATAACATTAAACTTAATTTTTAATATAACATTTAGTCAAGTATAAAATTTAATTTTTAAAATAATAAAATCATAAAGTCATAACTACATAATTAAAATTTAAAATTAAATCAAATTATTTTAATTAATTTATAACATTTATATATAATATACCATTAATATATAACTTAATATATAAAATTTTAACAAAGAAATGCATCAACTGCTACGGATCGACGACGATATTGGAGCAATAGACGAGCCGACGACGACGTTGGAGCACTGGATCGATCGACGACGCTGCACTGGACGGACGATGACGCGTTGGATCGATGACTCGTTTGCCTGCGATGACCCGTCTGCCACTCTGCTTGCGATGACGCTGGATCGACGATGCATTTGCCTGCAACGATGCCGTTACAACGATCGGACGACGACGAGGATGAGGACGCTACTTTGACTCTTCGATGCAAGGCGCGATGTGATGCGAGGCAACTTAAAATTAAGTTAGACTTTTAATTCGACTGTTTTTTATTTATGACGTGTCATTCAACGTTGCGGCCGCCTCATTAGTGGTACAGGATGAGGCGCCGAAATGGCCAGCCTCAGGCCACCTCACCCGTGTGAGGCGGCCGACGACCAGTGCGAGATCTGGTGCGATGCCTCAACGCAGCTTGACGCCGAGGTGGGCCAGGCGGCGCCTCAAGGCGCTGCCTCAGCCCGTATTTTCGAACCATGAGCTCACTTTCTAGTGCACAAGCCTCAGAAACGAACAAAAGTTGCTGCAAAAAAGCATCAACAAGGCAAGCAATG
This sequence comes from Taxillus chinensis, assembly GCA_023512835.1. NCBI lineage: Eukaryota > Viridiplantae > Streptophyta > Magnoliopsida > Santalales > Loranthaceae > Taxillus > Taxillus chinensis. Next base: position 19,724,872 of record CM042085.1, on the reverse strand, counting down.
TGATATAACATAATCTAATGCCTGGAAATTCTGGGTGGTCGAATTGCTTGTGTAGAAGCCCATCCTTGACCCATTCCTATCATATCAGATAGTATTCCTGAAGGGTACCAAAGGGCTGAAACTCAAATTCATTGTTTTCCCCCTAACAATTGAAATCGCTAGCCTTGGTGGGACGATCTAAATGGAAATGTGGCCTTTCTTTCTTCTCTCTTCCCGTGGTTATGACTTCTTAGCTAGAGTGGATCCAAAGGAATTTCCTTTGGAGTTCCAATGTGGATGTGCCTAAAATTTATTTGATTTACTGGGATATATTGAGCAATCCTCTTTCCTATGGTGATTTTGCCATTAAGAAGTTGTGCAGATTTAATGCACCTCTTCTAGGAAAATGGTTATGGCGTTTTGGGGAGGAGCGGGGGGCCCTATGGCAAAAGGTGATTGCGGTGAAGTATGGGGTTTTTGATGGGAGTTAGATCTATGCCTCATGGATCTAATGGCATGGGGTTATGGAAATTAATCCGTGTGCGGTGAGATCCTTTTTTTCATTTTGTGGTGTTTGAGTTGGGAGATAGTATTTTCATTCACTTTTGGGATGATGTTTGGTGTGGTGAGTCTCTCTCAAAGTCCGTTTATCCAGAGATGTATCGGATTGCGTGTTTTCCTAATGTTTTTGTGATTGACGTTTGTTGCATGAAAGGTTCTACAATGCTGTGGGAGGTGTTGTTTTCTTGGGTGGAGGGATATTTGGTTCTTGGAGGATCTTGTGAAGATTTTTCAAGAAAGTTATGGATTGAATAGTGGCTGATTTCATATAGGAGATCAAATAGTGGCTGATTTCATATAGGAGTTCGCTCGGCATGCTGTTAGGGTTTTGGATTGGCCAGAAAATTAGGTGGAGGGAGGGAGGGATATTTGGTTATGGGAGGATCTTGTGAAGATTTTTCAAGAAAGTTATGGATCGTCAGAATTTCAAATTCTAAATGAGTTCCTGAGAATATTTGGTTTTGGGAGGATCTTGGGAAGATTTTTCAAGAAAGTTATGGATTATCAGAATTTCAAATTCTAAATGAGTTCCTGGGGATAGTGGCTGATTTCATATAGGAGTTCGCTCGGCATGCTGTTAGGGTTTTGAATTGGCCAGAAAATTAGGTGGAGGGAGGGAGGGAGGGATGGAGAGATATTTGGTTCTGAGAGGATCTTGTGAAGATTTTTCAAGAAAGTTATGGATCGTCAGAATTTCAAAGTTATAGGAGTTCGCTCGGCATGCTGTTAGGGTTTTGGATTGGCCAGAAAATTAGGCACTTTTATTTCAAGATTAAAGGAAGAATTAAAAATAGAGGTATATATACATAGATCACGTTACGTATTCAAGACAACCTTGTTGGCTCTTGAATTTGAATCAAAACTCAGTTCATCAAAAGGGCCCAAGCCCACTTTAGTTCCACGGCCCGATAATACTCAAAATAATTATAATCGCCCTAGTATGACCTCTTCCTATAGACCACCGCCATTGAGCTTTTATTACCCCAATGAATGTCAACATTGATGTGTGAAGGGACTCTTTTGGATGTCGTGTTAAATTTACACCTGGTCATGAATGCTGTTATTCCTTTTCTTAACTGAAATTCATAGAAGATAATGAAGAAAATTGTGAGGAGATCGAAGGAGAACCATCCAAAATGGAGAACAAACAGGTGGAGATATCCTTTCATCAAATCACATATCACAACACTAACACAGTCATGTGGTTTTGTGTAACCATCATGGGGTGTAGTGTTCTAATTTTGGTGGACAACGATTCTACACACAACTTCATCTTGACATGGCTTGTGGGAGGTCTCTCATTTTGGTGTTACTATTCGAAATGGGGCTGTCATTCTCTGTATCCAAATGCCCGCCCTCATCATCAAGCAAGACTTTTTTTTCCAATGACTCGGCTGTGCAGAAATTGTTCTGGGAATCACTTGGCTTGCATCATTAGAAATGATAGAGGTGAATTGTTTCTCAAATTCAATTGTAAGTGCTGACAAGTGAAGTTTTTTGGGGTTAAAAATACAAAAGATGGTTCACCGTGTACCTCTTTAACCCTAATTTCCTCCATATCTTCAGTACATTCAACCACTACCAACCAAACTGCGCAACAAATTTTCCAGAATTTTCACTCCGGTTTTTCAAGGACCTTCTTCTTTACCCCCACCTAGATCTCATGCACATTTCATTCCACTAATTTCAAATTTTACACCCCCAAATTTAAGTCCCTATCACTATATGTATCATAAAAAAATGAAATCGTGAAACAACCTGCTGAGCCAAAGGGGGTTTATCCGTCCAAGTAGTAGTCCTCTTACAATACCTAACAAATACCCAATTCAAGTAGTAGACGAATTGCTAGATGAGTTACCTGGTGCCATAATCTTTTCCAAAATTAATCTCTGGTATGGATATCATCAAATTAATGCAACCAAATGAAATATACAAGACAACATTTTGTATCTACTTGGGGCATTATGAATTATTGGTTATGCCTTTCGGATTGACCAACACCCCCTCCACTTTTCAGGCGTTGATGAATGACCTTCTAAAGTTATATCTACGTAAGTTTATTGTTGTTTTTTATGGCAATTTAATCTAAAGTTCATCAAAATAGCATGAGGAACATCTCTCAATAACTCTACATCTACTTGCAGTGAATCAGTTTTTTTCTAAGCCGTCTAAGTATATTTTTAGTCAACCAAAGATTTGCCTTTCTAGGCTATGTTGTCTCAGCTTATGGAGTTTTTGTAGATTAAGGCAAAGTTGTAGCAGTTTTTAACTGGCTAGAATAATCCTTTGTAAAAGAATTGCGAGGAATTCTTCAATTAATTGGGTATTATCACCGATTTGTTAAATATTATGGTTTCCTTGCTCGTCCTTTAATAGAATTGACTAAAAAGGATGCCTTTAAGTGGTCTCATGAGGCTGAAGAAGTATTTAGTCATCTAGGATGCCTTTGACCACAACACCTGTCCTACATCTATCAAATTTTAATGAGACCTTCACGATGGAATGTGATTCCTCTACGATGGAATTGGTGCTATGCTTTTGCAGTCCAATCATCTAGTGGCTTATTTTAGTAAGGGATTTTCTTTTTCTAACAGATTTAAGTCCACCTATGATTGGGAATTGCTTGCTTTAGTTCTTGCCATACAAAAGTGGTGACACTATCTATTAGGGCTGCAATTTACTGTTCGAACAGTTCGTAAGAGTCTGTCCCATCTATTGGATCAATGAATCTCCACCAGCACTTAGCAAAGTTTTTTTTTAACATTATTACCATTTGATATTGTAATCCAATACAAAAATTGGGACACAATAACACTGGTGCAGATGCTTTTTCATAACGTTCACCACAGGCTGAATTGCTGGCCCTTGCAGTTCCTTAGTCGACGACTTCAGCAATTGGATGAAATTGTTGCAACAAGACCCATACACCCACTAGATTCTGCATTCCAAGTCTACAAATCCACTTTCTTATCTAGAATTTTACTTGGTAGGGGATAAGCTTCTTTTCAAAGATTGTTGGGTAAATTTAGCTGTTCCAAAATTGAGAGAAAAAAAATCTTATAAGCCCATGATACTCCAACAGCTGGCCATGGCGAATTTGCCAAAACTTTGAAATGAATTACTTCGTAATTTTATTGGCCGTAGTTGAAGGTAACAATCCGACAGTATGTGCAAAATTGCATGACCTGTCAATGATGGAAAGACATCTCTTTAGATTTTATATCTAGTCCTCACAATGCTCTCTTCGAAAATATTTCCTTTTTCTGAGATTATCATATTTAGCAAAATTTTTTGTCACTTTTTTTTGTTTAGAGATATCACATTTTCACGATAAGTTCAATCAAATAACATTAAATAAGATTAAGAATTAGTTCTACTTAGAATATGATCCAAAAAGAACATATTCTAGCTGTGCAACAACTGTTTCAAATGTACCACCCGCAATCAATGATATTTGAATTTATGGTACAACCTGATACATCATTGGCGAAAGTTTGGTGATTCGAAGGTGCTGAAAGTTTTGGTCCAACGAAGATAATTGGGAAGAGTATGATTTGTTTCACCAACAATTTCCAGCATTTTGACTTGAGGACAAGTATGTCTTTCAAGAGGAGTGCAATGAAATGAATTCTAAACCAATTGCTACATATCAAAGAAGAAATAAAATTTAAATGAGTATGGTTCCTAAAAGGTTGTATTTTTATTATTAATTATTGTGTTAATTAATAGATATTTATATGAATCTTTTATGGGTAGTTACGAGTGAATTATGGTTTAGTTTTAATAGGCAGTTACTATAATCAATATGTCGTAACTATTATGTCCCCATCTATATAGTTGGGCAAACATATTTATAATAAGATGTCTTTTATAAAATAAAGTGTAACCTCCTGATAAATTTCAGGGTATCTCTTCTTACTAGAATCTGGCATGATTTAAATCACATCGTCTTTAATTACATGTAACATATCTATGTACCATGGCCAGGTTTGAAGGTGCCAGTTAGAATCTGAATCCATGTGAAACATTGTACTTATTGAATTATACAAACTGTCTGGAAATGTATTTTGATTGGGTGGCAAGTTTATACCCCAGATAAATGAAATGATGGGTGGGGTGTGGCTCTATAGCCAATTTTGTCTTTGATGGACTTTGGTTGGAATCATATTGAGGATTTTTCTTTGGTTTTCATATATTTGTTTTTTTGGATATTGTCCTTCCCTTAGATTGAACCCACACAATGTATTGGAGATGAGTGACTGGTATTTATTTTTATAATCCCGCAAATTCTGCCTGTTTAGTTACTGGCTTACCATTGCTATTTTTTATCATTTTAGTTTTCTTTATGGGTTTTCCTTTATAGATGTAATATTATTAGTCTGAAATCTTGTGCTATGGGGTTTTAAGTTCATCACATTTTTATTGTTTTGTTTTGCTTTGCATGACTTCTTCTAATCCTGTGTGCTAATTGTATCTCAGGTGGAAGGATCTATGACCGTATCTACAACTAGAAAGACTAGAGACCCTTATATTATTCTTAAAGCAAGGGACCTTATTAAACTCCTCTCACGTAGTGTTCCAGCACCTCAGGTATGATTCTTTTCTCGATTTATTCCGTTTTCTACCTAGAGTAAAAAAAATCCATTTCTTTCTCTATTAGAGAAGAGGCCTATTCACATAAATAGGGAAGTTCAACGAGTTATGTGATCAGACCACTTTTCCCCTCAAATGGCGGGAAGGTCTAGTGATACTTTAAAAAAGTGAGTTTTTTCTAATTGCAGTTGCAAACTATTATGAGATCATTAGTCATATGTGCTGATTTTGTCTACTCCCTCTGTTGCATTCCTTCTATTGTAGCCTATTTGTTTGAAATAGCTTTCCATTTCTTATTGATTAGAATAAGCTTTGCGATTGATTCTATTTTTGAAAACTGAGTACAGTTAGGTTTATGAAATTTAATGACAATTGCTGTATTTATGCTTTCATCAAGTGCTCAAACAACTCTTTTTTTGATAGGCATTGAAGATACTTAATGACGACATGCAGTGTGACATCATCAAGATTGGCAACCTTGTTCGTAAGAAGGTGCATATCTCTAGATTTTTTGTCAAATAACTTGTTTTCCAAGAGAACTACCATGCTGGATTCTTTGGATAGTTACTATGTTCAAAAAATTGCAATTGCATCAGTTGAATTTAGGAAGTAAACGGTACCTTTTAGGTTGAACTCTTATCAGTCTGTTTCATTGGGGATTCACTCTCAGCTGATAATATAACCAAAATAATTAGCTGAATTAAATTAGAAGCTTGCTACACATGTTCTTTGTAAATAACATGCTTAAATCTTAATGATGATTTGGAAAAATTAGGGATATATATATATATATATATTATTTTGCGGTATGTATATTGTTTTCTTGGCCGGTACCTTTCCCTGTAGATTCTTTGTACACTCTTTTATCATGTATATATGTAATATTTTGAGGTTGTACTAAGTTTGAAAGGGCTGTCCTTATATAGTTGCATTGTTGGGCTAAGTGCATAATGGTTGTGAGATGTGAAAACAATATTTATGGAACCAAATCCTAGGTTTGCAAAACTTGAGGGATAGAGAAGTGATGAGACGTAAACACAGATTATAGTGCTTTGACAGATGTCTTGGTTTTTACTACACTTACGTAGTTTTATTAAACTACTTTAGCTTTGATTTGAATAGACTGACAAAAGCATAAAGTTGTTCTATAAATGATAAATCATACGACAATCAACCCAAATCTTGATGCCATATTCTTGATGCTGGTGTAATGGTGTCAGTCACGAAAATTTGGTATCACCAAGACTCATCACTCAATGTATATGGTTGTAAAAGTGAATCATTGGTTTGAAGTGTTTTGTTCCTAATCCCTGTCTTTGTCTGCAGGAGCGCTTTATTAAAAGAAGACAGCAACTTGTAGGCGCGAATGCTGCTAATTTAAAGGTGCACGATCCTTCATCGATTTGACACTTTCATCACTAAAAAGGCTTTATTGATCACTTTGTGGATTTAATTATTCCAAAGTGCATGTTGCTGTTGCATTATTCCTGGTTCGTTGTCTCTTACAATTTTATTTGGTTGCAGGCATTGGAGATTTTAACTGGTTGCTATATTCTTGTTCAGGTATACCATTTTGGATTTTATTTTCACTGGGAATATAGGAGATTAAATTAGTAAACTATTGTTTCTGTGTGAGTAGGGAAATGCAGTTGCTGCTATGGGTTCATTCAAGGGTCTAAAACAAGTGAGAAGGGTTGTGGAAGAATGCATGTTGAATAAAACTCATCCTGTACTGAATATTAAGGTGATTAGGACAGGCTACTACTTTGATTTTGGCGTTTCATATTTTTTATTTGATTTTTTATTTATGAACAATCATTTTGCTTCTTTCTGTTGGAAAACAGAGTTTGATGGTTAGGAGAGACCTTGCAAATAATCCTGCATTGGCAAATGAGAACTGGGATAGGTTTCTTCCTCAGTTTAAAAAGTACGGCATTGCAAGTATCATTTTTTCTAGCATTAGTTGAACTTTCTGTTTTCTCGTTTTGAACGTTTCCAAAATTTGTATCTATTCTACCAGATGCCAGAATTTCTCTTTAAATTTTGATATTTGATCCGTCAATATTCTGAGTAATCTTCAAATATATTATTTGAACAAATTTTGGCTATGATTTTATTCTCCCTAATTTACCCCAGGATTGCTGATGCAGGAAAAATGTCAAATCCAAGAAAGTTAATATTAAAAAGAAGAAGCCATATACCCCTTTCCCGCCACCTCAGCCACCTAGTAGGGTAAGCTGTACTACTTTCTAGATATGTTGTTCTTTGCCTTAGGAGACTCACTGCCTCAAACACATTTCTGTCATTGCTACATCTCGTTCAATGAAATGATATGCCATGTAAAGTCGACAGCATTAATGGGCTTTTTATTTGATAAAGTCGACAGCATTTTTTACCTATTTACCCCCTTCTCTTGCTTTATTTTCTCTCTTATCTTATCTTCTTGTTGATCAAAAACTTTTTGGACGCCTTATTATAATTCAATTACTATTTTTTTCCCTGAAAGTGGAGTTAGTTATAATAAATTTTGTTGTTTTCAATCCCTGCCAGATGGCTTGGTAACGTAATCATTATCTAAACGTGCTTTGTTTGGGAATGTCAGATTGACCAACAAATTGAAAGTGGTGAATACTTCTTAAGTGAGGAAAAGAAGAAAGCCAAGTCATGGCGAGAGAAGCAGCAGAAACAGGCTGAGAAAACAGCTGAAAATAAAAGAAAAAGGGAATCTGCATTTGTCCCCCCTGAGGTTTCGTAAATGAGCACTTGATTGCTTTATCATTTATTTGACTCATATTTTGTAACATCATTTTGGCCTCAAATCTTATTTTGCAACCTCTGCAGGAGCCTGTTGATCAAAGTAATGATAAATCTGGAGATGTTGATAATGATGTTGCAGGCATGGCCATGTCTTTGAAGGTAATTAAATTGGTGCCTTTATTTGTCGCTCTCTGTTTTCATCCCTTCTCAAAGAGATTTTCTCTCAAAATATTTCTTTATTCACTTGGGTTTAGTATAGATTGAAATCCAGTTCAGATTGTCATCTCATTTAGTACAATTGGGACGCCCCAATTCTGACATGCGGTTTGGAGGGAACTGGGAAGTAATATGGGGGTCATAATTATGAAGTTTTCAATACAATAGTTTAAATTTTCAATCAATATTGTCGCTACATGGTCAATGGGTGCGACTCTGCCTATGTCCTAATTTTGAAATATTTATTGTATGCCCATACCTTTATCTTTGGATGTTTATAATGTTTGACTGAATTTGTTGGATCTGCTTTGTTGCAGAGAAAGGCTGATGAGAACGCAAATGCTGAAGCATATATTGCCTGATTATCGATAACCTTGACTATGGAGCCCAGATGGATGGAGTTCTTTGATATATACCTTCTTGAATGGCTGATAAGTTCGTTTGTGTGGCTGAATGGGTGTTATAGCCTTGCGCGGTCATCAGTCAAAGTGTTCTTTAACCCTGATGTAAGTAAAAGTAACACATGGTTTTAACAAGTCAATTCTGAAACATCATTGTGCTTGTTACTGTTGACTACTTTTTGGGTCACTGTCAACCAAGGATGAATTTTTACCTAAAAATTGATGTAAAATTTATCTCAGTATGGTGTGTGTGTTTTATTTGTTCTTTTTGGTAAGAAGGTTTGGTAAAATTACTTAAGAAATTTTAAGTGTTTTTTTCCTTCCGGATAGGAGCTAATCAATGTTGTATGTTAGAGCATGTTTGGTATGTGTTTTGGTTTTCTGTTTTAAAATGTTGTACTCAAAAATAGTGGGTATTGTGTGTTTTCAGTGAAATTAAAAACGTTTTTGTGTTTGGTGTGTGTTTTTGCAAAAAAGTTTTTTTTTTTTTTTTTTTACACCGGAGAGAAAGGCGGGAGATCTGGCAGCGGCACCGGAGAGATCGGGGGCGTGCCGGGTAGGTCGCGTGTGCGGGGAGGGGGGGTGTCGAGCCGAGGTCGCGCGTGGGGGGGTCGAGTTGAGGTCGCGTGCGCAAGGGGGGCCGATCTGACGGGCAGGGGGGGTCGAGCCGGGGGTCGCACAGCGGCGTTGGGGAGATCGATCCGGGGGGGGGGGGCAGCGGGGTGCGCGCTAGAGTTGAAAACGTTTTTGGTAAATCGAAAACACCAAATTGGTGTTTTCTATTTTTTGCACTCAAAATCAAAACGTTTTTGAAAATTAAAAATAAAAACAACAGCCAAACAAATATAACGCGTGTTTTTTGCTTTTAGAAACAGAAAACCAAAAAAAAGTTGCAGTACCAAACAAATGTCTTACATTGTGGTCTCTGTTTCAATTTGGCTGGTAGAATGGAATATTTCTGGTTCATTTTGGCATATCGTTTTGGGTTTATGGCAAATTACAAGTGCAATTTCTCAAGGCCCAGGGAAAAAAATTATGGTTTGAGAAATTAGATTATCAAGTGATTAGTTAATTTAGAACCAATAATGCAAATGTGGTTAGTATTTCTAAGAATATCCTGTATATGAATAATATATATATAAAGCTACAGAACAACGGAAGATTAAAATCTTATTATATATATTTTTGACAAGAAATATATGCTAATTTAAAATCTTATTTAAATTAAAGTTATTGGGATAACGATGTGGAATGGTAGAAGATTCTTATCGGGAGGGATGATGATTTGGTGACTCGCCTGGTAATTTTTGGTCATCTTCTCTTCCTGTTATGGAGTCGACTCTGTTTGTGGCATGGTCTAGCGCTGCTGTTTCGATACCTCCTTTGGCTTTCTACTATGGGATCAATTATTCACGTAGGGCTGTCCCTCTCATGGCCTTGAATCGGAGCTGAGTGATTGCGTCTCGGCCATATTGCCTTTGCTATTTTGTCTCAACTGATTAGTGCTTTTGGTGCCAGTGCTCGTTTTGCTTAGGGCTCTCTTGTTTCACCTAGTTCTGCCTCAAACGCAGGTGGAAGTGTTACCTGTTACTAGCGGCAGATAGTTGTAGTTGTCGACTTTAGGCATTGTATGTGCATGCTACCTGCTTGTTGGAATTCCTCCATCACGATGACATCATCGATTTGCTTTACGACTGGCATTCTTCTATTTCGTCCGAAATCTAAAAACTGGCCGAAAATAATCTAAATGTACCAAAACGATCGAAGGCAATATAGATGGGTGAGGTGTGGCTCTGACATTCCTGCCTTTGGAGACTAGTCAAATTCCTCATGTTGCGATGCTCAATTATGCTGCAGCAGAGGCTGCCCCTAGGGGAGGTGCAATTTCTGAGGTGATGTTAATGTATGACAAATCTATCTCTTGGCTTGCACAACAAAAGGAGGGTACATTAGGAACATAGAGTTACCTTTTGGTGGTGAAAGCATGATTGTTAATATTTCGAACTTCCTTTCCATTAAGGAAGCTGCCAGGATGTAATTCAAGTTTTGGCTAGCTTAATAAGTATAAAACATAGCCTATAAAAGGAAGAGCAAATAAAGAATGCATTCCATGTATGTCTCAACACAATTTGTTTGTCTAAAGTTGTGTGTAAATAAAGGTCAAATTTCTCTTGTCAAAATATTTCTTTCATAATAACATTGGAATATATTATGTGCTCCATATAGTAAATACGATTTTGATGTCATGTTTAGAGTGGAATGTGGACTATAAGCTATACCGCTATACAATAACATTGCTGGTTACAAAGTCTTTTCTTTTCTTCAAATCAATATGATAGTAAGTGTTACTGTGGGATATTTAAAAAAAAAAACAACACGGCAATCTTGGCGGGGATATTTTCATGAAGGAGAAGCCCGCATCACTATAAGGTTCTATTGCCGGCTGCCCCGAGGTCTCTGCCAAGTAAAATAGCTAGCCCATTAGTTTTCATTCACAATTGTCCCTTCGTACAGTAAGTGCAACACAATGGGATGAAAACTTTCAATGGCAGGTGATTAAAACCACATTTGGCTTGATACACTTACCATCCAAATCCACACAAACACCGATTGACATAGAAACGTGACCGTTCTTATCAACACAGCAAAAATAAACAACTTGGTATAAACATTAACATAGAAACATGACTGTCCGTGCAAACAATTTTTTTCTTTCTTTCCAGTTTTGATAGTCAGACAAAATTATTTGTTTTTGTATTTGATGTTCTGGAGTTTTATGATCCTACATCATAAGGTTCAAAATCAAATCCATTTGGCTGGATATTGTGTTGATGTGCATACAACATGCAAAAAGATTCAAGAAAGGTTGTAAGATCTTGATCATCTTGTTACCCATGTTGTGACTAGGTGATGTTAGTGGCCCATTCAAGTAGTAATCATTTTATTTATCCAATTTGATTATGGGCTTAAGTAAAGTAAACAGAACCATCTTAAGTGTATAATATTTGATTCAAAAATCTTGTATTTATTTCAAGTAAGAATACATAATTTTTAAAGAACCGCTGAGACCTAATATTATCCAAATATATTAGTACATATAGTCTCATCTTCATAGAGGGTTTTTTTTTTGAACAGCTGGTCAAATGCCAATTCAACTGCAATGACATTTTCCCCAATGGGCTTGGGCTATCAGGATTACCATTTCCCCATGTTCAGTCACACTGATTTCACCAATTGCTGTGTTGCCTATGCATATGGCCTTGCACCAATGGTGGCATTCAACTTCGTCTTTCAATATCCATCCAGAAGACCTAGTTACTTGCCTAAGTCTGACATCTCGAATGGCTTGAGTTTGAGTGTTCTTCAAGAGCAACCTTAAGCACATCTATTCAACAAAGCATGTCACAACAATGGTTGCGTTTAACGATCAATACACAAAACAAATAAAGGAGTGATTAATTAATCATGTAACTAATGTATGAAAGGAGATACTCTACCTAAACATAATGGGGCTCTATTTGAAAATCTTTCCAATCTCTACCATACCTATCAGAGCTCTTGATTCCCACATAATCAAGCCTAAAAAATCAATTGATGTGTTGCCTAAGCACATGGCCCTACACTAGTGATGGCCCATTAAATCGACTTCAAGGTAACAACTGCCCTCATCTTCGTCTTTTGATATCCATCCAAAAGACAAGGTTACTTCCTCATCCATGGCCCACTTTTTTAAATCGTCCAAGTTTGACTTCTTGAATGGCCTGAGTGTGACCGTTCTTCTAGCAGCCTTCTGTGGAGAAAAAACAAATTAAATTTACAAACTTTACGTTAAATTATTTGTGTAAAGCGTCAGGGCTAAGGTTTTTTTTTTGTTTATAATTATTTCATTGATTATTTATGTTAGGGGAAAATAAGAATAATTGATTAATAATCACTTTCAGATTGAATATTGCTTATAATAGTGACTTAAAATTTAAATTTTCTTCAACTGTAATTAGTAATTAATAATTGAATTTTATTTTATTAAATTTTGCTTACCCGGGCTAATGAGATGAGAATGAAGGTACCATTATTTGCTCAACGGTATCTAATAATAGTTGAATTATTTCTTCATTTTCCTGTTTTGGTAGGCATTTGAGCTTCTGCAAATTTATTTTATAATCAAAAAATTTTGAAAAAAAAAATAGGCCTTTTGAATTAAGACACAATTACCTCACGTGATTGATTAGTTTTTTCTTTATTTGTTAGATCTTGTCGAAAAGCCTTCCTATCACCTGTAGATATGACATCAGAAATGGCTGCAAGGCAGGGAAAGCGAGTACAAAAAAAACAAAAAAGTAAAATTTAAAATAACGTGTAGGGAATACAATTACCATATAGAAGGCTAGTGTTGCCTCCTACAATATTTTCGTCCGATCTGTTTTCATTCTGCATCAATTGATTGAAAAAATGAATTGAAAGAAATTAACACCTAGTGAGTGACATAAGAATATTAGTAAAATTGTTTTCTATATATAAATTAATATATTAAGTTTCTTTTTTTAGAAAATATCATTACTGAAATTGTTACCGGTGGCTTAGACTCCTGTTCTTTCCCTTCATGTGCTATCACCTGAACTTTTAAAAAAAAAAGTTGGATCAAGACTGCCCATGCACAAACAGAAACTTAAAATGATTGAAAAAAACTAAAAACACACATTGCAGTCATTGGCTTCTGATTAAAAAAGAAAGAGTGTTACTGGTGGCTTAGACTCTTGTTCTTTCCCTTCATGTGCTATCACATGAAATTTAAAAAAAAAGTCGGATTAAGATTACCCAAGCACAAACAGTGAAGAAATAAACTAAAAAGAGAATTATTACTCATTTTTTTTCATTACCACCATCGTACATGTATTATTATTATTAATGTTATTAATAAAATTTAATAATTAAAGAGTATAAAAGAGGTGAAACTTAGGGTAGAAATCCTACGTTTGTTGTGTCTGCATAAAGCCTGGTGAGAGAGGAACATAGGGTTTGAAGCAATCGCATTCTACCGATCTCTCAAGACTATCCAAGTAGGTGATTATTAATCCTTTGTTATATATATATATATATATATATGTATAAAGGTTTGATTATATAGACAAATGCACATGATCAGCCCCATTCCATTTCCTCTTCTTATATACATGTTCGGAAAATATACATGTTCAATTTTATGTTACTGTGTACCAGACGTTGGCCTGCACCCATCTCTTTTTATTACTTAAATCACTCTTTTCATATCATTTTTTTCTTACTTTTAATTAACATCATGCTATTATTGTTATTGGAGCACCAGGCCGTTGGCCTGGTTTTGTGTGACAATGATGTATTGATAATATAAAGATGTATTGATTTTTAAAAAATAACCCCGAGTCTATAAGTGGCTTTTTAAATATTTTGAATAAGATTTTTAAAAGATGCATTTGAAAATGATTTTTTTGTTTAGGTTTTTGATTTTTGGGGGTTTTTATGTTTATATTTTTTCATGTTTTATGTTTTTTTTTGTTTGTTTAGATTTTGTCAGGGTTTTTTTAAGTGATAATTCTTTTGTTTGTTTGTTTTTTTAATTAGTTTTCATAACTTTGTTGCTGATATTATCTAACAAAAAAATTTCCCTTTATCTTTTCATTATATTTTCACTATAAATCATCTTACAACAATGTAACCACAATAATACAAAATAAACACCAACAACAGCCACACCAATCCAATGCGACAACCAATTAATAAAACAACAAAATACAACTTCAACAACCACATAGATAATAACACAAGTTGGTTAGGATTGTCACAGTTAGGCTTAAACGATTACTCCAATAGGTTTAACAAATGACTCTGATTACCCTAGTGAATGGAATCCTTTTTTCACCCCTTTTGCTTTGTGCGTGAGAGATGTAGGGCTAAGAGTTTTTATTGTATTTTATTTTAATCATAAAAATGATAATATTATTATTAAAGAATGGTTTAAAATAGCGGGACAAAGGGGGTGATGACTAGATTAGGAGTATTGTTTTTCTTAGATAAAATAGTATCATTTCATGGTCTAAAAGAGCTGCTAAAAAATTGAGTAAAGCTCAAATTGCGAAAAAATTAAAATTACATATGCAATTTAAGCTACATACGAATCTTGAATTTTATAAGGAGCCTAAACTCCATACGAGTTATAAACTTGTAAAAGTCTCAAACTTCACAAGAAATTCAAACTTCATATAGAGTTTGAACTTGGTATAAGTCTCAAAATTCATAATAGGCCCTAATTTCACGTTAGTCCCAAACTTTGTAAGGAGCCCAATCTTTGTGGGGTCACAAACTTCTAATGAGTCTCAAACTTCATAAGGAACTCAAACGTTACAAAGAGCATGAACTTCATAAGAGAGTATGAGAAAAATAAATAAAAAACTAAACATAAGGAGAAAAAATATATTATTTTATTAAATTTAGAGAGTTAATATTTATTTTGATAAAATTGAAAGTAAGAAAAATATAAATTTAAGGTATTTCAATAAACTCACTTTTTAAGTTAATAAAAAATACATATGGGGAGTTCATTGATATAATAAAAAGAAGAAGAAGAAAGATTAAGGAAAGATTTAAAAAAAATTATTTTCATAATTACATTTTATGTTTTTTTAAGAATTTCTTTTATTATTATTTCCTTACTTCGCAATTATTTAATGGTCCAAGTGCTTTTAAGCAAATACGAATTTATTATTCATTTTACAATTAAGTCTCTTCCTACTATTTTCTGCTTTATTCTCCCCGGGGAAAAAATGGGAATAACAAAACGCTAATTCAACAATAAGGACATCAATGCTAATATATTCTGAACGCTAATATCGTTATAACGATATTAAACGATAGAAAAACAAATAACAATGATATGGACAAAAGGCTAATAACATATATGAAACAACAATAAGGACATCAACATCTATTCAACAAAGCATGTCACAACAATGGTTGCATTTAACGATCAATCAACAAAACAAATAAAGGAGTGCGATTAATTAATCATGTAACTAATGTATGAAAGAAGATACTCTACCTAAACATAATGGGGCTCCATTTGAAAATTTTTCCAATCCCTACCATACCTATCAGAGCTCTTCCTGTTGAGGATTCCCACATAATCAAGCCTAAAAAAATCAACAATGACAGGAAGTTAATAATCAGGATGAAACATATTCCCAAACACAAAGAAAATAAATCTATGTAAAATCACAACATTACGAATATTTAAAAGACACAGCCCAAACAAATCAGTCTTAGGGTTAAACGACGACGTCAATAGCTCAAATCGCACCTTTCTTTGTTCAAATCAAGGCAAGATTAGACGCACATGTACTATCACAATTCACCACACAGATTTTGAAAGGTTTTCATTACGTATTTCACAAAGCTTTCTAAGCAAACAAACACGGCTCGCGGTTGACAATTCTAGCTACCAAGAACAAAAGAAACCCACATAAAAATAGAGGCGGAGAGACAGAATCAGCAAACTCTACCTCGTGAATTTCACTCCAAGCCATGAGAGAGAGGGAGTCGTACCGGATGGCAGTCCGGAGCAAACCAACTCTTCTGATAGACAACGAAGACCGGGACTCTGAAGAGGAAACTTCGGGAGATCTGGCCAGGGACAGAGCACTCCGCGTGTCTTATATACCGCGTGTGGAGCCTCAATCGTCGCTGAACCACCTAAATTGGCAGGGCTGCCGCGCTACCAACACTTTGCGATGAGGTCTCACTTATCCATCGTTAAAAGAGGGACAGGGAGACCAGATCCGAAAATTCCGGATCTGGACAATACAAAAGCCTTGTGAGTGTAGAATGGGACAGTAATCTCATAGTCACAATCAAATAGTACAATATATTTTACGTGTCAAATTTACAACAAGCCTTTTATTTTGATTTGTTTTTTATTATTTGCAATGGATTTTTCAAGAGATAAATTTTGAAGCACCAACCGAGTTCGCTGACATGGTGTTGCTAGGAATGGCAATGTGGCGGGGCGGGGCGAGTATTACCTAGCCCTGTCCCCATCCACGTTAAAAATTATATGCTCCATCCCCACCCCATACCCCGGGGCGGGGCGGGTATTACTTGCCCCGTCCCCTCCGCACCCTGCCCTAATAAGCATTTATTTTTGTTCCCCTACCCCGCCCCGCCCCGCCTAAATTAAATCAAAGCCCAACACGCACCAGTACAAACCACTGTTGGTTGTGTTGACATAGAATTTCCATCACTAATATAATTATTGGACATTTTGATCCTAACAAAAACAATTGTTTCAAATCAATTAACACAATCAATGAGTCAATAAACATATTGACAGAGGAACAGATCATCAATTTCATAATATCAAAAAACAGATCGTGATCAGTTTGATCAGTTTAATCAAAAAACAGATCTTGATGGTCAATATCATGAATGAGAAATCATAATATCACAAAAATCAAAGATATAATAGCAATGAACATCAAACAAACAAAGATCACAATGAAAACCCACTGGAATAATCATAAATTAATCTTCTCCAACGATCTGTGAACCTACTGGATATGAAATACACCCAAATACACAAAACGAAACACAAAATATCCAGAACTGGGTAAATATCCAGGAAACAAATATCCACAAACACTCAAACGATCTGTAAAAATACATTAACATTACACGAAAAATATCCATTCAAAAAACACAGATCTGCACGATATGTTCACAAAATAAACATTAAAGTGGGAAGAGCATATCGTTGGAGATGAAATACTCACAGATCGGCTATTCCAGTGGTTGAAATTAAAGGAGGAGAGGAGAGAGGGGAGCGGCGGTGCGCCGGTTGCTACGGCGGTGTGCTTGGCGGTGCGACTTGCGATACGTGCGCCGGTGACTATGGCGACGGCAAGCTGGTCAGGGGAGCGGCCAAGCGACGGAAGATCCGACGAAGTCCGATCGGCGGAAGATCCAACGAAGGCCAAGCGGCCGACGGAAGATCGAAGAAGGCCGAGCGGGACGGCGGAGCTGCGGAAGAACGAAGAACGAAGAACGGAAAAAGTCGTCGTGTGATGACTCTGAGAGTCTGAGCGTAGAATGTGAGTTCGGGTCATGAGTGGGGCGGCCGAATTAGGTTTAGGAATTAGGGACGAAGTGATGCAAAAAAAAATGCCACGTGGCCCACGTTAGCCTCATACATTTTTTTTACTTAATACATAATAATACAAATAATTATATTTTCTTAATAACAATCTGCATAAATTAATATATAATAAATAACATATAAACTAATTAATATATTTTTTAAAATAACAGATTTAATTACAAAATTTTCACCAAATTGCATTAATATTATATATGATATATATATATATATATAATTCACTATCTTTCTATTTATGACTACACGTAATTATAGATATGGACCATATGGTAGATAAATGAAGTGAGTTTTGTTTTTAAAGAACAATTGACTCACTTTAATAATATATTGATCAAATCAATGACTGTGTTCAATCATATTTGTAGTGGCGATCAACGGGTAGGTATTAGTTATTACTAATATATATATATATAAGTTATAACTTCAATAATCCAAACAAAACGAAATTCATAATCAATAATGGTGAGTTCCAGTGTTACATGATTAGAAAACTATCCTCAAATTATAAATGTTATGAATTGATTACACAAAATTAACTAGGTTGAGATACTAAATTAGCATATATATAGTTTCATTTCTTATTTCTATAAATATAAATAACTAACTTATTTGCCTATTATTTTTTTATTATTATTATTAACATGTTATTTTTAACAATATATATTAATTACATCATTTAATATACAAATATCAAAGATATAAAGATCAATCCTCTATTGATACCTTTATAATTTATTTGCTTATTTATTTACAAACTATTTTATGATTTCATATCGATACGAAGATCAATCCTCTATTGATACCTTTTTGGCATTTTATATGGTTATTTTGACACTTTGCGTATAATGTTGGCGTCATTGCATCATAAGCAATGTTGTGGATGACATACTAAAAAAAGAATTTAATATCACTATTTAAGACTATCCATCAAATTTTTTTAAGCCTATATAAAGTGAGAAAGAGAGTAATTTATGAAGCTTCTCAGTTCTCACCCCATAACCAAAAAAAAAAAGAAGACCTATATTTCCAAATAAAATGCAAGAATTGCTTAAACATATTTCGACACATATGTACGTATATATACTCTTACAATTATAATCGATGTTATGAATTGATTACACAAAATTAACTAGTTTGAGATACTAAATTATCATATATATATAGTTTTATTTCTTATCTATATAAATATAAATAACTAATTTAATTACTTATTATATTGTTATTATTGTTATTATTATTATTATTATTATTATTAACATGTTACTTTTAACTATATATATTAATTATATATAACAAGCAACACTTGGTCCAGTGGTGGGCGCTTGGGTTGGGCTATTGGGTGGCCTGGTGGTAATCGGGGCGGGGCAGGCTTGCCCCGTACCCCGCCGGGGCAATTTTTTTGTGCCCCGTCCCTGCCCTATTTCGTGAATTATTTAAAAAATTCCCGCCCCATTAGGGGTGGGGCAGGATGGGTCCCTGCGGGAATGGAGCAAACTGCCATCCCTAGGTATTGCCACTATTTAAAAAGAATCACATACTTTTCATTTAAAACTAGAAATTGCTTGTGCTTGTTTCATTGCAATATTCAGGAAACCTTTGTTATAAATATATAAAGCAATATGAGCATGCTACCTCCAAATTTTTGATTACTAATGTAGTAGAAACATGCTTGTTGCATTCCAACTCAACTTTAATTTAATGCGACTTTTACACTAAAATACGGTAATTTTTTTTCCATCATCTCCAACTCATTACACTAAATTTAACGTTATACACTATTTTATTTTTATTTTATTCTATTAAAACATTCCTATAACGACATACCATCAGTTCGGCCTCCATCAAGAAGCAGTTTAATTTGCTCGTCCAACGGCACCAAGGAAGAGGGGTGGTGGGGAGAGGGAGGGGAGCGTTCGGCGCTAGGGAAGTGTAGTGGTGGTGGTGCCAGTGTCGGGGAAGAGGGGGGAGGAGGGAGGGTGGGAAGCGTGGTGGGGGTGGTACCGAGTGTCACACTTAGAGAATTTTATAGCCTCTTATGTTTTGTACAACTCCTAATGGAAGCTAACTTAGCGCCATCATATAATTTGTATCATTATGTATGTCTCTCGGTGGCAGAGACGAAAAAGTGTTAATATCTATATGTAGAGCAAGACTTAATAGAATAGTTTCAATATTGTAAAGTTTTCATTCAATCAATACAAAAAAGAATATATTTCTCACATTGCTTCTGTGTGTGTGTGTTTGTCATTATTTGTGTGATT
Source organism: Taxillus chinensis (assembly GCA_023512835.1). NCBI lineage: Eukaryota > Viridiplantae > Streptophyta > Magnoliopsida > Santalales > Loranthaceae > Taxillus > Taxillus chinensis. Next base: position 19,704,923 of record CM042085.1, on the reverse strand, counting down.
GCTTAACATGTTCCAGGATCATAGGCGAACAATATGAACACTGGACGGCTGAACTTAGCGATCCGAGATACAAGGAAAGTTATGTGACGCTTGGGTTGAATTCTCACCCCGTGACACGAGGAAGAGGGGAGAGGATGCATTTAGCGAGCGTCATTTGGCGCTGGGATATTGCAGCAACAGTGCTGCGCTAGATAGATTGACATGAAAATGGCATTGAGAATAGCACGTCGTTGGAGCTCGTTTTTGATTTACGAAAAATAATTTTTATTGATAGAAAAAAACTTTTGAAACGTATATAGGAAATTACCATATTACGAGATATATATACGTGTATTTTGACATTAATGACCTTTTGTTGGCCCGGGATGAAATGATTAACATCCTTAAACAAAATCTATTAAAGGCTCAAGAACAAATAAAACAAACTGATTCCCACCGGTGAGAAATTCATTTTAATATTGGTAAATTGGTATTTCTTTGGCTGCAACATTATCACCAAAAATCTTTGACCCAACATGTTAATAAAAAATCATCCCCTAGATACTTTGGCCCCTACAAGGTGTTGCAAAAAATTGATTCTGTCACCTATGAATTAGAGCTTCCGCCAAACTCTAAGATACACCCAATTTGGAGCAACTGTGTCAAATATACCGCCACTAATCAGTGACATTTGAATTTATGGTAAAACTCAATACCATCTTATCACATCATTGGCGAAAGTCAGATGATTTAAAGGTGCTAGAAGTCTTGGTCCATTGGAAAGATCGTGCAACCAAGAAAGATAGTTAGGAAGAGTATGATTTGCTTCATCAACAATTCCCAGCATTCCAACTTGAGGATAAGTTGGTTTTTCAAGAGGGTGTAATGATATGAATCCTAAACCAATTGCCACGTATCAAAGGAGAAATAAAATTCAAAAAAGATAGTTTATTAAAAAGTTGTATTTTTATTATTAATTATTGTGTAATTAATGGTTAATTATAAGAATTAGTTATGGATAATTATGAGTGAGTTATAATTCAGTTTTAATAGCCAGTTATTGGAGTCAATATGTTGTAACTGTTCTGTAGCTATGAGTGAGTTACAGTTCACGGAACAGACTTGCACAGTTGCAAGCTGCATTCCAGGTTCCTCTCTTATTCTTTGCCCTTTTCTGTCATCTTCTTCCTTTTGTTCCTCTTTTTTCTCCATTTAACCACTTCTCTATTTCTCTGCCAATTTCAGCAAAATCTTTTTTTGTTCAGGTTCACTCATTTTGAAAAAATGGAATGCAAATATGCCCTGTATGCAAATATGCACGGAAAGCAAACAGATCACTTGCCAATACAGCTACATCTCTTTTTTCTCCTTTTTTATAAGCGTTTTCCCGAAAAATTTCCTCTTCTAGTCTTCTTGCAGATTGAAAATCATTCAGAACAATCCCAATCTTGCCCAGGGAAACATTTTAAGAAAATTACGCAATGTATTACTTTTCATAAATCAAGAAGGAATTGAACAAGGATGTCAGATACCTTGATTACAGAGTCACTCATTAATAGTTCTTCTGCCAGTAACTCGAACTCTGATAAAGCATAATGAGCTAGCCCGAAGCTTAAAACTCCATTACACGAGAGTTTTATTTGTCCCTGAACCTACATAATTAGATTAAATATGGAACACGATCGTAACTTTAAAAGTATAACAGGAAATGAACAATGGTCTTCAACTGAATATTGATAGCCTATACCAACTCTTAGTACCTATGTGGAATTCCAAACCAACACTAGCTATTCTATAAAATTCAGATCCTAGGTATATATGTAACATAATAGATGCAGCATTAGTTCATAAATATGATGCCACAGCCTACAAGTAAGACTTTCTGAAACAATAGGGTACACTGGAAAATGTAGATCTGGTCAACGATCCAATCAGTTATACTTCTATGCCACTAATTTCAATACTACAGTCCTTGTTTACAATTCTAGTGTTTCATATCATTCCTATCACGTGGTCTATGCCTTACTTTTTTAACCTCTTCCAAATGAATCACTTCACTCCTTTATAGAGCTTTATCTGTAATTGCAAAAACCACCTTACCTAACATTTTCTCGTCTTATCCTCAGTTCTGCTAACCCTTTCCTTTATTATTTCATTACTTTCATTTAAATATCTTTCTCAGTTTTACCCCAAACAAATCCATTTTTATATGCATTTCTACAACTTTTTCATGTCATGCCGATTCCTTAATAGTCCAAACATTCCATGTCATATAATCGAGCTAGTTCTATACCTATTCTAAAAGGTTTCTTTCCAACGTCAAAGACATCAAACAACCCAAAAACAAACAGACAAACAAATATGGCATCCCCATATTTATTTTATCACCAAATTAAATGATTTTTTGAACTTCCGCTTCAAATATTCGTTGCAATTAATAGTCAACCAGAAACCCCCCGTGGCTATCCTATGCCTTCTTTTAGCAAAGTAACTATCAGTGTTAGATAATCCTTGGTGATAATTATTAGAACACGGCTCATCTCAAGGATCTAAAAATTCATTGACCTGAACACGGCTCCAAAGCAAAGGAACCGTAGCTTTGGCATGATTTCGAACAAAGACATTTGTCCATAGTGGCTGATTAGGGAACTCTGAAAGAAGTGTGACTGTGTCTGTGGACCGGTTGTGATTGCTAAAAGAAGTGTGACTTGATTTCCATGCATAGATATGTTTTGATTCTTTTCTTGAGAGCGTAGTCACATAGTTAGATGGGAGACTTCAACTAGTGCAAACTGTTACATCGATCTCGTGAAATGGTGATTTGCTAGAATTCAATGTGAAAAGAATGCTTCGATGTTGAATGAAGATATTTAGGCTTATTATAGAAATAAGGGGGAGTAATTTATTTTTGTAAATTTGAAACATGCATGTGAAGACATGGTGATCTCCAAAAACCGAACAAGAGTTATTTTGAAGCAACCTTAAAATTTCAAATCCAGAGCATAACTTGTTCTAGGAGTGCTCCATTAACTCTCATCAATATTCAGCTGATCACGTGGAGAATCAAGAAGGAAATTTTCTGCAGCATGCATCGTTGCACTACAGAAGAGAACACTTGTTACAACACCACTCGTCGTTGTACACGTGCTCCATATGTTCTGGTTATCAAAACCATTTCAACAAATTTCAAGCATATAGAACCAAGGTTTCCAATCAAAATTTTATGCTTTTTTTTATAACACACACACAATCTTCTCTATTTGATAATTGGTTTTTTTCTAATACATTGCATCTGCGCCGACTTATAGCTTTTTTTTAAAACAAAACAAAACAAGTATATGCTTATTTGAACTATCTATTTATTTTGTGAAGGAAAATATTTTTTTTAATAATTAAATAGATTTGAGGATTATTAAGTACAAGGCTTGATTTTGTATGTATTAATTATAATCAAAAGTAATAATAATCTTTCAAATAAACACTCAAAAAAATATTAGTAATGGTTATCTTGACGTCTTTTCCCTTTGATATAATATATATATAGAGAGAGAGAGAAGTACTTTCTTTTTCTTAAACCAAATCAAACCAACGAAACCCTAATCGCAGTGACTTCATATCAAAATCGCATTCCAAGGCTTTGAACCGCCGCTCGCTTCTTCCTCGGCACTTGTTTTGGTATTTTATCAGGGGATGCCTTCTAATAGGCTATAGGAGCCAGAGGAAAAGAAGATGAATAAGAGGAAGAACAAGAGCAGCAGCGAGACCGAGACGTGGGTTTTGGGAGACAATCAGAGGAAAACGATGGATCAGCTTCCATCGGATGTTGGAGGAAAACCTAAGAAGAGGAACAACAACAACAACAACAACAACATGTTGGTCTTAGGAAATAAGAAGATGCAGAAGAAAAAGAAGAATCAGAAGCGGAGGAAAGACAAATTATTAGAGGAAGAATGTCAGGTCCCAATGGAGATTTGGATAGAAATCCTGTTGAGGCTCCCCTTCATATCCATGCTGCGTGTCAGGCTCGTTTGCAGGTCCTGGAACGATATCATCACCCGTTCCCGTCACCACCGCAATCTCACTCCCGCCGCTTCACTTCTCCACTATTCCCTTACAACCGACTGCCCGCCGCGCACACCATTGGCGAGGGTCCGCAGAGCTTACCTTGTTCTAGTTGATCTCCCCAGCGCCAGCGGAGGAGAACCTTCTGCCCCCTTCAAAGATGTTCCACACCCTTGCAACATCCATGATTGCTCCATCCACCGCAGGAGAAGAGAACTCAACGACTGTGCATTAACACCAGAAGCCAGCTGCCATGGCCTCGTCTGTTTCTCCGACGAATCCAACCGGTTTTTTTTGGGCAACCCACTCCTGAACGAGGAGCTCCTCATGGTTCCAGGTTCCAACACCATGCTGAAGGCGGACGATTTCCATTGGAAATACTTTGTGGGTTTCGGGTTCAGCCCCAAAACCAACTCCTACAAGATCATGCAGTTTTCGTGCCTCCTTTACGCACGTCCAGAACCCCGCGCATTCGAAATACGTACCATCTGCACCGGTGGGGTCCAGCATGAAGAGTCTCTGTCCTGGAGGTGTCTAAGGAGCTTGCCGCCCCAATTTTCAGCGGAAAGTATGGAGAATAGCCAACTGGGTTCATATTTGAATGGAGGAATGCACTGGCTTTTTTGTGATGCTGCAGATGACTCTATTTTCATCTCTCGGCTTGATCTTGATACCGAGAATTTTGGGCGGGTCCAGGTGCCTCAAGTACCAAACTTTAAGACTAGTGGCAAGTTGAATTTGAAGGGCATGTGCTTAGGGGTCTCAGATGGTTACCTTAACATATGCGCCAATTTGTGTAGCGAGGAGTGTGACATTTGGGTGATGAAAGAGTGCAACTTCTGGACCAAGCAGTTTGTGGTGAAGAGCCCTCTGACATTCCTGCCTTTGGCGACTGGTCGAATTCCTCATGTTACGATGCTCAATTATGCGGCCGCAGAGGCTGCCGCTAGGGGAGGTGCAGTTTCTGAAGTGATGTTAATGTATGACAAATCTCATCTCTTGGCTTGCTCGACAAAAGGAGGGTACATCAGGAAAGTAGAGTTACCTTTTGGTGGTGAAAGCATGATTGTTCATATTCCGAGCTTTCTTTCCATTAAGGATGCTGCCAAGATGTCAAAATGATATTACCGTTCTCATTTAAACCTGTTTGATGGTAAATTATTGGGAAGTTGTACATATGTGTTTCAAGCATGAAATGGCCTGTTATCCATGATTTTTATGTCATTCGTAATTGCAATTTAATATATTCCTATGATATCTATACATCATTGCAAGTACAAATATTTTGATTTGCACTTAATGTCCTCTGTGGCTGCCCAAGCATTAGTGTGTGCATGGTTGCTCGATATACGGGTCCATTGTGTTTGAAGGGTAGGAGTTGCCAAAACTATTAAGGTGTGCAATTAGCTAATATTTGATTTGATTTTATTTTTGTTTATTGTTTTCATTGTTATTGCCATACTGAAGCAAGCTTTTCTTTTCTTTTCTTTTTCTTTTTCTTTGTAGTATTTTATGGCTTGGGTGCACAATTTTGGATTGAAAAGTACAATATGCCAACATGGGACGTTGCTTTCAACTCAAAAGTTTTTCGGAATGACTGTATGTAATCCTTTTTTATTATGAGTTTTGGCTGTGATTAAATATATAGTAATCTTTTTTTGATTAACAGGGAAGAGAATTATTAATCGGGCATAAGATTTACTTATAGCATTGGATTGATCATCATATTTTTTTAAAATTGTAAACACATGTCTATAAAATGTCTTTGAAATACGTGTTTTGATTAAAAAAAATTAATAAATAATTATTTTACAGACACTTATAGGCATATATAATTAATAATTTAAAAAATCACTTGATGAATCTCAGGAAGAAAATAAAGACAGTAAAGAAAGTAGTTAGTTTTATACAATATAAATGCTTTATATAAGACTTTTGCACAAGTTTTTTTTATGTATATTTGTCGTGTTAGTATTTCATTAGCCACACATGATTTGGTCGAAATTTGATCGAAATTATGTATACTTGTAATTTGATCGAAATTAATACGATATTATCATATGAGGAAACTTGTAGGTAATATTTCTTAAACATTAATTGATCATCACCGGAAAATGATTTGTATAAAATGAGCGAGGGGATGATAGAAGATACGAGGTGACATGCTCCAGTCTAATCATGATAACACCCACGCCATGTTTTTAGCTCTAATCATGAAGGAAATTAACATAATATAATAAACCTTTCGCGTAAATATATGATTGATTAAATTTTCGTTTTTATAAATTAGTTTAAAATTTTTATTAGAAAAAAAAAGGTTGTAAGGTTCATCGTGCGGCTCATGAAACTCAAAACAATAAATACAAATTAACAATGAGGGCATTTTTATTTTATTTTTCTGCATGTAGAGCTTAATAATGAATGCAAAAAGAAAGAGGGTTAAAAATCTAAATACTACACCACTCTCCGCCATAAGTGATGTTTAAGATAATATCTATCAGTATAAATTATTGGATTGCATTCTATCCAAATTATTCATGTAGTCAACGTGTGATAAATCCTTATAGGCAGCCTATTGGTTGATGCAATTCTTTTGGAGGTCTTGTTTTTAATTTTTGAGAACATCATAAAGTAGGGAGTTGGGTGAAATAGGGAGTGAGTTATATTGAACAATTTTTTTTAAAAAAAACGTGTGATAATATGAATATTATACTCTTTTCAACTGGCTAAAACTGAAAAAGGATTTTGCTAAGTAGACTAAACCCAATTGTAATTAGAAAAAGAAAAATGCCTTGACCCAAATAAGAATAATCATATGCAAGTAATAAAATAAATTCAAGCGTAACTTATTCACAAGAATATATGATATATATGATTAATGGTTTTAGGCTAAAAGGTGATAATTTGAAAAGAAAAAATTGTGAAGTAAATTTGGGACAATATCTTTTCTATTATTTAGAACATCAAAAAGCAAGCAAAATTTTCAAAATAAAATTATTATCCAATGAACAAAATCTGTACTGGGGACGACACAAATGCAAAAGTAAAATTAATTAATTCTCTACCTATCAAATTTTAAATTTCACCTATCACATGGTTCAAATATATTTTAGGCTTTTAGCATATTTCATGACTTAATATTTTAGACGTATATTCGGGCGATAAGGGTGCAAGTCATAATGCCCTAGAGGTCATTAGCTGTAACCTATCTCTATTTTAAGTCAATTTGTCTACTTTCATCAATGTTGATTATTGGCGTGGGTGAGGGGAGAGGTGAGGAAAAATAAAATAAAATAATTGTTTTCCTTTTAACTAAAGAAAATGACCAAATATGTGTGTATACATATAAATAATTATTAGAATATGAAATGATTAAAGACTAAAATCCAAAATCATGATGGAAAATGAACCCCCTAGGTTTTTAGGGCTGGTGGTGGCATAGCCATTAAAGCCCCTAAAACCCCTTTCTTTTAATCTCCCATTCTTATTTCTTAGGGTAGGAAATTGAGAATTGAGAGCCATTCCGTCCCTACCCGTGTGAGAAAACGGAACTCCAAAATACGCCGTTAACGTTACATCACGTGCCGATGCTCGCCGCCGCCAGGCGTTAACTAGAGGACGAGAGAGAGACAGACGACGACGACGACGACGACGACGACTTCGACTGGAGGTTGGTAGAAAGGAAGAAAAACTTGGAGGTAGCAAGGCTGGCTTCCTGCACCGGCGACGGGGAGGCAGACGCCGTCGCCAACGGCGGAGGCGACGGGCGAGGGACGGCTTCGGTGGCAGATGATGGAAGCAGAGCGCCGAGACTCCCTCGCTGGACGAGGCAAGAGATACTGGTCCTCATAAAGGGGAAGAGAGTGGCGGAGAACCGTGACCGGAGGGGGGGCCGTATGGCCGGGTCAGTGTCGGGTCAGGCGGCTGTGGAACCCAAGTGGATCTCAGTTTCGTCTTATTGCAGGAGACACGGTGTGAACCGAGGTCCGGTACAGTGCCGGAAACGATGGAGCAACCTTGCCGGGGACTTCAAGAAGATCAAAGAGTGGGAGTCTGGCCATCGGGGAGACCCCGCTGAGTCTTTTTGGGTGATGAGGAACGATTTGCGAAGAGACCATAAATTGCCCGGCTTCTTCGACAAGGAGGTTTTCGATATCCTCGACGGCGCCACCGCTTCCTCCTCCTCCCCGCCTCCTCCGCTTTCCTTGGCTCTGCCCTCGTCCCCCAGAGATAAGGAGAACGACGAGGCTCTCTTCGACAGCGGGCGGAGCGCCGCCGCCGCCGCCGCCACGGAGGACGGGTTGTTTTCCGATTTTGAGGCATCCATGCTGGAAGAGGCTGGCGAAAAGGTTGCCATACCCACCCCCACACCCATGCCCACCAACGTGCCTGCTCCGATCCCAATTTCAGCAGGTAATCAATCAATCACATACATACATACATACAGTAACAGAAAGTATATGCTTACAACTGATGATCCATCCATCTCAGTCTTAGTCTTAGGTAGTGTATTTTTGTTGGAAATGAGTATAGATCCATCGCTTTAATTCAATTCGATCTTTTGGTGGGTGTTATATTTATTTCTAGACTCTAGTGTTGGGAGGGAGAGTTGTCCGTTGACCTTTTTTTTTTTTTTTTTTCCTATTTTGCTTACCCGCATCAACAATAAAACAAACAAATTAATTTATTTGTGTATGAATGTCGGACCAAATCCAGTTATACTGGTGGAAGCATCATGTGTTGATGTCACCGTCTCTGTTTTGCTCTTGATTAATTTTGACTTGTCCTACAAAGTCTTAAAATATGTGAATCTGCATCAAAAACGCTCTTCCCCAGTGCCAGGGGATTCAAGTGTTTAGTAGACGTGTTTGGATGAAAAGCCCCTAAATACCTTCACTTATTAACGCATTGAGCAAACAAAAGAAAAGGGGGAGGGGTAAGATTCATTAGCAACAAACAACAATACCTGGAAATTTCTGCCCTCTCTTACGCTGGTGTGGTAAGTGGTAACCTCCATGGATGGATGTATATATGATTAGACTTGTTGACTTTCCTTAATCGCAGGTATGACAGAGACAGATGAAGAACATCCAACGTCAAATCCTGAGATGGGTTCTCCTTCTCAGGCGGGACGGAAGCGGAAACAGGCCGAGACGGGTAGGGATTGGGACAACGACACCAGCAGCCTGCACCAGAAGTTGATCGGGGTGTTGGAACGAAATGGGAGAATGCTGGGCGCTCAGCTTGAAGCTCAAAACAACAATTGTCAGCTGGACAGAGAGCAGAGGAAAGACCAAGCTGATAGTCTAGTTGCGGCTCTTAATAAATTTGCAGATGCTTTATGGAGGATTGCCGACAAATTATAGCTGCTGCTGGCCATTAGAGTGCTGTGTAGAGAAGATCAAAAGAAATCCTGCTCCATGACATGAATGGCAGTGGATTCGGTGCGGGAATTAAGTCAATATATTAATTTTATCGTTGATCATATATATATATATATATAATTGAGATATTGTTTTCACGTCTGCTGTTCTTTCTCCTGTAATTTTACAGCTCCTTGACTTTTTGTGGCGTATTGCCATTATAGGTCTCATACGTATACATAATACATACATAATAAGGTGTATAATTTTGAAAACGGGAACTATTTTCCCTGTAACACATTTTAAGGCCATAGGAGGATATTCCTTTTAATCTAAGAGTCATTCACATCCCGCTCAATACCCCCAATGCATATCATGGTGACATCCCTCAAATATGGATTCTACATATATTTTCAAAGGTACAAACTAAAATTTTATTTGTATTGTCAAAAATAAATCTAACAGTCCGATTGCATCATGAAATATATTAAATAATGTATTGAAAATTTTATTTTATGATAGATTACTCAAATCCGCTAGTAACTTATTCTATTACACTCATTCAAAAATTTTAAAATATATAGAACAAACCAAATATTCCATTCTTACTTTGTGTGGACTATTAGCACATATATATTTAATAGCGGCACCCAAAGCAACATATAATCAGCCCGATAAAAGTTAAGTTGAGATAATATTTTTTTGTTTAGAAAGCACATGTAAATGTTTGAGTAAATAATTTACTTTTTATTATAATTAATTTATATTTGATAGGTTTAATTTTTTAATGTATATAAATGTCGATTGATATCAATCATTAGAGTTAACGGATGAATTGAAAGATAAAATAATTAGTGCTAATGCCGGTTGATAATTTAGCATTTAGCCTGATAATGGTGAAACCGTAGAATGCTGCATCGTTCTTTTCTCTAATCCATCACATATACACATTTATATGCCACGCGAAACATGTAAGTTGCATGAGGGGAGGTGGATTCAAATCCGGTGGGCTTTCCAATATCTATGGGCCGTGTGGTTTGTTTTATGACGACTTACAAAACTCCAACCGTCCCAGAAAGAAAAATGCTTCGCCACAAATAACAAATTAAATTATTTGGATGGACAAAAAATTTAAAATAAAATAGGCAGTTAGTCAAAAAAAAAAAAAAAAAAGCAAGCACAGGCCCACTGTCAGTCATCATGAAGTTCCCCTCCCTCCCGTCCATTTCTGCTTTTACACGGATCCATCGAACTTACATGTGACGTGGACTTAATTTAACAATCTATGTTTCATTTTTAGTTGTACTTTTAAAAAATAAAATTATTATAAAAATACACGAGTATTTATTAAATTATAATTTTTTAAAATAAATAATAGACATTTGATATATTTTAAAAAATAAAATTATCATTAAAAAATAATAGACCAGTTTGACATTACCATTGGGAGATTGATTTTGCTTATTTTATAAACAGAATAAAAGTTATTTGATAAACTTAAAAAAAGTATTTATAAAATAAATTTCTTGCTTTTTTTTTCAAAATTAAAAGCAATTTAAATGTTACTTTTATAAATTATCTTTTTAGGAAGCAGTTTGAAAAATTTTAAATACCATATTAACCCTTCCATATTAGCCACACCATACAATTTGCATGGGGGTGGACGTATGTGGGAGCCACCAGAGGGGTGCAGCTCTTCCATCTTCGTCATCTTGTCGTTGAAGCCTTATATATTCGTCCTCTTGTCGTCGAAGTCTTACTTAAGAGCGAGGCAGCTCTACTTCCTGAACCAAATAAAAGGGATTGGGCTGCTGGAAAAGAAAAACGAAGTCACCCTACATGCAAGTGCCGTGATCCCACATCTATCTATATTGTTGGTTCAAAACACCCAAAGTTGAATGGATTGGTCTTCCCTTTTAAGATTGACGATGAGTCTCCTTGAGATGTTGACGCTGCCACCCTCTCTCTCAATGGGGGATAAAATGGAGGTGGGGGGTGGTGGGAATGAGGAGGAGGGCAGAGGGCTGGCGTTAGTGATGAGAACAGGAAATGAAGAGTTAATTTTTTTAAAAAAAATTATAATAAAGTTAAAAGGATAATTGTGTTTTTTATATATTTACAACACTTTCATTTTAAAATTATCAAACACTCATTAACTACTTTTAAAAATTAAATCACTTTAAAAATTATATTTTATAAAAAATTTATCTGTTTATTTTCCCATCAGTTTATTTTTCTAGCACAACTAAAAATAATTTTTTCTAAAAATATAACATTATCAAATTAAGCGAATGTCTTGTATACATTTAAAGAAAAAAAAAACATATCACGAATTTGGTGCATTGGCCGTCTTTGGAAAAGTAGCCTAGTTCAGCTCAAAGGAGGAGGTTGATGGTGTTAGTCATGGTGTGAGGTAGTCAAATAGCAACGGTAGTGGTTGGCAGCGCACTCGATTTCTTTTCTTCTTCATATTTGTTTAATATTTGATGAAGATTAATGGGCACCCATAATGGCCTTAATATAGTTTGAATATAATTTATACAAATAATTATCTTTTAGTTGATATCTAATTTTATACTATGAATTCAATAAAATTTTAATATTTTAATTTCAATATTATTTTTGTAAACCTCACCAAATTTTAATAATCATGCAACGCTCTTTCTCCCTATGGGGCGGGAGGAAATTGGGGGGGTGCATAGATCTGCCCCATCAAACGCTCCTTGATATGATTAACAGATTTAGCATTTATTTAAAATACCGTAGCAAAGTGACCAATGTGAATAATTTTTAAAATTTTAGTTATATTTTAATATTTAATTACCTAGCAGTGAGGGCTCAACAGATACAAGGTTGAAGGTTGTAATAATAATAATATTAATAATAATGAAATAAATAAATTTAAAATAATAATAATTTGTTAAATTAATATAACAGCGAAGTATATTGGAAATCGCAAACTACAGCAACCGCATGACAGCACGGCAGCCGCATATGTACCCAAAAAAACAAAAAGAAGGAAAAATGGAATCGGGTGTGTTCCCAAAGCAGAAATGCCAGCGTTGCCATGCATGCATGCATGCACTACTAGCTACTTGGTTTGCACTTCACCTCACAGGCATCATCGGCACGAGCTGTCGGTTTGTTCCCCAGAAAGATCATCCCGTTACGTCGCCGTTTAACCGTCTCTCTCTCTCTCTCTACCACGTTACGTGCCCACAATGAACGTGTTATACTACTACTGACATGGTCACCCCGTGTGAGTAGAAGAGTGACGCTATCGGCGCTCTTCGCTCAGTCGCATCGATCCATCCCACGCCTCTCTCTCCCTCTCAATTTCAATTCGAATTAAATCCTTTTTCCCCCCTCTCTCTCTCTCTCTCTCTCTTGATGGTGACTGTGATGGTGGTGGTCGGCCACTTTGAATATAGATGTATATATATATTTAAAAAGGTATTGTTTTATTTCGCTTTAAATCTTTACCAATAATAATAATAATACCGTTTTTTTAAAAAAAAATTCAAATATATTTATTGGCACCTCCCTCCGTCCATTCTCAGGTCAGCCGGCCGGGTGGGCGCGTGTGTCCCTCCTAAACACTAGACATAAATTAATTAGTTGGTTAATCAAAATACCATGTTGTTTTCCGATCCTTTTTAGGGAGGAGGGCTAGCGGTTTGTAGGAAATATATATATATATATATATATATCAATTAAATTAATTAACAAATAGAAAGAAAGAGAGAGTTATTATTTCATATATATATATATATATATATATATATATAAAGGAAAAAAGAAAAAAAGAAAAAGAGAAAGTGAGCTCTGCTTCTTGTTGCGTTGATTGATTGCTGCGGCAGCAGCAACAAGAACAACTCTTTTTGATTTGTATGAAATCAGCGCATCATCATCAATCTGTTATCTGTGTGGTGTTGTTTAAGGTTGGTTTGATTTGGTGAGGCTACAATATATGCTGTAGCTGTAATTGTAATTATAGAAGGAGAGGAGAGGCGAGGCGAGGCGTAATTGTTTTAGGTTAGTCGTTTGGTTTTGGGTTTGGTTCAATAAATGGTGTTTGTGATCGGAGGAAAATGCGCGATCTGGTTGGGTTTGGGGAACATGGGCATGGATCTCCAGGATTACGAGATTGTATGTGACTTCCTCGTCCCGTCGTCGTCGTTGTCGCCCCTGCGCATGCCATGATTCCTTGGATTTAATTTGTTGCGCATACCCACCACTCCAACCGCCGCCACCTAATTTCCTCTGCAATTCCATTCCCTACAAACATGTATTTTGCAAAGCTCGACGATTCACCCATGTTTCGCAAGCAGGTCTCTCTCTTCCACACTCTCTCTTGTTTATTCGTTATATATGTATATAATTAAAATAATTTTTCTATATGCATTTTTTTTATTTACCTAAAGTTTTAGCGAATTAGATTGTGCATGGACACCAGTTTTAGGCTACTTAACGCATTACACGAACAATGTTTCCAATGAATGACTACCATGGTTTATACTCACAATGCCTATTTCAGTTTTTTTTTTTTTTTTTTTTTGAATTTGGTTTAACTATGATAACAGATAGATTGGATGCCTATAGCCTCCTTTTAATTGTTGTAAATGCACACACTTATTCTGTGTGTGTGTGTGTGTGTGTGTGTGTGTTCATGTATAAAATATTAATACTTGGGTTTGAATATACCTACATTGAAATAATGGAATTTTTTTGATTCATTCTCTATGTACTTAAAAATGCAGTTTGGTCTTTGGAGTCCCCAATCAGAAATCACCCTCTCCGCAATGCCTACATGAAATCTCAATTTTAGATTGTTGCATAATCATAAATAAATAAATAAAGCTCTCAGCTTGTGGTATTTTCAACTTTGTGCAAACATTGCGTGTTAGAATTGTAATCATGTTTTGGTTTATGTTCTTGAATCTTGATGTCTCATATCATTTTCTGAAGCAGATACAGAGCTTGGAGGAAACTGCAGAATCACTGAGAGAAAGGAGCCTGAAATTTTACAAAGGGTGTCGAAAATACACGTAAGTTGGCTTCAATGCCTGTTTTTTGCTTATAAATTTCATGTAAAACCTTTTTTTTTTTCTAATATACAAATATGATTGATTATGTAATTCCACTGTAACCTTTTCCCGTGATGAACAAATTTTCTGTACTAAAAAGTATACTTTTATACATGTATAAGAGCACACAAAATTGTATAGAAACTCATGTTTTGGTGAAATCATGTGTGCGACCAAGCATAATTCTTGTTTTTGTTTTGGGGACCAGACTCCACATTCTTGAGATTATGGTTGAGTAACTTGAGTTTACTGTTGTTGTTTGAATAAAGGCTGATAAATATTAGTATTTAGAGTCCTCACTTTCTCTACTATTTTTATGTACTTTACTGTCATGCTAGCAATGTTGTTTTGAGTTTATTTCATGTTTTTCTCTGTGATGTGAGCTATGTTAGTGTATTCTCGCTTGCTGGGAAAAAATTCCCTTAAGGAAAATGTAGAAAAGGAAATTTAATTAGAGGAATGAATAGTGCAAAATTAAAATTAAAGAAAATTTACAAGTTTACTTTTTCAAACTCTAGAATGTACGCCATCTCCTCCAGTTCCATCATTGGTTTCAAAATCCATGTCTCCTATAATATTTAAGCTAAGTGAGTTTTCTTATGGATTTTGTACAAATTTGAGTTTTCCTGAATTAGCTAAGCTTAGCACAAGCATTTTTAAAAAGGATCTGTTCAATACACATGTTGTTGCGGCTTGTGTGTGTTCCTCCCATCTTAATAATTTTTCTTATAAAAAAAAATTGTTTCCAATGATGCAAGGTTCAATGATTATATCCAATGTTAATAGTTTTCGATGGACCGCCCATTTTTTTTTTTTAAAATTCTGTTATTTAACTTGCAGTGAGGGTCTTGGGGAGGGGTATGATGGGGACATTGCTTTTGCAAGCGCCTTGGAAACTTTTGGTGGAGGGCATAATGATCCTATTAGTGTGGCTTTTGGAGGTATGCCCCCTCAATGTAATGTTGTTTTAGAATTTACTCGATCTGCATCATCAAAATTTTTCCTTGGAAAATGTTTAGGTGTATCGAAGCAAAATTATTTTTCTGTAACAATAGTAAACATGTTGCAGTTGGTGGATGAGAATTAATCTGTGTAGGTTTATTTTTGTTTAATACCCTAACACGGATGTCTTTGTATGTTTGGTTTCATATGTAAAAAGTAAATTTATGATTGCTTATAAGTAAATCAAGTAAGAGAATTTTAATCATAAAGTTTGTTGACAATGTAAACATGCAGAAATTTAATTCCTTGGTTGGTAAAAGCTTTTTTCTGTGTAGGCATGCATATTTTAGACATTTTGAGATGTTTTAAAAGTTAAGATGTTACTTTGCTGTGGATTGCATTTCATTTAATGGTGTTTTTAAATATCTCAGTCATATAATTTTTTATTACATGAGGGTGATTATTGAAGAAAATTCTGATTGTTTCACCAGGTACTGTCATGACCAAATTCACCATTGCATTAAGGGAAATAGGGACATACAAGGAAGTTCTTCGGTCCCAGGTACAGCTTTTGCATGGCAATTAATATCCACTCAAGGAATCAATTCATTGAATTTTTTTTCATCATATTGGGAGCATTATGCATTTTATTAACTCCAATCAGTAGGATATTTTGATTTATTTATTTTTAATAAATCTGGGTCAGTTCTTTGGGGCACTTGTGTTTGGGAAGGGAGGTGACTGGTTGCTTTTTTGTCTGATAAATTTCAATTGTTCTCTATTTCAGGTTGAACACATGCTAAATGACAGGTTATTACAATTTGTCAATATTGATTTGCAAGATGTCAAGGTACTGTAATATTGCAAAATTTTACCATGTCTTGGCTTTTCATAACTTGCCGGTTTTTTTTCTTACGGGTTTTCTTAACCTAAAACCTGTCTAGCACAGGCTGCTAAATAATTTCTGCAACTCTTGACTTTGATCCATTGCTTTATAAATATGATATTATTTATTATTATTATTCTGTTTGGAGTATCACATATTTTCACATTTTACTTAAATCAAAATTTTACTAAATGTGAAATTTTAATATTTTATATACAATTAAGAAATGCTGAAATAATACAAGTATACATGTAAACAATCAGTTGCACATAATATAAATATGAAACTTAAATCTAAAAATTTAATATTAGTGATACATAATTTATAACATGTATTAAACTTTGAAATATATGGTTTGCCATTGGTTAGTCAGTGTCCATTGTGCAAGCCCGTCTGGGAGCAAATTGACAACCTTTTCATCCATTGTAGGTGGCCTTTTCAGTTGTGGGGGTTTGTTTTGGCTTTCTTAGATCTTGCTTGGGTCCTGATGGGGTGATCGGGCCTTTAAATTGTGGCTTAAAATGGTCTGCAGGTGAGAGAAAAGGAGAAGTGGTTACTTTAGGCATTACCTCTTTCCAACTTTTAGGTGCTATGGAATGAACGAAATTGTCAGATATTTGAAGATTGGTAGAGCAACTTTTAGTGGGTGAAAGGGGAGTTGTGGGATTTATTAATGAATGTTGCAGTTATTCTATGGTTGCTAGTAGTATTGACATGTTCGATAACCATTTTGTTTTTGGTGGTTTTCAATAAAATTTCTTTCTCCTGATAAAAAATCTTTCATAATTTTTAGAGAGGAAATATATTAGTTATAAGAAGATAAGCTAGAAAAGTTAGGAGCATATGAGTTATATTAACCACCCAGCAGCCTAGCTTGAAGATCATAACAAGCCACCGAGTTGCATTCCAATAACTTGCAGCGGTGATCAATTTGCCTCAATGATTGGCTATCCAAAGCCCCTCTCCAACCTTGCCACCTGCTTAGTTGTTGAGGTGCTTCTGCCTCGTAACCAAACTGATCATCTTCCAACATTTTGATCACAATGAACCTTGCACGATACTGAAATTCAGTGCTAAGGGCTTCTTGTTCTTCTATCTCCATTCATACTCTGAAGAAAAGTGAGTGAAACTGAAAACCCTAGTTGAGAGTGAACGTGAGTAAAAGTTAACGATGGTTCAAACATACTTGAACCACCGTTTTCCTCAATTTTTATTCCAGAAATTCAACATGATTTTGCAAGCAAACGTTCCTACAAACCTTATAGAAAGGAGCACATGATCGTTTCTACAATGATATTACAATTCAGATTAAGGGTTTGATTGCCTTTTTGCTTATTGCTTACTGTGTATCCATTTACGTTTTAATATTTCCACATTCATGCATGTGTTTTATATTTTTGTCCTGAACTACTGTGCAGGAAGCACGAAAGCGTTTTGACAAAGCTAGCCTTCTATATGATCAGGTAAGTTCTCATATTGGTGCTAGCGCTTATATTTAGATATTTTTTTGTCAATTTTTATGTGTTCTTATTTGTATAAGTATTGAACTAGGTCAAAGTTGGCTTCCTCTCTTCTTGGTTCTCTATTCTTTAAATCAATTAGGAAAGAATATATGTGAAGAAGTTCTAAGGAGGGGCCGCTCTAGCACACAAGAACGAATGACAGGAAATCAAGAGTAACTTTGTATAATCTGTAAAATCTAAAGGATTAATGGTAGAATGAGATTGTTTAAAAAATCATTTCATGTGATTTTGCAAAATCAGCTCATTTTTAGTTAAAAAAAAGTTTATCATTTGCAGTAAAATGTGCCCGAAACAAATTTTGGTAAACATATATGTAAAAAGGCAAAAAAAAAATGTAATTTTCCTGGTCAAAATATTTTTTTGAATTTCTAAAATCAATTATTACCATGCTTCAACACAATTTTTGTGCTGCAGGCTCGTGAAAAGTTTCTTTCTCTACGAAAGGGCACAAAGTCTGATGTAGCTGTTGTATTAGAAGAGGTGTTACATCTCTCTCTCTCCCCTCCTCTCTCTCTACATACATAAATATACTCATCTTACGTTATGCCATATCACCTGTTTAAGAATGTTCTAATGTATATATGTTTAAATTCAAAATCAGCTATTTTTGTTGTTTAAAATTTAATTCTGTTCTGGTGAATTTTAGGATCTTCATAATGCAAGGTCTGCATTTGAGCAAGCTCGGTTTAACCTGGTAGTTTTTCCTACCTGATATTATGTTCTTAACAACACTTTAAGATTGGATTTTGAATTACTGGTAAATCGTGTTGGATTGTGTATCATGTGGATGCCTTTTGTTTAGGTAACCACTCTTTCTAATGTTGAAGCCAAAAAAAGATTTGAATTCTTGGAAGCAGTTAGCGGGACAATGGATGCACATCTTCGTTATTTTAAACAGGTATCTCACATTTGGAAGCCATTTTCTGCTTTTAGAAAGTTTCTTCGCCAGTAAGCTTGTAATGACACTCTGGTTGTGCAGGGATATGAGCTGTTGCATCAAATGGAGCCTTATATCAATCAGGTCTGTAATTCAATCATGTTTTGTTCTGAGGCTATATTAATTTGTTCCTTTTGATTTTGCAACATAGAATGCATGATTTGGGGAATTTTCATCTAGTTCAGGAGACTAATTTTGTACATGTGCATAGAGGCATTTGCAATTATTTGGGAGACTGGGTGAAGGGACATCATTTAATTATAGTTGCTCATGTTTGGTCCAGAATCCTGTATATTTTTAATGTTCTTTCTTTTCAAAAAATAATCTTGGGGTAAGTTAAAAAGGGCTGCAAAAAACTGTAGTGACAAAGAAAGCCTTATCTACAAATCCACCCAAAGTAAAAAAATAATGGTGTTTTGAGTAAGAAAAACCAAAAAAACAAAACGATGTACACCTGGTCATACTCGCTGCTGCCATACAAAAACTTCCACTAGGTTTTTGTTTGTTTGAGATAAATCCTAAACCACAAGCTCATGTTCTGGATTTATGTATTCTGTGGCTGCTATTCTTTCTGATTTGAAGTATGTGTACTATAGTTATTCTCTCTCTTTATTGATTTTTTGTAGCATTTGCATTACGCTTCATAGTTGGGGTGGCGTTAAATTCATGGTAACAATGTAAGTTATGTGCTTTGTTATGAAGGTTTTGACATATGCACAGCAGTCGAGAGAAAGGTCCAACTATGAGCAGGCAGCCCTTAACGAAAGGATGCAGGAATACAAAAGACAAATTGATAGAGAAAATAGGTGGTGTTTAATTGGTTCCAATGGATCTCCTAATGGAGATGGCATACAGGCCATTGGCAGAAGCTCACATAAAATGATAGAGGCAGTTATGCAATCTGCTTCCAAGGGAAAGGTCTAAAAAAGTATTTGAGTAATTAATGATTCCTATTTATAGGTTTATTTGATGTTTTAACATCAGAAAAAGTACAAGTGCATCAACATGTGAAACTGGGAACAATCTTTCAGGTTCAAACAATCCGCCAGGGTTATCTCTCAAAGCGCTCCTCAAACTTAAGAGGTGACTGGAAAAGGCGATTTTTTGTTCTTGATAGCAGAGGAATGCTATACTATTATCGCAAACAGTTCAGCAAAACATCTGTAAGTATTTCATTTTTAGAAAATGAGTTTGGATGTAGGGGGTTTGAACAACACTTAAGCCAATTCTGTTCACAAGACATCTGGTTCGGACTGGTCTCTCTTCACTGGAATCTGTCTTGTTTAGGGTTCTGGCAGTCAACTCTCTGGGCAAAGGAACAGTTCTGATGGGTCTGGACTGCTCAGTCGGTGGCTTTCTTCTCATTACCATGGAGGGGTACACGATGAAAAATCTGTTGCTCATCACACGGTGAACCTGCTGACCTCTACTATAAAAGTTGATGCAGATCAGTCAGATCTTAGGTTTTGTTTCAGGATTATTTCACCAACAAAGAACTACACTTTGCAGGTACCTTCCCGGTTGAAGTCAGGAATTTCTGATTTTTTTTTAATAGACTTGTTTGATGCCTGTAACCAATTATTATTATTGCTTGTTTTTGTTAAAAACATTTGATGGCGAGGGCTAGTGTTTGCATTGAAACCTCAATAACTTCTGATTGCAGGCAGAGAGCGCCCTGGACCAAATGGATTGGATTGAAAAGATAACAGGCGTTATTGCTTCATTACTCAGTTCTCAGGCTCCTGAGAGGGTAACTATTCTGATTGTATACTGGGCACCTTCAATTTCTAGCCTTATTGATTATCATATTCCACTCTTGTTTCAGTGCTTTCTGGGTAGTCCTATGGGAAGTTTTCATCAACGTTCTACCAGTGAAAGTAGTTCCTTTGAAAGTTCTGATTTTGATCATGCTGCTGCTGAAGAGTACACAACTGATAAAGGTCATGTCATTTCACACCTTGATCGCCTATCCAAAAATTTGTTACAACAACGTTCCTCTGTAAAAAGTGAGAAGCCAATTGATGTCCTACGAAAGGTTTGTGGGAATGATAAATGTGCTGATTGTGGTGCTCCAGACCCTGATTGGGCATCTTTAAATCTTGGGGTTCTTGTTTGTATTGAATGTTCTGGTGTTCACCGTAATCTTGGTGTACACATATCAAAGGTCAGTTGTCTGTTTGGACTATGTTGTTTTTATTAGATTTCTTTTTTTAAATTTCTAGTTGAAAATGTTCCAGACATTATTAATAGCTATTCCTTTTGGTAGCTATTATATATCAATAACTAAGTACTTGATGGTGACCAATGACCCTGCAGATTAGGGATATGAGTTCTAATTTGGTTCACCTCAGTTTAGTAGCAGTAGCATTGGTTGTAGCATGATTCTTCAAAGATTGTCTAGAGTGTAACATTGTTATGCCATACCAAGTTTGCCAGACTTCCCAAATCTACAAAATAATATTTGGCAGATGAAAGATCCATTGCATGCATTTGTCAAATTCTGCACGTCATTCGCTTGCAATTCCATTAGGCTTTACCTTATGTTGGCTACTTCCTGTACATTTGTCAAATTCTGCAGGCAATTCTTTATGTTTTGTTGTGATTCTGCATGCTCAGAACCAGTGAACCACTCACATTGCCACCATTGTATCCTTTCATGTTTAACTGTAGATCCTTTCTAACTTCAAAATATTGTCAGTATAGTTTCAGCATGATTATCCAATACCTTGCAGAGATATATTTTGGATGACTGTTTGACCATTTCTGTTGTGTTCTCTCTTGGTTTGACTTATTATTCAGGTAAGATCGTTGACACTTGATGTTAAAGTTTGGGAGCCTTCTGTTATATCTTTATTTCAATCTCTGGGAAATGCATTTGCCAATTCAATCTGGGAAGAACAGTTGCAGTCGCGAGGAGCTTTGCAGGTTGATCTTGCCCCTACAGGGTAATTAACTTGGATTATTTTCATCTTGCTATAATCCATGTCTTAAAATTGATAATACTCTCTTCTAGTTTGATGTTTGCATATGATTGCTAATATTAAACTCTAATTCTGGTGCTGAAGCTTCTACAAGTCTGATAAGCCGGAGCTTGTTTTTGTCAGCAAACCTGGCCCTGCTGCTACTATTTCAATTAAAGAGAAGTTTATTCATGCAAAGGTATATAATATTTATCCGCATTTTCTTTTATCTTTTGTTACTTGAAAATAAATGCATTCCTATTGAACAGTGGTTAAAGAAGTCTCTTGAAATTTTGTGCCCTCATGATATCAAATTATGCGTGAGTAGAAGAAGAATATTGTACTGTTATTATTGTTGTGTAGAGACAGTTATAGAGATGGGATGACTTGCTCACTACCCTAGATCACTTAACCTAATGTGCTACTATGCCCAATCCACTAATAATTTTTTTATTCCAACACTACCCCATCAACTTTAAGCGTATCTATTACAAAATTAATCCCAAAATATACCCATTCCACATTTATGGCATATTTAGTAGGTAAGAATAGAATGAAATGGAATTAAATTTCATTTCATTTTCTTGTTTGGTAAAATCAAATGGGTGAGAATGAATGATTATTGTGGGAATCAGATTCCCATCAAATCCCATAAATTCATTCCTCCTACAACTCAAGTTTTGAATCATTTTCATGGGAAGAAGAATGAATTTCCACCACTATACTTTTTTTTTTATTAATAATTTTTTTAAAAGCTAATCAATTCTTCACCACCACCGTGAACATGCTAATGCAGGAAAAGCACCACCAATCACTCCCACTGGAAAACACCATCGACAGTCATTGATCCATCTGCTGCCATCATTGGATCTTGATGTGGCTGCTGCTTTTCATCACCCTTTCATGTCGTTGTCTTTGTGATAGTACTAGATTTGTTCAGTGTAGTTAAAAGCGAGCGCACCAGGCATAGCACTTGGGGATTCCAGCGCGTCAAGGGGGCAAGCCTTCAGGGAAGCGCGCGCCTTGTCGCGCTTCTTGGGCTTTTGGGTGACGCGAGAAGCGCTTGCCTCTTACACTTCCTTCACTCTTATGAAAGACATAAAAGAATTGGAAATATACGTACGCTATTACGCTTCCTTCCATCGATGCCATTGACACGACTTCCATTGACGTGCGACGCAACCCCAACGATGAGCGATGCAAACGATCCAACGATCCGATCCAATGCAACCCCAACGGCGATCCAATGCAACCCTAGTGATGACGACCTCTGCTCCACAATCGGCAACGACGATCTTTACTCCACAATCAGGGATGACAACCTTTGCTCCATGATCGGTTGTTGTTTTGAGGTTCTCTTTGTTTCTCTTCCTCATGTTGTGCTCTTGATAAATAGCGGTTGGTACTTGTTCAACCCGTCATACCCGTCAGTTAGTATCTGTCAAAAATTTAACAAATCCGCCGATTATTGAGGTTGATGGGTCAGTTGAAAAGTAAAAGAATTAGTTACTTGGTAAGCACAGATCGGTTGATGATTCAGCCTCTCACCCGACTCTACTCGACCCATGCACACCCTTAGCTACACCAAAATCAATAATTCATTTGGAGGATGAGGAAAGAAGGTATACATTTGGTGTACTGGTATTGAATTATTAAAATTCAATGACAAGAGGAGATAGACTACAGTGATTCTTGATATTGTAAAAATTTGACAAATTTTTCTGCAAAGATAAGAACCAATGGTATCAAATTAGTAGCAGTAGTTGGAATGTAGGCTAAAAAAGCTCTGATTTCTAGATTGAAGCTTTCTACATTCATGTTTCATATGGCTTGGCTTATGATACTAATTACACAACTCTCTCAGAAGTAATGGCTGTGCTTCATGTCCCGGCAGTCCTCTATTTCCAGGATGAGGGAATGATTGTCCAGGCTAAGAAATCAGGTGTTCCCAACTGCCACAGGCACAATCAAGAAACTGAAATACTAAGAAATCAGGAATTCCCAACTAAATTTTCCCCCTTCTCGGAGTTTTTTTTTCATTGACTTGTAGATTCCCTTTTGTTTTTTATTTTTCTTTCAGGTTTCAAAGAGAACCACGAGATATACTGATTAAGAAAATGTCAAAATAAAAAATTGTGTTGAAAGCAAAGCTCTCTTGTGCGAATACCTAGGTTCTGACTATTTTGATACCATATAAGAATTATAAGAATATTGTACTGTTTATTATTATTATTATTATTATTAATATTATTATTATTGCGTAGGGAGACAGATATTTATACCTACCCTGGTCCCTGAATCACTATTAACCTAATGCACTATGTATTCATCTAAAATTAAAGGTTTGAATTTGCCTTTTTTTATTTGGAAACCTAATCCAACATTGGTTACGCAAACTCATAAATATCATTGTGGATGAGGGGGCTCAATACAACTGGAGATGGAAGTGCCATGCTTGGTAGTCGCAGAAGCAACCTCATTTCCAGTCCTATGAACATGTATGAGAGGAGTGTAACCCATGTGAGACTTCAGACCACACCCCACACACACACGTACCCATCTGGTGGAGCAACCCACCGACTAGTTTGCAGTTGCACCAGAATAGTGCCTTTCAGCTTTAACCTTTCCCCACCTTGTAGAGTTCCAGCTCTGACCTTTCCCCACCTCATGGAGTTCCATCTCCATGCATTCCACCCACAAACCAGCTCCTCCACCTACTGCTAACTTATTTCAACCCAATCATAGCTTTCAGCAGGCTACCAGAACCCAGAACAAAAGCACCTCATCCTTCCCAATCGCTGCCATTAAAAGTAATAAAGAACAAAGAATATCATTACTTGTTTTACTTTCAAGCAAAATTTTCAAAAAATGTTGAGCTGTTTTCTGGGCAGTTGGAGTACCCTCTAGCATCAGGCTAGTCAAGGTTTGTGAAATTGGTCCTAGATGGTTCTAAATATTGATAAATATTTATACACAAATATCATAAATTTATAGAACGTTCTAAATAACTTATTAGTTAAAATACCTTTAGTTCAACAATGAGTAATGACTAATACGATTTGTAGATAAAATATAGATGATAATTTGTGAGACTCTTATTTGTTTTTTTCCCTACATTGAAAAAGATTGGTCCGTGTTAGTAAAGATTGACTTTGACTTCCTAGTTTTTTTTTTTTCCCATATGGTGAGACCTAAGCTATGACTTTCACTTTTTTAGAACACTGCATGTAATTGATATAGTGAGACCCAACATAGTACATTTTCTCATGTATCTATTAATTTGAAGTTTGTTGGGTTTTATTGGGTAGTGCATGTTGTAGACGGCCTATATGTGTGTTTGTGTGGGTGAATATGGAAGTTATTCACTACTAAAAAGCTCTACTTATCTTCATAAATTTTACAATAGAAAGTTGAGAACAGGGTTTTGTTTCTTTTATTTAGGCATGTGACTTTCTCTAAATTAAGTAGTTTCAGATTCACTAAATTTTATTTTTAAAGCTGCTATGGATTTGTTGTCATATATTTGGTTGTATCCCATTTGCAGTATGCAGAAAAGATTTTCGTTCGCAAGCCAAAAGATAATCAATATCTTCATTCGGTGGCTCAACAGTTATGGGATGGCGTTCGTGGTAATGACAAAAAAGCAGTATATCGTTTCATTGTGAATTCTGAGGCAGACGTGAATGCTGTGTATAATACAGCATCTTCTAACGTGTCCTCAACTCTTGCCAAAGTAATGCTTTCGCAAGAACATTTAAACCTTGACCCATCAGACAGAGTTTCTGCCAGCTCTTCCAATTTGGCAATCCGTGGCAAAGGCTTTAACGTGGAGGATTTGGAAGGATGCTCTCTACTTCATCTTGCTTGTGAAACTGCAGATATTGGTATGCTAGAACTGCTTCTACAGTATGGTGCAAACATAAATGCATCTGATTCAATAGGCCAAGCACCTCTCCATTATTGTATTCTTAGAGGCAGAGCAGCATTTGCAAAGCTATTACTTGCAAGGTAATCTAGCCTATGTTTTGTTAACTTATATTTTTTTTTCGAAAATAAGATTATTTTTAAAAACTATGAGCTCGGATGAATGCGTACTGTTTTTAAAAATAGTTATGTTTTTCAAAATAATACCATTCAACTAAACACTCCTTAGCTTTTCTAGATTTTTTATGATTATAGTGGCACTATCGATCTTATCTCAGGTTGCAAATCATTTGTGTTTGAATATTCCAATTTTAATGTTGGCCAGTCCTCATATACCTGCAACATTTTGTAGTTTTGATTATTGCCATTGTTGCCAAGGGTCCTCATCTACCTCTAAATAGAGTTCTGCCATTGTTGCCAAGGCTCCACATCTACCTGCAACATAGTTTGCTATAAATAAATGAGAGAAAGATAGAATTTTTGCCATTGTTTCTGTCATGCAGCTATTTTGTAGTTTACAATGAATAAGTAAGAGAGCAGCAAGCGGTTTTTTTTTTTTTTGGTGTCAATTGCTGCTGTTTTAAGTCTGAGGAACCATAAATCTTATTCATTGATTTCACTGAAGATGCGTTGAAAACTATTTGAAGTAGTCACATCAAGGATAAATTCTGATTGTGCTGACTCTCATGCATTTGAGATTCATTCAAAGATATGGGAGGAAACATTTATAACGGTTCAACTGTTTGGAAGGGGGTATTTTCCCCAAATATATTTGCTTCTTTTCTGTTTGCTGCTGAAATGCCACCCTAACATGTCTTGTAATCGTGCAGGGGAGCAGACCCACGAGCTGTAAATAAAGAAGGGAAAACCCCGTACGATCTTGCTGTAGAATTAAACTTTGTGGACGCTGAGGTTTGTGCTATATTATCAGAGTCAAATGCGCGTCACTGACGCTGTGAAGGAAAGAATAAAGTTTTTTTTTTCTTTTTTTTTCTTTCTGTAATTATAATTTTCACTAGTTATTGCTTCTTGAGTGAAGGAAAGCCATCCTAAATAGTGTTTGAGGTTTTAGGAGAGTGATAAGGCTGGCAATGCAAATTTGGCCCCCAGCCTTAGGGTAAAAGATCAATGGGTCGAGAGTGGTTGGGAGCTTTGGGAAGAAGGGTTTTGTAATGTTACTTTTTTTTTTCCTTCTCTAGTTTGTAATTTTTATGGTTGTGTAATTTGTGCAATGCCCCCATCAATTCCCTGTTAATTTATAATGGGAAGGGTTGCTGCGGCCATACCTCTGACTGGCAGTTGGGTTGGATTTGGGAAGGATCGAAGTTTTGCTATCGGAGCTTTTCATTGTCCCCAACATTTGAAAAAAAGAGTTGAAACTCTACTTTAACGATATTTTAAGCACTTCTCACCAACTACTAGCCAGATTTATGGCTACCCTTCTAGTCCTCGATTAGAGTGACCCTAGTGGCCCCATCGATTGTAAACGCAGCAGGAACTGAACATTACGGGGACTGCTTCCATTAAACAAAGAAAAGCTTTGAATGGTTTCTCGTCGCAGCAACCAATTAATCTTATAGACTGGTACTTGGTGCAAGAGATCCGTTCATATGTTAAAAAAAGAAGTGAAGTAAATTGAACCAGTGGGTCCAATTTAGGAAATTTGATGCGAATGAGATGAGATGAGATGATGATATGGATCTGTTTTATGCACGCATAAATTGAGTCCGTCGGTTAACAATATAAGGGAAATTTGAAATTTAATTTTTTCCTTACTAATTAGTAGTTATGGACGGAGCGAGTGAAGGATACTTCTGCTGCCTTGATCTTTTTATTGTTTTTCTTTTTCCTTTGGATTTCTTTTGATTTGCTTGTTTGTAATATTTTAAGGCAGTTAAAGCCCAGTTGAATAGTAAGGCATGAGAACTCTCCTAAATCTTTGTCAAACTTTTCAACAAATACTACTTAATCAAGTCAAATTAAATAAAATTAATAAGCCTTAGTAATATAAATATAAAGTTTATATTAAATTCAAAATATGGAATTTTTTTCTCCCATCTTATTTGCGCTTGAAGTTACTCATGATGAATGTTTTCATTTCAAATCCTGTTTTAGTCTTATCATACATTTATCTTAACATTTATATCTCAATAACATTAAGCATTTGTATATATTATTTATTGTAAATCTAATATTTCGTCTCATATAAAAAAGGTTTAATACTCCTCGTATAAAATTTTCCTTTTAAATGCAATGACATATTTTGATCACACAAAAGTCTTGTAATATTTTTTCACTCAAGTAACTAGGCTTTAATTTTAAGTTTGACATTATCATCATGCTCTTGTTTTCATTGAATTATTGACTCTAGATACTTAAAACATCCTATAGCAGTTGGCCATCAAGTGTAATAACACTTTTTTCGTTTTTTTCTTCATTTTCGAAACTTACATTTCATATAATCATTCTTCGATCTCTTTAATCTAAAATCTCAAGCCTTTAAAGTTTGTTGCCATAATTCTAAATTTTTTAACCCCTTTTTTAGTCTTAAGATAATATCATCAGCGAATAGCAGAAAGGATGTCTTCACAAATTTTTTTGGCTACTAAATGTTATAGATAGGAACATAGTGAAAGAGAAAAGTTTATATGATAAAAAGAAAAGTGAAGTTAATTAACTAGTGGGTCTTTGTTGCGGAAACTAGAGTCCATACAAGGCGCCCAAAAGAATCCCCAATAATTTGAGAAAAATACGATTAGAATGAGATGCGAATATGGTTTTACTAGAAACGTAAAGCTTTGTTGGTTTTAAAAATATCTAATTTGACGTTCGATCTAATTTGGCTCTTTCCTTTCTTTCTCTCTTATTCTTTTTTGTTTCCATTTCTGTCTAATATCATTAATGCCTTTCAATATTTGTCTTTGTTACTGCATTTGAACCTTGTTTCACCAACAGCTTTGATTTGTTTATAGCAACTATCTTCAATTGGATTTGTACTTATGAAATATGAGGGTAATTGAGTAGTTGCCTAACAAAAAATAAATAATTGCAGTAAAAAAAATATGTTTTCCAGCCTCCGTTTGGAAGATGTCAATTTTCAGAAGAGGGCACATAGTGTTGGAGAGGACTGACTTGTGTTGGATGATCCTCATGAACTTGATTTCTTGTCGTTCATTGGAAACTAACACCAAATTGATGGGATTTAGACTTTGTTGTTCCCTCTATATAAACGGCGGAAAAAACAGATGAATTTGTCTGTTCTAATACGTATTAGTTTTAGAAAGAAAAAGGGTCTGCATACTCTTTTCTTATGTACTCTTTCCCTTCTGCAGGCTTATGTAGAAATACATCAAAAGAGCTAAATAAAATAGGTAACTCTAACTCCATTTTAGAAATAAAATACGTATTAGTTTTAGAAAGAAAAAGGGTCTGCATAGTCTTTTCTTATGTACTCTTTCCCTTCTGCAGGCTTATGTAGAAATACATCAAAAGAGCTAAATAAAATAGGTAACTGTAACTCCATTTTATGTTTTCCTTTTATTTATATGACTGCATAACAAGCTGTCCAAATCCAGATATATTTTTGTACGTATTTGATGTTTTTGCAGCTTAGAGGTAGATATTATTTTGTGCAATGGCGGAATCATCAACCTATGTAAATAGGACTGGCTGACTTTGCCCTGCGAATGGATATGCTGAATCTTCTGTTTGTTAATTCGTTTTAAAATAATTTGATGCTGGCAGGAGGGAAATATATATTATAGGTATTTTTATGGTTTGCGTATGGCACTTAACCGTGCATGTTTACAATTTTTAGGATTGGCTTTTGTCATTGTCAGCATTATTCTCAACTTTGGATGGTAGCTGTACGATTTCACTTCAATGGGTGGCTGTTGACATCTGGAAAGAAATAGCTTGGAGTTAAAAGACTTAAACTGGTCTTTAGCCATTGCAATCTAAAGAGGTCTTCTAATAAAACCCAAGAGCTACTGGATTACTGTAAGCCTAGAGGTTTGTTTTCCTAGCTGACCTTTTCCAATGAGGCAATCGACAGCGGGATGATTCTTGCTCCGTAGAGTAGCTTGAAGAACAATTCGTTGTTTGTGACTTTTTTTTTTTAAAATCTTTCTTATGTTTATTTTTATTGATGAAGGGCCATTCCGCAACTCCACGGCCACCTATGGGCATTGTTGCTTGTTATTTATTGTTGCATGAATTTATGACGTGGTTTGCTGCAGCCATGTGGAAGGCTGGTTCCGTCTGGTGGACGAGGTTTGCTGCAGTCATGTGGAAGGCTGGTCTGGTATGTACAAAGCACATGAAGTATGGGTAAAGCCCTGCATAAAAATAATAAAAAATAAAAAATAAAATACGAAGCGTATGAAATATATGCGGTTTGCTGTTAGGCTAATTCTCACTAGCTAGCCACCAAAACTAAAATAGAGTGTTATTAGATTATGCCACTACCCACAGAAATTAGTTTCTGTATTCTACATCTAAGATCTCTCTCTCTCTCCCCTTATTTTGTCTGCCACAATTATCAATTCCCATTTCTCCCGTATCCTCTCACAGACTATAGCTTGTTAACTTTATGGATGTTAGCCACAGTTATGCTGATAAGATGATCGCAAACAATACGTGGAAGACAATCAGCAGCAGCAGCAGCAGCAGATAAATCTCCATGATAGCCAACTTCCTTTTTATCACAATTCATTCTACTGGCCGCCCCAGCCGCCAAACCACTTCCTCAACCCAACATATCATCACCACCAACATGATTACAAACCGTTACCATAACTAGCACTAACTCCGACAGCGATGACAACGTTGGACTTCATCAATTATGATCAATATCAGCAGCAGCAGCTTCAACAACAACAGTAAGATGACGATGATGATGACGACGAAGAAAAAGAAGAGGAAGGAGAAAAAGAGGAGGAAGAGCTTGGAGCTTTGAAAGAACCGATGTACAATATGGCGGCGATGCAGCCGGTGGACATCGACCGGGCCACGTTGCACAAGCCGAAGAGGCGCAACGTCCGCATCAGCTACAACCCCCAGAGCGTCGCCGCCCGCCACCACCGCCAGCGGATCAGCGAGAAGATTCGAATCCTCCAGCATCTCGTCCCAGGCGGCACCAAAATGGACACCGCCTCCATGCTCGACGAAGCCGCCCGCTACGACAAGTTCTTGAAGCGCCTGGTCCGCCGCCTTCAAATGAACATTGCGGCCGCCGCCCCGACACCAGTGACACACTTTCCGGAGCCGTCGGGTGATTGGCCTCTGCCGACAGTGACTGCTTCCAATCGCTTAGGTCGCCCTGACAATACATTGCTAAGTTCGGACACCGGGTCTTATTAAATTTCTCAAACACTGGCATTTTAAACTTCACGGGCAACTGTGGGTGAGAGAGGCAAGGGAAGTGGTTGCTTCAGGCAATTCCTCTTGCAGTGTTTTGGGTCATGTGGAATGAACGAAATTGTTGGGTCTTTGAAAGGGGAAATGTGGGATTTGTTGAGTGACATTGCAATATGCTATAATAATCCCATGGATAATGACTGTACTAACATGTTCAATAATGTATTACTTTTGTAATTCTACTATCTCTTTGGTGATTTTTAATAATTTTTTTCCTGATAAAAAAATTTTCATGGTGATTAATATTGGTCATTTAACCCTCCTAGTAAGATTAAATAACGCATAAAATCTCACATTACATTGGCAAAAAAATTAGAAAATTGAGAATCTTAACTCTTTAGTTGCAGTTGGATTTGGATTAAGTGGAGATATTATATTGCTTTCAGCAGGAGAGGGGATGAGCAGAAGTGGGAGAAGACGAAATTCCAAGTGGGATTTGAAAGATGGGTCTAACTTTCCTGTTGAGAATGTGGAAGATGATGGTTTGCCTCGGGAACCTGTTTTGTCTTTTCATGTTAAAGAATCACAACCAGGGCAGCATGTGAAATCTCATGTGAAAAATTAAGTAGCACATATGAGAAGCAATAAGATTTCTCATTGATGTGATTTGTCTCAAATGTTTATGATCCCTGCTTCATATGTGCTACTTAATTTTTCAAATAAGATTTTGTTTGGAAGCAGGGATTTACAAAACAATGTTAACATCAATGAGTGAGAAATGCAGTGATTTTTTTAAAGACTCAATGGCGTTGGATGGGAATGAAAGTTACATGTCACAGAATTAGACTTACGACGAGCTAACCCACAGGACACTTGGTCACTTAGCGAAATTTATGTAAACTAAGTAAGCCTTTTAAGTTCGAGTGAATGTTTTAGAGTCGTTGACAATAATTAACAACCGTTGAAAGTTATATAAAATGACTGAAAGTGAGAAAACTTATATTAAAACAAACATCAATTACAAGTTTTAACACCAGAGCCTTACTCTACATATAGATTTTAAGACAATTTTACAACTATTACCAGGAAACATCAGGTTGGCACGAAAGTACAAATCGTTTATACATGTGCTAACTCTTTCTACAAGCTATATAAACATTATGAACAATACAAATAAGTTACAAAAATGTATCGTGAGGCTCCGGGTATCCTCCCCCACTTAATCTCATGACGTCCCCATCACATCTGCTTCCTTGTAGCACTTGATGTAGTCGGCAAACTTCCACAGCAAATCTTCACACTCCCAACTATTTTTTTTATTGGGTAGACCCTTCTATTTGATCAAGTACTCCGAGTAGTTGGAAACTCCTCGTCTTCATATCACTTGATTAGCTAGGATGTGCTTTATTTCCTTGTTGAATGCAGTGACGACGGCAGTTGGTGCTCAACTTGATTCTCGTTGACTTGGCTCGTCAGTGTCTTTGTGAAAGGTCTTCAAGAGGATGACGTGAAAGACATTGTGGATCTTCAGTCTTGGAGGAAGTTGAACTTGGTATGATGTCTTCCCTATCCGTTTGATGATCGAAAAAGGGCTTTCGTACTTTCAAGCCAAGCCCTTGTGCACTTGGCATAGAAACTTGAACTAGTTCAAAAGTAGTTTCACCATGACTTTGTCTCGAACCACAAACTCTTTTGGACATCGCTTGGCATCAGCCCATTTCTTCATTTGCTTGGCGGCCTTATCGAGACATGCCCTTATAATGTCCAACTCTTCTACTCATTCCTTTGTGACTTTGTAAGTAAAGGGATTGTTATTAGTGTAAGGCGAGACAACAACACTTGGAATAAGTGGTTTTTCTCTCATGACAATTTCAAATGGGCTCTTCTTCTGTCACTTTACTTCGTTAGAGATTATAAGAGAATTGAGCAACATCGAGCAACTTCGCCCGATCTTTATGATGGGCACTCACATAGTGTTGCAAATATTGCTCTAAAAAAGCATTGGTGCATTCCGTTTGGACATCTGTTTAGGGATGAAAGCTCGTTGAGAAGTTCAATTTCATCCCTAATAGTTTGAACAACTCGCACCAGAATTTGCCAGTGAAGTGGGGGTCTTGATCAATGATGATGCTTTTTGGAATTTCTCATAACTTCACCACGTTCTTGAAAAACAAGCGAGCTAATTCATCCACTTTGCAATCTGTTGATGTTGGAAGGAATGTTGGATACTTTCTAAATCGATCCACTTTGCAATCTGTTGAGTTTAAAGCAAATAATATTGTGACATGTGATTGGGCCTTTGACTAAACCCGATTTTAATAAAATAATATCAGAGCCTAGTTGTCCTGTGATTATTCCCGTTAAGTGTTCTGTAAGATTAAAAGTATTCTCAACATGGTATTCTCAACGTGTCGTGATTAAGCAACATGTCTCGTTAGTGCAACGATATTCGTGTTATGATGTGACGTTAATATCGAACCGATTTGTGTTATAGTGTACGATCAATGTGTAACAAAAAGAATTATTAGAATATTTATCAAATCGCTTAAGGACAATAAAGTCAAGACATATATAAAAAAAAAATACTTTAAATATCATCATACATTTTAAAATAGTATGAGCCAATATATAATCAAGTCTAAAACAAATAGTATCGTAACATATAATCAAGCCTAAAATAAATAGTATCATAACATATAATTGACTAAACTTGATTGTAACAAATACAATGAATTCTTATTAACGTTAAACATATGATAGCAGAGAGAATATCCCGTGTGCCGTAGTTGATTAGCCATGATTAGTTGTGGGACATGACGTGTTTCCATAATACTTTGAATCGAATGAAACAGATGAACGACAGTGTTTGGGAAAATTTATACAATATTTTCATGGAACAATAACCAGAAAAAAAAAAAAAAAAAACTGCAATTTTCATTCTAGGATTCCTTGCGATGAAATCCACCACGTCAAAATCACTTGTGGACGGCCACGTTACAATGTACCTAGGCCGGAGACAAGAGTTATTAGTAGTCCAATCCGGGGCCACTAACTAAACACCCCTGCGGCCTTACTTGGTATTAGACTACTAAACACGTGACCCGTTCGGCCATGATTAGGAAATCCAAGTAGCCTATATAGCATATAGGCCGATTCAATGAGGTTATATTCTCCTTGGATTTTTATTGATTCTCTTGTTTTTTTTTTTTCAACATTTTCATAAATATGGGTCAGAATGCCGACTCCGGTAGGGCCCTGCCTTCCACGAATGCCTTAAGAAGCCCAAGCGATCTCCTGGGCTGAGAGAATGGAGCTTCATGGGATGCTCCTCTAATGGTAGCAAACGAAAGGATGCCCCCATACACTTGTGTCCACCCTCCAACCTGAAAACCAAAGGAAACGATGGCAAATCTACGGTGTTTTTTTGCTGAGCTTCATAATATATATCTCATAACCAACGAACTTAAATCTACATCTACACTCTACAGACAGGAATTCACCTGATTCCCCTCGAACCAAACTCTGTAAGGCACCGTAGTTTTGAGGTCTAATTCTTTTGCCAGTCCATGAACTAATGATCGACTGCCCGTCAAAGGAATAACAGAATCCTGATCTCCACTGCAGTTTAAAAAAGTATCATCATTATGAAGATAACCATCCAGGGAATTAACGATGACTTGCACTGATGGGTGAGCTTTTAGAGGCAACGGATTTGATTACCTGTAGACCAATACAGGGAGTCCTGCCTTTATAAGCTTGCCCACGATGGAAATTGTGGGTACCTCCAGATCAAGCAGCTCATATTCTACGATACTGTCGACATAAATGTTACAAAAAAGAGAATGAGCAGCTACTTGTACTACTACCACCACCACTAGTTAGTTAAACAATTAGGCCATCAGAAACTGGTTGACCATACATACTGGTTTCCGATTCCGCAGCAAAAACTATGAAATACTGGTTATGGCAGCATCTCTTACTACATGCTACTGGAGAATCATATATTTAGATGGAAAATCAAAGCGGTAATACATGCAACTGGAGAAAAGATAACTAATTACTTGCTGCAAACATCCCATTTGCGGACTCCGATGAGACGGGCATGGAGAGCCTTCTGTACGTCACGTCTATTCAGATAATTGACTGTTTCATCTTCAACGCACACGTCCACAGTCTCCGGAATTTGCTGCGGAATCATGCACCATCGAGAGACCAGGCACGTGAAAATTTAAGATACATGATCTTTAATGTCGAAGTAGAAATGGATGAAACAAACAAATTCCGTTACAAAGTTCAGAGCAAAAATCAGAAAGCACACACATCAGATCTGATTGACTGACCTGGGGACTAAGGACTTTGGATTGTGCGAGCACAGAGGATATGCAGACGTCAAGGGTCACATCATACTTGTCCACAAATCTACTAGTTTCTCTGCTAACTTGGTTCATTACCATTGAACAAATAGATGAAATAGAGCCTCTGTTGTATTCGCTCACATACCGGGAATAGTTGCAAGAAGAACTGAACATTTTGTATGTGGTATCCGATATCAGCCCATGAGACCATAAATATTCCGCCCTCGCATTGAAATCAGTTGCATAGTCTAAAACCGGATTACCCAGCTGCAATTAAAGGCAGAAAGTCAAATCCAATACGAAGACCGAAAACTGAGAGAGAGAGAGAGAGAGAGAGAGAGAGAGAGAGAGAGAGAGAGAATCTGGTAGACAAACCATTTTAAGTAACCGCGAAACTTGAAGAAAGTAAGATGAGAAATGAAGTTACTATAACACTCACAGCAATTCCTTTCAAATTGAACAATTTTTCCTTCTTGTTGAATTGAAGCATGAGTTGTGCGAGTTGTGGAATGTAGTGGCCTGGAAATCATTATTAAGAGACGCAAGAAACCATATGTTAGATAGATGTGTGCCTGACAGTTGAACTAAAAGAACTGTTTTGAAAAACAAGTACCTGCATAGCTCTCGCCTGTGATGAACAGACTTCTACTCTTGTATTGTGGGTATTTAGAAAACCATCTCCTCAAAAACACGAGATTGTCCCTGGCTGTATTTATATGCATATACAAACACAGAAGCAAGTGAAATCTATACACACACACAAAAAGAGACAGATAAGAAGACAATGACATGGATAAGAATACTCTCTTTACTCTGTAAAAGTGAAGCTTTTCTCTACCCAAAAAGTTTTTTTTTAAAAGGAAAAATGAAATAAAAGCATCACCCAACAAAAAAGAAGCAATGGACAAAGGAAAAAAAAACAACAAAAAGGGTCAACAAAGTTGCCGTGAATAAACTTTCGTGTGTGTGTAATCGGGGAACCATGCCTGTGATCTTGTCGTTGACAGATTTATAAGAGGAGAAGTCAGCCGAATAAGAGAAGCCGACTCCAATTGGGGTCTCCAAATACAACATATTTGCCACTGCGGAGTGGGAGAAATTTAATAAATATTAGGTGCGCATTTGAGCTTAGGATAGATCATTGTTGATCGATGAAGGCATGAGCACAGCAGACAACGTGTACGTGCCGGCGTACCTTTATTCCAGCTACAATCGTTCTTCACCAGAAATTCCCCACTAGGCCTGAACGGCCCATTTTCAGAAAACGCCCCAACCCCAAGCGAAGAACACCCAGGGCCTTCAAAATCATACATATATGTATAGGAGAGAGAGAGAGAGAGAGAGAGAGAGAGAGAGAGAGAGACTGTCACACAAACCTCCATTAAGCCAAAGAACGAGGGGCTTGGAAGCTGCATCTGTCTCTGCTTCGGCAAAGTAGTAAAACAGAGCGCGCTGCTTCTGCTTCTTGGCATCAACGGTCACATAACCCGAAAACTGCTCAAAACCCACATTGGGTTGACCTGGTAGCTCAGTAATTTTGTCCGCCACCACGTGAACAGCAGAGGGGGAGCCTCCTTGAACACAACCCAAAGCACACAGCATCTGAAGTAGAGGCAATGCCAACGCCAGCAGCCGCAACATGGTTTCTGTCCTAATTCAAAACTTCCCACCGACCGAGGAAGCTACAGAGGAGAGAAGGAAGACGAAAGAACGTTCGTTGCTCACTTCAATCGTGTCTATTGTCATTATATATATATATATAATAAATTAAATTAAAACAATACCGTGCAACTTCTGTTTTTGTCGTTACATATTTAAACTGGGTAAATCCCGTGTAACGTTCAGTTCGATGACCTATTTAAACTTAAGACATTTCCCGTGCTTTGCGAGAATCGAGCTCGGAGCTCACAGTTTGTCCATCTCTCTCTCTCTCTCTGTCTCTCTCTCCGTGTGCAGTCTCTACCCACCCCACCACTGCAGTGAGCAGATAGGTATGGGTCGGGTCCGGGACCGGGACAGTCCCTAATGAAAGTGAAAATACACCGGGTAAATCCTCTGAATGAGCCTTTTGAAGGGCAAGGTATGGATTAATGATGGTAATAAGGCTCATAAGTACTGGTAGTTAAGAGTGCCCTA
Organism: Taxillus chinensis; assembly: GCA_023512835.1. Lineage (NCBI taxonomy): Eukaryota > Viridiplantae > Streptophyta > Magnoliopsida > Santalales > Loranthaceae > Taxillus > Taxillus chinensis. The sequence goes on along the minus strand of CM042085.1, from coordinate 19,667,411 downwards.
TTTTTCCCACCCAGAAAGGTCCTTTGCATTGCAGGATTGTCCTTTTTTTATTATGAGAAATTGTTGGATAGGACAAATTGAGGTGCAGTATAATTATTATACCCTTGGGAAAGGAAAGTAATTTATTTGAGGAGAAAGCGTGACGCAGAGGGTCATGATTATGAGAATCTCTTTACTGTCCCAACCCAATCTTTCCTTCTTCATATTTTGCTTTTGTTTTCCTTTTGGGAAAACAAAAGGAGTGAATCATATGTTCTAGACCTTAAAATGATTTCCAAACGTCTCGTCTTAATTCCCACATCCGGAATCTTACATTAGCACCCAAAAAATGACAAGGTAATTGTATTATTGTATATACATGCCAATTAATTCAATGGGTAGCCTAATGATTAATATAATTCAATTTTTACTTGAGGTTTGAATTTTTTTGAGTAAAATAGAAAATAAATTGTATTAAAATTTTTTAAATATATACGTCGCAAGTCATGCTATTAATGTCCATAGCTTCAATTATATGTTGTTTTTGAGTTCAAATTTTCTGCATAAAATCCTAAAATTATATAATTTTGAATTTTTTTGAAAAAAAAAAGTCCAATCCAACTTAGTTTTCAGATAATTTTTTTAAAAAATTACGCATCTCAATTGATTGATGACAGTTCTATAATTTAGATAACTAGTTTTTCATCACATAAAAAATTAATTTGAGCATGTTGTGTAATAAAGATTCAAGAACCACAATTCAATCTATTTGAGTTGATAGTTGGCAACGAGGTCAGATAAAATAAAGTGATGAAAAATTTGTGATAGTATGCTCTTTTTAAGGTGTTAATGAAAAGGGTTGTGAGTTCCCTTTCCATTAAGGTTGGTTGAACCTCCACTACTATTTCCCTCCAATCTCAAGTATGCTCTTTGAAGCTTTTGTTATTTTAGGGTTAGCTTGTTTGGGTGTCAAAATTCAATTATATGCTTATATTATGCCAAGAAAGCCTTGACTAGATCTTCCTACGTTTTGATGTGGCTTTTTTCAAGTTGGATGTAGCAACAAAAAGTACCCCCTTCAGGCTTTCTCATAAGCAGTGGACTAAGAGCTTGCATCTCTTAAATGTGTCTCCATCTCCTTGTAATGCATGGTTAAATGTATTTTTGGGCATTGTGTGCCATTAAATTTATTAAACTCTAGTACATTGAATTTTTAGGGCCGAAGTAGGCATAAGTATTTGATATTTGTTATCTCATATGCTTCAATTTCTAATACAACCTTTGATTGTTTTTTGAGAAACTTTAGGAAAAGTCACTCTTTCTTCTCATTCTCATTTAGTTTTGGAGATTCAAGAGTTTTAATCATATTCCCTTGCATTTTGAGTAGACGTGCTTAGGTGTGTGGTGCTTACGCCAATATTGGCAGTTACACGGTTTCATGTGTGGATTTCCTACCATGATCGACCTCTTCTTTTGTAAGGTTTTTCCCCTCGCATGCTCCTATCCTTGGTCATCATTTCTATCATTATACATATATGCTCCTTTAGTTCTTATTAGGCTTGGCCTAGTTTGATTTTTCATCCATTGGCATTTGTGTACTCTAAGTTTAGGAAGATGTGTAAACTTCATCCCCTCCCCTTTTTCAATTTTTGTTTTTGTTTGTTTGTGTTTTCTTTTTTGGTAAAATGCATATTATGAATGCTTGAATATGTATGCGACATGATGGCTTGTAAGCTAAATATGTGTCCTTATAGGTAATTTAAATGCATGTACCATATGCAAACAGAGTAAAATGGGTGTGTGTATGTATGCGTGTGTGTATATATATATATGGTAATGCTAACTAAAAAAAAATAATGCAAATATGATATGGACGGTTTGTTTTTCAATCAATGGTCGATATTGTAATGACTTTCGTTTGAGTTTTGGGGGATAGTCATGTGATGGAATGCATATTGAGAGATGAAAATATTTAGATGAGAATGTATTCATCAAATGGAGCGTTTCGATAATTGAGTTCGATTTGGACTCGAGGCCCTGTGAGGGCAATTCTGATATTTTAAGAAATTCAATAAGAAAAGTATAAATAGAGAAAAAAAATATAAGAACCTTAATTTTCTACTATGAGTGTGCGTGTACGTGAAGAGAGAGAAAGAGAGAGTGTATTTGAGGAGGAACAAAGAAATTGCAAAGGGGATTGGTGATCCAACTCAAATTCAACCAAATTCGAGGTAAGGATTCATTCTTGTCACTCATATGTCGTTAATTATGCTTGCTAGAGTAGCTAAAATATGAAAGTTAATCCCAAATTCATGGAATTTGATGTATGGAAATAGGTATGGTATAATGCTGTCGGAATCCAACCATTCCAATCCAATCTCTTGTCAAGTGTAAGTATGGAAATTCATATTTTTTATGTTTTAATACTTCTAGAGTTGAGAAATTGAGGTTAAGACATGATATGAAGTATTTGGGTATGAATTTTTATGATTTGGGGGCTTAAATATTTGGATTTTGGGTGAAAATGGTGAATTTTTGAATTATACAGCGACATAGTCGACTAAAAGGGGTTTGGTCAATTAAATTGGATATTTTGACCAAGTAGTTGTATGAGATGTGATCAACTAAATTTAGGTTGACCAATGCCCGTTTTAAGCCGTTTTTTCGTGTTTTCTTCAAAGTTTGATTCTCATGCTTTGTGGATAGCCCAATGGGGGGATTTAGTGCTGTAAGCCTATAAGTTTGAGGGGACTTGAGAAATCTAGCTTGTCTTATTGTTTTGCATGTATGTCTTGTTTGCTTTTACAAGTTTGGAATGTGCATGAGATGTCATAAATATTATAAATTATCTATTTATATGTGATAACTACATGAGATGTTATGTTTGTGTGAATTATGATACCTAGTAGTCACATGGGCCTATGAAGTTACCTTGATAAGCCCGAGAGACTACTATTGAGGGCTTAAAAGGCGAAATTTATTTAGAGCCTAAGAGGCTACCATGCCTAAGGGGCAATACTGTGTCTAAGGGGCAATACTGTGCCTAAATGGCAACACGTTGCCTAAGAGGCAATATTTGGGATTTTCCTGGGAGGCTTACTTTATATTTTAATGCGTGAGTATATGATTGAGTTGGTGATGTATATTTAGCATTATACAAGCATATGCATACACTAGTTTATGAGTTAGGATGGGTTAGAGAAATATAATCTCTACTGAGCTGTGGTTGCTCACCCCTACTGTTGTGTTTGTCTTTGTTTGTTCCAGGTGCTTACAAGAGCTATGAGGTTCACCAGAGGTAAAGATCTTATGTGCATTTGTTTGTTTCGTTGGATTGTAAAACTATGATGGAACCTGGGGGGGACATGTATGTATGTGTATTTATACTGTAGATTGAAATAAGATTTATATATTCGTATATTATATGTGTGATATGGTTTAGGGACAACACCCGTGATAAAGTTTCGGTGCTATCACCAACCTCTTATCCCTTCGGGTGCAGGCATGAAGATTCACTAACAGATTTTTATGGGTCGAAAATCCGTGGCGTGACAAATATAGAATTTTATTTAATTGTTCATCCATTATAGTACTACTATTATGGCTAAATGAAACTCTAACATTAACCATTGATCCAAATTTAAACTACCTATATCACATTGCACTTATTGCTTCCCTTTTCTAGTTAGCACCATCCTAATGAATAGAAAAGAAGAATAGTGAGCACAGCATCATCAAAATTGTTCAATCATAATTAAATGATTTAGATCATACTTTTATTTAATTATAATAAATACTGTAGCAAACAGTTAAATAAAAATAAAATATAAACCATTTAATCGATCAAACAACTTTAATCACAATCGTGTTTATTGTTTTTTAATAAACCCCATGTGTATATAAAAAGGAAAGGATAAACAAAAAAACAAATTGAAATATTAGTACAATCTGCCCATAATAAACAACCTATGATTTTTCCTCCATTCTATATAGCCTTTTTAAGTCTATCCCAATTCCCAATTGGTCTCAAGGACAGGCTTCTTTTTTTCTTTTTTTTTAAATGTTTAATTTTTTTATATTCTAAAAATTATTTCTTAAAAACGACTAAATGTAATTATTCAAAAAACTGTCGTAAAAATAATTTATTAAAACAAATTGTATAAACTGCTTTGAGCCAGAAACAAACCAATACACCCCACAAGTTGGGGCTAAGTAGCCAACAATTATAGATATGTTCGGACACAAAATAATGTATATCCTGTTAGGCTGCAACAACATGCTTACAGAGCACGAGCATACTGACAATCATCACACTTTTACCCGGCTCATGCGTGAAAACATTTTTTTCGTTGGCAACACTCTCCAGTTTCACGGGTCCGTTGTTATTATATTAAGTGAAGGTTATGGGGCTAATTGTTTAGTATTATTATAGAACTTATAGTAAGAGGAACCAAAAGACAGCTTAGCAGCCCGCATGCCATAGTGCCCAGCACTGGGTACGCAACAGTACTTCACAGTAGATGCCCTTTTTCAGAAAGGGCGGAGGGGGTCAACCAAAGGAAAAGGACGTGGGTCCATTACACTACAACAAGGCCCTCAGAAAAATGACAAACCCTCCTGTCCAACAATCCAAATATTCTGTCTTCACTTACCTTGAATGTCTATCAGCCTGCCTGACTCTCTCTCTCTCTCTCTCTCTCTCTCTCTCTCTATATATATATATATATATATGTATTATTATAGGGGTCCGTCTCCCTCGTACTAATCTAGACCAATAATAATAATTATTAAAATTATTATTATGCTAATTGTGGTATTAATGAGTGCATATAAAAGCAACTGTTTGGATTGATCTGTCTAATGCATCCACAGCCTGCGTGGGAATTGTCCAATAAAGCTGCAGTGATTTGCGCGTCACTTCCGCCAGTGGATGGATGGTGCATTGCAACATTTTGATTCGGTTCTCTCAAGATCTGCAGCCTACAATGATATGTCTTAGTCATGGATCTTAAACTCAAAGCAGATGTAACATTATCACGTAGTCTCATGATCATGAGTTAATCAGTTGGCTTTTATTGTTTGCTTCTTCACCATTACTCGCATTATTTCAAAGCTCGATGGTTCCTTCCATGCAACTCAAAAAATCAAATATCAATTACCAGCACTCCATTTCTATTTTAAAAAACAAAAATACAAAATATGGATATTTATGCTGTAACGAACAAAAACAAAACGGTATTGAGAAGAATAGTAACACGCGGAGAGGTAGAGGCAGCTGTCACCGTCAAGAAATACTCTGATCAATTTCCTTGCGAGATGCTTCCCACAATCGATGCTCAATCCCGAGCTTTCTCAGCTCCATCAGTCCTTGCTCCACTGAACATGAAACACGCGTAATCAGTTGATGAATAATTTGCATGAAGGGTACTTAGCCTCCCCCCCAAATCATTCCACAGTCAATGAAGGCAACCAAAAAAATAAGCAATTGAGCTGCACTTACCATCAACAGCCTCATGAGAAGTTGGTGAATGCGCACTGTGGCTAATCCAAAATTGAAGCCGTTCTTTAGCTATGTCTTCCTCTATACCATGGGCTTTGGCTTTTCTCCAAAAATATGTTAGCCATGCCTGCCCAAATTACATGTCTCGTTCATAAAAGCGAATTGAAGAAAATATCTGCACGCTGACATTTCACCTTGCAGACAACTTTCAAACAACATAGATATACATCAAAATATCTTACTAAAAGGGTGTTTCTGTTTACAGAGAGTAGCTTTCCCTACTGACAGTTCAAAATGGTAAAAATAAATAAACCCCTTCAAAAACACTGTTTAATAAGGTGTTGGCAAATGGAAAAACCTCCCCCAGACATGAGTTTCAATAAGGTGTTCTGAACGAAAAGCAATTGGCTCAAATAAAGTTCAGTTCTAGGCCAGCCCCAAGGTCAAGTCAGTTACAGGCTGCTGACAAGGATTCAAAAGAACTCTATAGTTCAAATAAAGTATTAGAATGCAATTTATTGACCAGAGACAATGGAGGCAAGGTGATGACTGCAACACAAGGAAAAAAGAAATGGCTAACCTCTTTAAAGAGAACATCCTCTGATTCCTCAGGACTCAATTCTGCAAAAATGCAACACAATAATCATTAACACCTTTTAATCACGGCGAACATTTCAAAAAAGGAACAGTTTTATGAGTTGGATATCAAAATAGAATTACTCTAATTTTCCTCAAGCACATGATTAACAGAAGCAGCATCTAACAACGAGGATGGGGTAGCACCATGCATATGAAAGAGCATACAACAATTTATATGGCGAATGAAATGAAATACCAAGTGAACCATTCTGACAAGAGACTAAACTTTTTGGAGGGGAAAAGTAGACAGAATGCAAGTATATGATAAAATGATGGTGGTTAAACAAATTTAAAAGTAGAAATGTAGAATATTAAAAAAAATGGGAAAGATAGGAACAGTATGTATCACTGAAAATCTGTGGCTATAATTAGCAGGATTATTAATCATTCAATGTGATCATTGGTACATAGTTTTAGAAAGACCCCTACTGAGCTCAAATATGTGTCAAATGCCTCCAAACACTTACCAAATGCCTCCAGAAACTTTGTATCGCCACCAGATTTGATAACTGTAAACAAAACAAGCAACAAATTGACAGGCTTGTAATAGTACTAGCAAAACTTATGAGAATGCAGCCCAAAGCAGCGGTGAAGCCAAAACTTCTTTTCTGTTGGGGTACAAGATAAAAGCATACCAAACATAAAACCCCGTCCATTTTTTTGTGTATATTTTTTTAACTACATGAATATTTATTATAATTATTGCTGCTCATACATTGAATTTTTTATGTTAGAGATTTCTGAAGCAGTCATAGGCCATTTCTCCATTAGAATTTTAAGAGATTGCATTCAAAAAGAAAAAGAAAAAAAACAAGCAAAACAGTATCACATATTAAATATAGAGAAAATGACCTAATTATAACTTTTTTTAAAATAAAGTAGTGGGTTTGTGATACCTAGCATAAAAACCCTTACATCTTTTAGTATGAACTACAACATAAGAAAAACAAGCATTCCCTACAAAGTGACGTACTGCATCTTCGAGGTCCAAAAACAATGATAAATGGGCAAGGGTTGTTAAATCATTGTTCAAAAGCAACGCACAACAACACATGGATGAGGTGTTAAATGAGCCTAAACGTAGGAGTTTAGTCAAAAACCAGTCTTAGTTTACATTTAACATCTTAGAACATAGGGTCTCTTATAGGTAGGTACGTAGAGTTAGTTAAGGTTTTTTTATTAGGAGAGTATTAAAATTATGTTCCTTCAAAATGCTACATTAATCGATGAACAAATTTAATATATAGATATGTAGAGTCACAAATTATAGTATATAGGTAAAAATAAGAATAAAAATAGAATAAGTAATATTCTTGAATGTCAATTGATTGATGAAGTAGTTGACATTTTAAAAAAAGCAATAGAATTATTCTCATTAAATTTATTTTTGATAATGAAACGATCAATGTTATCGATGCTTACGCACTACATATAAGTTTTGATGATGCCTGTAAAAAACAATTTTGAGGAATCCAAATATAATCATGCAAGGTATATCTATTAAGAAGAAATTTTCATTGGAGGGTATTTAATTGATGTGTTGAAAATAATCATAGTGAGTTTGAGAATATCTATGGAATATTTGACTCTAGGGGTAAAAATGATAAGTGAAACGTAATATTAGACTTTATTGTGTCTTATGACTTGATTCTAGTGGACATTTGGTTTAAGAAATTAGACTCACATTTGATCATGCACAAGAGTGGAGGAAATATTAGCCAAATAAATTTCTTTTTCAGCTAGGAGAATATGAAAAAGTTATTACATAGATTGTAAGGTATACCATGGAAATGTGTAGCTACGAAGCACATACTTTTAGCATTATATATTCATCTTAAAAAGATCAAATGATAAGAGTTAGCATAGAACGATCAAATACTTTTTCTTAGCAGATTAATCAAGAACGCATATTGAGAAGATAAGATCAAATTTAATGTGATGTAGAATATAATGTCAAATTATATTAAACATGTAACTAAAGAAAAACTTAGTGAATCTCAAGGTAGGGCTAGTATGGTAATAAAGATGCATACCCACTAACAGTGAGATTATTGATTTAAAACTATACACCCGCGGGATAAGAGGTTTTAAGGATGAGAAGTGATAGGGAGGGTTCGAGGCATTATTGTAAAATAAATAAATAAATCTAATGGTAGGGTGCGGCCAAGTAAAGACACATTATGATAAAACAAAAAAGTAAATAGACTTAAAAAATAAACGGATGTATAATAGAAATATCAACAAAGTTTGAGATAGAAATAAATTTAAAGAAGTATAAACTAGTGAAGAAAGAGACCAAGAAAATTGTTAAGAAAGCTCAAGCCAATATATATCAAAATTTGTATGAGTGTTTGTACTTAAAAAAGAAAAGAAAAATATATATCTATAGAATTGATCGAATGAAGGAGAAGAAAGCTAAATGTGAAGTATATTAAGGACTATAATCACACCGTCTTAGGAAAAGATACCAATATTAAATGTAAAAAGAATATTTTTACAAGCAATATTTTACATCGAGAGTTGTCAAATCTTACAATCAATTAATAAGATCATGTTGTAACTCCTTCCACAACAAATTGGTTTTAAGATACAAGCATATGGATTTCAATATAGTATCATAGCAGGTTATGTGTTCTATCTCAACCACGTGAGGGGGTGAGTGCTCTACATCACCCAATATTGTCTACATGTTAGACTCAAATAAGTCACGTGAGAGAGCATGTTGAGATATATATAATCTCACATCGAGAGTTGACAAATTTTATAATTAATTAATAAGATCCTACGGTAACCTCACTCACTGCCATTGGTTTTAGTAATTTTAATATAAATATATTGCCTAAAAAATTAAATCGTGATTTCTCATTAAAAATAAGGTCAGGTGAAGTTAAAGAAGTTTTGTGCCATATAAAAACTAGAAATGTGGTAGGCCTAGATACGATTTCTATCGAGATTTGAAAATGTTTTGGTAAGTTTGGGGTTAAGTGGTTGACAAAATTGTTTAATAAGATTTGACAGAGTAATAAGACTGAAAGCCTAGAGAGGGTAAATAGACTTTTTGAAAAATCTTCAAGAAACTTTGCAAAACAGTTAGATTTTGATTGTAAAAATAATATCAGAACAAAAAACGATCAAAACTAGTGGAAGCATTTTGTATATTATCAACTGATAATTACACAAATACATAAAGCAAATTAAGCGGTTTACACACGCTTATTCTACTAAAAAAATGTCTCTTTCTGTTCCAGCAGCACTCTAAAGCTATTTATTTTGTTCACCAATCCACACAATTACTCACGTTCACTTTTATAAGCACACTTTTTACAAGTATACAAATCTTCCTTTTATACACATGACCTTGATCTCTATTTTCTTGGAACTTCAGTTTCTGCCCTTGATGCTGCATTGGTACTTTATTCACCTTGAAAATATGAAATGTTAATGTCTCTTTGGCTTGAAATTGTTGGAAATGCATAATGCATTAATTTCACTTTGTATGGTTCCAACTTACATTAATGATTGTCTCGACATATCCGAGAAATTCACGAGTAAGATGTTGAAGTATTCAATGAATACGTCTCTGCTTACATTGGGACTTTGCAAGTCATTTACGAGCTTTGTGAAGTTAATTTGACCATGTGAAATTAGACCAAGACTTGCTTCCTTATACTAGGTGGGGCCTTGAAGGTTTATACAAAGCATTTGAGGCTTATTTTGGACCTTTTGGTCTTAAACCAGATCTTTGTAATAAATTCAAAACATTGATGGATGCCGAATAAGTAGCTTGCTTAAACCGAGGCTTGGATGCTTATACTGAGACTTGGTTTGCTTAGACAGGGACTTGATGAGTATCGGATGTAAGACTCAGGCTTATACTGAGCCTTTTATCCTTATACCAAGTCTTTAAAATTTACGTCTGAGTCTTGATTGCTTGAACCGAAACTTTTTTTGTTTTATCCGAGACTTGATAAGAGTCGGATGCGGAACTTAGGCTTATACCGGGACATTAGCTTATATCGAGCCTTTGTCCTTAGACCGAACATTCTTTCCTTATACTGAGTTTTTAAGATTCTTATCTTTAGCTTAAGCCGAGTCCGCGAATCATTTAGATAAGAGAATTTAGCTATATCGAATGATTCATGGGTTAAATTGAGTCTATTTTATACCAGATCTTTGGAATACTATCTGACTTCTCGGTTATTTATCAAGACTTTGGTCGTCACTCACGATGATCTAGATCAAGATTATGTATCATGTACTTAGTCACTCAAATGAAAAACTCTCGCATTTGATTGCGCACACACCTTTCTACATCTCTTTATAGTGATTCAAGATTTAACAATAGAGCTCATCTCTTGCAAGATGTTAAGATATACAAGTGATAATCTCAATTCAAATTACATAAGATTTTATTTGCATCTTACAAATATCAAGTTTGATCCAACAAAGATGTTTGATAAATGTAGGAAAAGTACTTTAGTGACTTTGTATAAAAACAAATGTGACATAAAATTACTCAAATTATAGATGAATAAAACTAACAAGTCATGCTATAAAGTTATGGGAAAGAGTTATTAAGAATCATTTAAAAGAGCATGTTAAGATTACAAAAAACCAATTTGGTTTCATGACTAGAAGATCTATGTGAAAGTGATTCATATATTAAGAAGACTATAATAAAGTACCAAAAGATATGCTCTATTGGGCTTTAAAAAAAAATAGTTTGTATCAAATATGTGAGTTCAATATAGGATATATACGAGAGTTATCACCAATGTTAGAACTGATGGTAGATTAACAAAAGAGTTTTCAAATACTATAGGAATACATCAAATATCAACTTTAAGTCATTTTCTCTTTATAATAATAATAATAATAATAACCAAAAATATTCTTAAGAATATACCGTGATGTATATTATTTGTTAATAATATTATTTTGATCGATAAGTTAATCAAAAATTAGAGTTGTGGAGACAAATTCTAAAAGCTTGGAGATTTAAATTAAGCAAATCTAAGAGTTAATAATGAGCATAGTTGTGAAAAGCACACCTACACGAAAAGCATAAGCAGCCACAAGGGTTGGACTTCATTTCATACTAAGCATGGTAAGATATAGAAAGCCCACAAAAAACACACCTTTGGGGATATTTTCCTAGGCGCAAGGGTAAAAAAAGTGTGCTTGAGGCACCTCAGGCGACCTCGCCTAAATATATATATATAAATATATATATATATATTACAAGACAAGAAAAAAGAGGAAAAAGCAAAAGGCAATGAGCAAACATGGTTCCAGTCCTACATCTCAACAGTGCCCTAATGAGCCCTAGAGCCCCTCTCTTTGGTCCGGTAGTAAGCTTCTTTCTAGCCAAGTTCTCTCTCTCTTTTCTCCTTTCTCTTCTCTCTTCTTCTTTTTCTTCTATTTCTCTTGTTGTTGTAGCTACCACACAGTAAGTACCTTTTTTCTTTTCTTTTTTGTGCCACTTACTTTAACACTGCAGTGACCCATGGCAACCCACGGCGCCTCTCCTCCTCATTGTCCATCAACCATGGTGATTCATGGCATCCACTCCATCTCTCCACTTCTCCCCCTCTCTATTCCGTCCTTTCCTCTTGTGTGAGAAGAAGATGAGTTGATACCCTCGTCCTATAATGGCCGAAACAAAATAAAAGAAAAGAGATAAAACCTAATCTCTTTATTTTTTTACTATTAACAAAATAGGTCACTATAAATTTAACACAATTACTATCAAAATGCTCAATTTAATATATAATCAAGTCATTTTTATAAACTTGTAATCATTTATAAAAAAATGCCTTGCTTTTCTCATGCCCGCATGTTTTTTTGCACCTTGTACCTTGCGTCTAGCCCTCAGGAGACCTTTGTGCCTAAAGTGCGTCTTGTGCTTTTAATAACTATGATAATGAGTAAAGCATTGTTACATTTAATGATTAATAGATACCAGCTACAAAGTCCTTTAAGTATTTAGGGTCAATAATTTAACAAAATGAAAAGATGATGGTGAAGTTAACCATACGATTCAAACCGGGATACAGGTAGCTTAAGTGGAAAAATGCGACTGGAGTTTGGTGTGACCTAATATGCCACTAAATTATTTTAAAAATTGTATCAAACAGTTGTTAAACCTTCTTTATTATATAAAATGAAATGTTGAAATAACAAAAAACAACATAAACAACAACTTAGTATTGTTGAGATGTGAATGTTAAGATGGATATGTGATAAAATTAAAAATGAGAATATTTATTGTGTTGTTGAAGTAGTTTCAATTGAAGATAAGAGAGAATCATTTACATTGCTTTGGTCATTTAGGATATAGTCTAATGGATGCACATATTAGGAGGGTCAAGAATATTAACATTAAACGAGGTAAAAAATTAAGGAGAAGGCCAAAAAATAACTTGAATAAAAATGATAACAAGCGATATAAAATTATATATTTGAAAGAAATACTAGTGGCTAATAGGAATGTTTGTAAAAAAAAATTATGTATTGAATAAATATAAATATATATATATATTATGCTTATATTGGATTATATAGTCAACCTCATATTATTAGAGTTAAGATAAATTAGTGTGGTTTGGTTTAAAAGCAAATGAAATTCTACTAATTTTATTGCAAAGAGAACACACATGTATAACATGGTATAACTTGCTGAATCTTCTATCCTAGTGAATTGATGCATCAAGCTCACTAAAATAATAACATTTTAACACTCCCCCGCAAATTAAAACTTATAGAAATAATTCTAGTAGTTACAACATTTGTCCCACAACACTTATTTCCCTTCTACTTCCTCTAATTTTGAATTCTAGCAATTGAGATTTTTGACAAATGATCATTATTATTTATTTCTTATCTTCTCAATGTTCTCCAAGACCCTCACCACTCCCATGAATAAAACACGAACAATAGCCGGTGTGTTTAGGACAACACAAAATTTGCTAAATGGATGCATAAACAATAAGGCCCAACATGATACCCCTACAATAAGGAGTCCAACACAATAGGATTTCTCCACAATAATCCAATTGAGCCATACTTCTCATATCACAACAAAAGAACATTATAGATTCAACAAAACACGAGGTGGAATGGTAATAAAGATATAAGGTTTAAGAAAAGAGAAAGGCAAGAAAACACACTAGAGGCGTATAGTGAAATTGTACAAAAAATTGGGATTAATCATAAAATTTCCAAACTAAAAAACTTGGAGGACAAAACTAAAATTTCCAAAAACTTTAGGGTTGGATAAAAAAATCTAAAAACAGAGAGGACCAAAATTGAACTTCCAGAAAATATAGGACTTTAATTTATGATATAGAAATTTTGAGAAAAATGAGAATTCATCAAAATATTTCCTCAGCCGGAGATATTGCCTATTGGCATATTGTGTGGCAACTTAATAGATAGGAAACTAGGAAGACAACATAGGAAAAAGGCATTTAAGGTAGTTGATCAAACTGTGCTAAACCTATGGAATGATAAATTTTCTATTTACAATCCCACCCCACCCTATGCCAGCTACAATATGCGGACTTCATTTCACAAAAAAAATTTTTTTGATAAATAAAAGAATTTATTCATTCACGAGAATCAAAACGCACACAAGAAGTGCACGATAGGCGAGAATACAAAAACGAAAACAACCCAATCAAAAAGAGCAACCATCCACCACATCCCAAATGGAAGAATAACACATCTCGCCCGAAGCATACAACCAATCACCCAAAGAACGAAAAAAAGTACAAGAAAGCTCAGCAGCGGGCCACTCCGTATCCTCAAAAACACACGCGTTTCGCTCCCGCCAAATACTCCAAAGGAGGCAATGAGGGACGGCCCGCCACACTACCGAATGCCGCCCCATGCCACTCAATCACCCGACAAACAACGCACGAAGTAACGAGAGCATCACCCACGAGATGCCAAAAAGACCCAGAACCAGATCCCACAAACTCCTAGCATAAGGGCAATGAAGGAAGAGATAATCGACATGCTCCGACGAAGATTTACACATGTAACACCGACTAACCAAAACAAAGCCCCGGCGCCGCAGATAATCTACAGTCAAAATCTTCCCCAAGACAGCAGTCCAAGCAAAGAAGGCCACCCTAGAGGGCACCCGCGCTTGCCAAACGCTCCGCCAAGGAAAACTCTAAGTGCGGGAAGGTGAAAGCACAGAGTAAAAACTCCGAACCAGGAACCCACGCTCCCAAGAGGGGCGCCAGCACATCCTATCCACGGCAGGACGCGCGACAGGAACCGAGTACAAGGTATCGAAGAAGGAAGAAAAAATCTCCAAGCTCCCAATCCTGCGCAACGCGCACAAACAACACCTCCCACTGCATGTGAGGACTCCGGCGACAATGAAAAACATAACCAATGCTAATGGGAATTATTTTACCACCAGTCCCTACAGATTCATTTTATATGATTTGGACCAAAAGAAATAACCACAAGTTTGAATATTAGAGTGGCCAACAAGAAAGAACCCTCAATGTGTTTCTTTTAAACATTTCTTCATCAGAGAAGACAAAGTAACAGTGAATAACATCAAACAGAAATAGTCTAATAACCAATTGAACAGTCATCAGAAGAGAAGCAAACAAAACAAATCAATAACTACACAAAGTGCACCTGAATTTGATCGTCTAGCAGAATTTGGACGCCGCTGCTGAGCTAATGCTAGCACAATAGCATCATCAACCTCCACCAAAATAAAGAGTAGATATAATTAATTAATGCATTTTTAATAAATATGACCATCCATACATTAATAAGATAATTCTTGATGAAGCAGAGGAAGAGAATGTTAGTGGTACACAATACTTTACAGCAGATTTGACATTTTAGAGAAAATGAAAAATGAATAGTTAATCCATACGATGAAAAAAATGAAGAGAAACCTTCAATGAAGCAAGCTCTTTCAAGCCCATTTCGACGGAAAGCATGCTCTCAATATTTCCTTCTCCAGTAGGATCGTTCAAGTCTTGAACAGGTTTGCTCCTCACTTCTGTATCCTCATCACCTGCAGGTTGAAAGGGGTTAAACTGTAGAGAATCCCTACACTACCTATTGAATTATATATAAATTTTGCCACATGAAAACACATTAAACACGAGTACCAAAAATTGACTACTAACCTTTATTCCAACACTCTTCTTTAGCCTTTTGTCCTGCAGAAACAACTACTTCAAAGGAAAGAGGTGCTAAAGATGACCAATGTTCATACTTCGAGACTGCTATGTCTGCGCATATTCCTACATATGCATACAAGATGTAAAATGTAAGGATAACTCAAGTGGCCAATGATGAGGTAACATCAGATGGAGCCACTTAAATGACAGTCATAATTATCTCAAATTGTTGCTGAGTCCAACATGACAAAACAACATGCCTATTTTTCAACTACCCAATGAAAGCTGAACCAAAAACAAATCAAAAAAGAAAGAAGAGGATTATGACATATACGTATTTGCAACAATTAGATTACCATGTTTTACAGCTAAGCCCCAATAGCGAGCAAGCCAACACCTCTTAAGAACAACTTCCTCCTGGCATATGGATATGGTAATAGAATTAACCTCTAGATGAAAGCAAATAATATTTAGAAGTGACTTTAAGTACCTACCATCTCTTCCTGACTTAAAATCATTCTCTGCGTAAGTGAGTTTAGAGCTTTTACTTCAGACGTAGCTCCATGAAGCTGTTCCACAACAACTGCAGATTCATCTTTCGCAGACTGATTCAACAACCAATTTTAACACTAAAATATTAGATTATGTGGAGACAATTTGGGCAGCAGCAGAAAATTCTACATTATTTTTACCTCAACTTGAGACCGCAGCGAGGCAATTTCCACATCTACACCACCCTTCATTTGTTCAGCATCTTTAAGTGCAGCCTACAATAAAATGATATGGTCTCATATTAACACATATAATTTAAACACCAAACAGAATTTTATGAAAGTGGTCATATCCAGCCCATTTTCTTCACTTTAAATATGCAACAAATAATACAATATGGGAAATATACTCATCAAATTACTTACACTCAGATTAAATCATTAGTAATAAATAATCAAATAAATAAGATCATCAAATGATTCTAATGTCCAAATTTACCTCTCTTTTACGCAAATCAGCTTCTTTTCTGCACGTGAATAGCATAATGTGTTACTATTTCATCGCCAAACAAAGTTCTAAAACAAATTGAACATCTTAAACTCCAACTACCTGCTCAACAATTTAGCTTCTAATGATACACCCTCGCCTAGAGCAGCAACCTACAGATTTTGATAAAGAAAAAAAGTCAATATACCATATATATATATATATATATACAATTCAAATATTAGCAGCAAAGATTCAAAATAAGACCAAAAGAAATGAAAATAACAAGAGTTTAGGACATTAACATCTCATCCAGAATCACAATAGAATGTGCTCAATAAATAAACATATTCAAAATATTTCAGTTATATGTTGCTTTTGTGTGTGTGTGAGTGAGAGAGATTATTAGAGCATTCGCATTGTATTTCCTAAAATTTTTCCCAAAATTTAGTTAAAAATAACACTTCAAAAAAACCTTTTACATCTCATTCTCTATAATTTCTCTTATATTATTTTTCTTTATTATTTTTTATCTCTTCTATTTATTATAGTCATTCAAAAATATACGTGTCAAACAAAATATAAAAAATTATAAAATTATTTTTAGAGAATAAATAGTAAATCCTCAAATATAGGAAAATACTATTCATTCCTTATCTCTAAATCCTATTTTGTGAATCTGAATGTAAGCTAACTTTGCATTTTTTTTCCCAAATTTTATTATTATATTTTAGAAAAAAATAAAGATTTAGGAAATCCAATGTCTATGCTCTTAGTCTAAACAATAAAAAGCAACAAAATGACAACAAGTACTACATAATTCACCAATATGAAATGGCACTCATTGAAAATAAATAGTTTTGTCCAAAAGATTGAAAATAAATAACTTGTTAAACCCAAAAGAGTCCTGTCATGAATTTTTGAAAAACCATTTAAGTGCCCTGGATATTTAATAATGGAGCATTCAATTTATAACGGTAACCTGTTTCTCAAGCTCCTTGACTCTGGCCTCGACTTCTTCACATTTCTCCTCCTCAGCTCTGAGCTGTATGAAAGTTCCAGATGCAAATTTTATATTTGCAAACAAAATATAATGCACATTGAAGTATTGAACCACTAATACTTCATCAATAGCTAAAGAGAAACAGAAAACCTTATCAAGAACATTCTCGTTCTCTTCTTGTAGCATATCAAGCTGCAAAAATAGTATACAGTCAGCTTGACAACAAGATCATTAAGGCCACATGTAAGCACATCAAATTTCTCCTCTCATGCCTCAAAGAATTTCAAATCTAACACGCACGCAGAAATGTCAGTGCTCAACATACTTCATCACGAAGTGCAGACGCCTCACGCTGATCTCCATTAGCTTTCACATTCAGATGCCCCGTGTCTGCTGTGAATCTGCAAATTCATGTCATTTGATAATCTCTGACACATGACACCAAGAGATTACATTTTAAAACATTAAAAAAAGGGGGGCTATGGAATTGGGAACAAATTTAAATTCCCACGCCTTTTATTTATATTTACATGAAGGGGGATGGAAGAAGAAGAAGAAGAAGAAAAGAGAAACCAATACCCCTTCTCTCGTTGCCTGATAATATGAGCATCAGTTGATGGAACAGAAACTGTGGGAGGTGGTGGCCTTGGCACTGAATGAAGAGACATTGCTGGCCTCCGAGATGATGCTGATGTTAATACAGATGCAGATGCAGAGCGAACAGAGGGCGTATCTTCAGCAGGGTTTTGGGGTAACTAGTTGACATTTGAAGAGTGAAAGAAGTTTCATTTAGTCTCTCTCTGTATAGGTAGGCTTTCCCAGAGGCAACTAATCACACATGCACACTTGGATGAACCTCAGGAACTAAGCCAAATAATCGTGGCAGGAGAAATCTCATAAATGCAACTTCAATTTCTGAATTTTAATTTATTTATTTTTTTTAACTAGACGTTGAGGGAGAATGCATAAATGATAAAACCCCACCCAGCAAGCAATTATTATTCAAAAGAGAAGCAAATGAGGAGTTTGCATCGCCTGCCACATTCTCTAGGGAGTAGGAAATTGTGGGTTTCAATAATTTCAACATGCATGCATGCATACATACATACATACATTGTCTGAAATTTATCTATGAATGAATCCAAGAAACACACACGATGTATGCAAACAGCAGCAATTTCGTGGGTGGAGTGCAGCGATCAATGGTGACGCATAAGCTGTAGCTAATTAGATCGATTACAACAGCCGGAAACACACAACACAACACAACACAACACATTGGGTAGGTGGGTACTGACTGTGGGGGAAGGTGTGACAACGGATACCGCAGGCGAAGGAGATCTAGCGACTCGTGCAGACGGAACAGAAGCAAGCCTGGTGGAGTTGTTGGCAAACGACAGTGGGGGGCGTCGGAACCCTAGGTCGACGTCGTCATCGTCGTCGTCGTCCTCTTCGTGGTGGTGGTCAGGGGTCTGAGAGGCCATGACCTGGGCGAGGCGCTGGGCAGCGGCTTTGGCGGCGAAATTCTGGGTCTTCTTGACATTGGAGAGACCGGAGACGGAAGAGGAGCGGACGTGAGAGTAGTGCGACGGCAACATTGCCGCAGAAGAAGTAGAAGAAGAGGCGGCGACGGTGGTTGATGACTCGCTGCTCCATTTACGACCCCGATCTGCTCTTCTCCCGTCCATTGAATCAAATGACAGTGGCAGTCCAATCCTACCTCCAATCTACACTACTGCAACTGGTCTTCTACTCCTTTTCTATGCAGAGAGAGATTGATTCCAGACAGACACAGATTTTAGATTTGAGAGACGGTGAGTGTGAGGTGTGCGTGACGTGATATCACTCAGTCACAATAAGACACATTTTGGAATCAGTTGCGGGAATGGTGTGTGGGAGGAGTAGACGCATTTGGGAATCAATACTAGTAAGTCCACAAACAGTATAATGTATAGTCTTCCTCCGTCTGCGCCAGGAATGCGGGCCTCGCAAAAAAATCGATAAATTTGAGAGAAAACGGTCAAAACAATCTCAAAATGGGGAAATTGATAAATTTGAATATTATTCTAATGTAAAATCCTATAATCTTCCTCCGTCTGCACAGAGTAATGCATATAACATTATTCTAATGTAAAATCCTAGATCAATTTGAATGTCATTTAAGTTAATTGATTCGTTTTAAGCCAAGAATTGCTCATTGTATTCATTTGTTGAGGTATAGCTTCATTGAAAAGGCTCATAACTATTCTAGAATTTGATATATATTTAATTTAATTTAATAAATGTATATTAAATTATTATACATATATATCTTTATTTATTTAATAAAGCTATATTTTAAGCTTTTAATACTATGACATCATTTTATTATAATTAGCGCATTTTTAAATATTTGTCAAATTTTATAATACTTTAAATATAATAAATTATTATAGTATGTTTTCTTCTTCTTTTTTTTCGGAGTATTTGGCCATTTTTTAAACATGTATACTGTTTTTTTACATACATTGTTGTTTATAGTATTGTAATTGTTGTACGCAACACACATAGTACTGGATTCTATTTTGTCTGTGTTGCACACACATGCTCAATTTAGATTTTATATATATATGCCTATTCCCTGTCTCATGTTGTACAAGTCAGATTTTGGACAAGAAAGCTCAATATTGAGGACCTCTCTTGTAAAACCCTAATGTGCCTCAAAGTCAATACCAAACGATAGAGGGTGAAATGTGAAGGCCAATATATTTGACCGCATTCAATTATAAGTAAAAACAAAGAAATAATGGCTACAATAAGTTTTCAACCATAAAGCATACTTAGTCAACAAATGGTTAACGCCCCTAGCCAAAGAGCCCGAAAATACAACTACTTAGAATTTTCCAAAATATCAATTTAAGTGCATATAGGTCTCCCCGAAATCCCCACAAAATGTAACAATTTGGCATTATAGGTGGGGTAAAAGAGTAATTAGAAGTATAGATAAAAAAAAAGATAGAGAAGAGTGCCCACGGACCTGACATCTACTCTATCTCTCATTATCTACTCTCTCGGTTCAACTCTACCATCTCTTTACCAATCTCTTTCCTTCTCCCAGCTCTCACGCCTAGAATTTCTTTTTTTTTTTTCTGTTTTCTATAATTTTTAGTTTCTCCTTGACCAGGAAGGTTTTTACCACCTTTTAGGGTTATTTTGGGTATATTTTTATATTCGTTTGCTTTATTTATTACCCAGTTAAGCTATATTATTACATTTTCATGTTCTAACCCAGAGCAGATGATTTTTTAGAGTTTTTATGATATTTTTTGTAAGGATCTGTATATGTGTTAGCATAACTTATAATCTATATTTGATGTTAAGAAAGTTATTTTGAGAATATGGCCATTAATACAATCGTTTTAACTATATTTGGTCCTAATTTGAGGTCCAGAAGCCTTCAGGGGTTATTTAGTAATTTTTGGGAGTTAAATCGAGAGTTAATAAATGAAAAATAAAATTTAGGAGGCCTTTTTGAAAATTATTAAAAAGAATGACGAATTTTAATTAAAAATAGGGTTTGGGGGTTTTATTATTTATTATAACTTTGTTTTGAGAAACCCTAGCCGTCGGAGGAGAGTTCTTAGTATTCTTCGCGTTCTTCATCGTTCTTCGCTGATTCTAGACTGTTCTTGCGAGTTTAATCCCTTCGGAAGACAAGAGGTAGGTGATTCTTGATTCCTCGTTATTCTATATGCAAGAACACAAATCGTTAGATATATATATATATATATATATATATATATATATATATACATAAATGTTTGGATATGTATGTATTTATATAAATATATTCATTTACGTGTATATACATACGGCTGGGTGATTGTTGCAGTGTGGCGTGATTCGACCGGTTCCGAATCCTTGGATGAGCTACTGCACATGTTATCCCTTTTATCATATTCTAATTAGTTATTATTAATTTCTACCCGTACCAGGCCAATTGGCCTGGTTTCTTCCGCGCAGCAGCATCAGCACACCTGGCTGTCGAATGACAGCCTGGTTAGCGTCTCCATGACGGGGAGCGGTGGCCTATACGTTCCTACCTCCACAATCCGTTCAATCCAATGCAGCACAAGGGTTTTGTTTTATTTTATTTAATTTTCTCTTAATCAAAAAGGGGGCATCTTTATATGCGTGGTTTCGTGGCGGTGAAAGAAAAAGGGCATCTTTTTTTTAGTGTCAGATTTTTTTTTAAAAGGGGGGGGCTTAATTGATTATGGGAATTAAGTCATGCGTGGCAATAGTTAATATATGTGGGTAATAAATTCGTGCATTAAATCCGTGCATTATTATGAAGTCGTGCATGGTATTATATATGTGTATTTTGATAATTATCAAGATATATAGATAAATTTAACTTAATTTGATTTAGTAGTAAAAATAACATATTTATTGATACCATTCCAATAGCAAGGTCAAACAAGAATTATGATATTGTTACTTTAATAATAAAAATAGTGCTTGGGTTTGATATTATAGTTTAATAAAATGAAGTATTACTTGAAGCTTGATATTATTAATTTATCATCTAAAATATTGTCGGAGGCTTGACATTAATAGAAACATTATTTGTAGCTTGATATTTATAGTCTGACACTAAAAATATTGTTTGTAGTTCAATGTTAGGAATTTGGCATTTAATTGTTACTTGTACATAGCTTAATATTACTTAATTGATATTTAAGGTGTTGGATGTTTGATGAATATTTATATATGTATGTATATTTATATATATTATTTGTGATTAGAACCGGATTGATGAATTAAATATTTTATAAGGCTGTTATATTGAATTTTGACTGTTGGAATATTCTATTTATTGATTATATGTAGAATTGGTGGTGGAGTTGGTTGGGTTAACCACAGGTCCCACATAGGGCTGGCAAGAGGCCGCAAGTCCCCTATGTGGCTGGTTAACTGAGGTCCCATATGCGGCAGGTTATCATTAGAGACAAGACATGTCCTACATATGGCTATCTGGTAATGACTGGGATCCTTGGAGCTGGATGTGGGAATCTCCTGGATGGTTAGATTGTTTGGTGTGTACTCTTAATGAATGAAATGTAATGTGTGTGATATTATATTTTGTGATTAAATGTAAGCTTATTGTGATAAAGTAGGACACTACACTGACACAAGCATACACCGAACATGTAGATTTAGGAATTCATGTTATAGGATGGTGAGGAGATAGAGATCACCTACTGGACATTTGTGCTCACCCCTACTTTGTTGACATGTTTCAGGTATCGACTCATTCGCTAAAGGCTGGTCCGAAGCTAATTTTTGTTTGTTTTAAATTTTGTAATAACTTGGTTTATGGATTTTATAAAACATGATTGATTTTATTATTTGAATATTCGGACGAGGATCTGTGAAAGTTGTATTGGAATTATAGCATGACTTTATTATTAATAAATTATTTTCCTTAACTTCATAGCATTTGGGAATGTATAGGAATACTCATGATATATGAATGTACAGGTTTATCTTGGACAACACCCGATGTATAGTCCATATCGGTGCTAGTCACCAACCCCTTGACCCTTCGGGTGTGGGCATGGGGAAGTCACACTCTTAGTTCCGATCCTTCTGGGATTTGGGGGCGTGACATTTTTATTATATTTTAACAGGAATCCAAGAATCAAAGAAGAATTTACCAAATCATCATAAAAAAGTTGAAACCTTAAAGACCTAAAGACCACAACGGCCAAAATTCAAGTTGATAGGGTGAAGGTTCGATGAAGCCAATTTTGCATATCTGGAATCCAAGAGCCTCAACAAAAAAACTATTATTCTGGTCATGTGAAATCCAAGGTGTTTAGGTGATAGTCGGGTAAAGCTCGTTTTTACATAAACAAAAACAGGACAATTCAAGTATTTCAGCTCCACAAATGCCATTGGAACCTCGCCGGAGAGGGTGTTGTTGGACAGATCCATGGATTTGAGAGTTAATCCCAATATCCAAACTCTCATTAATTTATAATTCCCCAACATTATAATAAAAGTATTACGCCAACACCTGCATAAGATATGGCTTCTCATGATTCTAGAAAAATTGTTTAGATTTGACCGTCATGCTGTGATTTTATTTTATTTTTTACTTTACACAAACCAAGAACATCTTCAAGGGTATTTTTACTACCTGTAATTTGTAAAGGATCTTCATTTGTGAGGGCAAAAACAAATAAATTTGATCTTCTAGCGAGTAGTGCGGCCAATTGTGTGTATATAGGCATCAACATTTTTTGCCTTTACGCCATTTTGGGGGGGGGGGGGGGGGGTGGAACGGGCGGGTCGGGACCGGGTGTGGGTGACCGAGCCTGCCCTATCTAATTTTGTCGGGGCGGTCACGGGGCGGGCGGGTCGGGCCGGGTATTTAAAGGCAAAAATGTTAAAATGTCGGGCGGGGGGGGCGCCGGCCGATCGCCCCGTTTCATCTCATCGGGCGGGGCGGGAAAAGAGCCCGGGTCGGGAGGGTCGGGCGGGCGGCCGAATTGCCATCCCTAGGCGGGGGGGATGGGGGAATGAGGGGGCGGCGTCAATGAGAGCCTGCAAGCGAGGATGAGAGAGTGCAATAATTCATTAAAAAAATTAGCAAAAAAAATATAATACAATAAAAGAATATTTTTGTCTTTTTATTTTTTACAACAATTTCATTTTTAAGTTATCAAATACTTATTACCTACTTTTAAAATTTAAAACACTTTCAAAATTATATTTTACCAAATATTCCCATGTTTTTTTTCCCAGCGGCTTTTTTTTTCAGCACAGCTAAAAACATATTCTTATAAAATTATAACATTACCAAACTAAGCTATTGTTTGTAGAGACCCCATGTTTTGGGTAACCTTTTGAATTAGCCATTATTTGATAGTAAAAATATCTAGATGCCAATGTAACCATTGATATAAGTGTTTTAACTGTATTTCATTCTGATTTGGAGTTTAAAACCCTACAAGACTAATTATTGGATTTTTTTGATTTTTTTTAAATAATAAGCATATAAATGGGCTAGGCATGCGAGGAAGAGAGAGACTGTGTCTCTTTCATTGTGCCCCATAGATAGGGAAATATGAGGAAAATTTAGAGGCTTCATTGTTGACGGTTTTAGTCGTTTAATCTACAAAAACAGCCCTTGATAGGCTTTCCTATCGTTCTATGTACTTATATTGGATTAATCATGCATGGATTGTATAAAAGCTGGAGATTTGAGATGAATCCTAAACAATGCAAATCTTGACTTGAAGGTACTTAATCAAGATCAAATGAATCAAAAATCTAATATTAAAACTAGATTTTCTAGTTTGAAAGGCAAACTAAAATCATGTGCAAGAGTTCTAAAAAAATCTAGCTTGTAAAATATGTTCAGTTAATATATTAACTTTTTGATATTTTATACAACATTTTAGTATAAAAATTCATGAGGGGAACAATTCATTTCAAACAAGTTCTAATAATTAGGATTGTCACCTTCAATTCAATATGATGTTCTACCATTAACGAAAGGAAAATAAAATAAATCAACATAGCGCATATAAAGACAACAATATATTGGTTTCTTATATTAAATTCACATAAATATAATAATGAGGTTAATTAAGAGCCTTGTGCTCTACCGATTGAGCTAGAGGGGCATGCATGATCATGATTGGAATGCTCTTCAATATTATAAAAAGAACCGCAAAAAACTTGGTTCAAATGAATGTATGTCCTTTACTGTACATGAGTAAAAGCAATTAATAGGTCACGTATACACAAGTGCCCTCACATAAATATATACTTCCTTTTGTAATTTATCAAAGTTACAAAAATTAATTAATTATAGTAAACAAGAAGTCATGACGTTAAGGAAGAGGATCAGATGGATGCTGTGGTGCGCTGCTAGCTAGTCGTGACGTAAGGCAGCGATAGTAATGGAGAAGCATGATATGTTGATCATTAGTGGAAGTGTCTCCAGTAATGGGGGAGTCAGGAAGTGGAAGTAAAGTCCTCATCGGTGTGTCGTCGACTGACGATCTCCACACGTTGTCTCTCACGTTCTGCAATGTCGAGCATGGGGGTAGTTGCTGCCCTCTACACGCTATCTGTACCTGCTTCCCCAGTCCCACCCACCGAGATGTAAGCAAACGCAATCAAGTCTCATATGCATATTATATAACTTAATTAATCAATACACGTAAATATTACTAAATTCACTGCAACCCATATTTGTCAATATATTCACGTAACATTCACTTAAAAAACCATGTTACTAAATTCACTACAACCCATATTTGTCTTATATATACACACATAGACGCATACGTCTACGTAAGTATATTGCAAGCCATCGTCACCATGCACGACTGGAGAATTAATGAAATGAGTCAAATGACTATGGGTAGGACCTCAAGAGCAAGAAACCTTTTGGTACGTTCGGGCCCATCGACCAGAGAGTTAATGAAATATAATATCCATATGGTCAATGTTAATTCATCTTCGAACTTAATTACCACTACTACTGGCAAACCCAAAAATAATAAAAATAATAAAAATAATAATAAATAAAAGACATGAAATGTAAAAAGTTCAACGTTATTTTATTATTTAATTAATCAGCATCATTATTTGGGATGTGGATGACATAATGATGAAGCCTTCAAAATGCAAGCCAAGA
Source organism: Taxillus chinensis (assembly GCA_023512835.1). NCBI lineage: Eukaryota > Viridiplantae > Streptophyta > Magnoliopsida > Santalales > Loranthaceae > Taxillus > Taxillus chinensis. The sequence continues at coordinate 19,641,453 of CM042085.1, read as the reverse complement.
GTGCACCACTAATTAAAGGGCTTCGCTGCGCCTTTATAATCATAATAACTAAATTAATAACCAACCGAGTCACCAGCAATAAGCAAAAACAATAGGCTCTGGGCAAAAATAGACTTTAGCGATTGATAAAATGTTCTCACTAGTGATCGAAAGTCTGACGAAAGCAGTGAATGGGAACCCATATATATGAAGACGAAGAACAGATGATATTCAAGACCCCATAGTGACGTCTAATCATATTTCAATTTGTTAATGCTATACCTAACCAATTTTTTTTCAATAAAAACTCAGTGTCTGATGTGATGACCGTGCAGCCTTGTATCATCCCGTTGAAATTGCACATTTTTACGCACCTTAAAAGTCAATGCACCCTAACCAACTTCCACACAAATTATAAAAGCCCAAAAAAAAAAAAAAAAAAAAAAAAGCCAATTCCACCTAGAACATTACTATATATATACATATAAAGGCAACCATGTGTTGCGAGTTGGCTCAACAAATGCATTCCTGTGCCATAATTCTTGGTTGGTCATTGGCCAAAGGCCATGTATAATAACCATTATGCATGTATGCACATATTCCTTCTGCTTATTAATTAATGGATTACATAGCTGACAAACTATACATGAGTTTTTACCCAATAAAATAGATGGGAAGTATATATCATATCGATATAGTGTTCACCGATAATAATAATCACTGATATAGCTAAGCTACGTTGCATCTCATGCCTAGGAAACGTTAAATTCTCTCTGTTTTTTCCGCGACTCAATGTGTATGTACACACATGGATATATAGACACGCAGCAAATCAGCAATTTATCTAAAGCATGTTGTATAAATATTTATTTATATAAATATATAGTAGTTTTTAATGTTCAGTTTCCTCTGGATCTCGACGAGAGAAAGCTGCACCATTTATATTTAATTAATACATTAAATTAATTAGTAGTCTTATAAATACTTTTGTGTTACAATTACGTAATATTTACATGTCAAGACCATCATTCCACAACAGCGCGGCCAGCATATCATTTCATAGGCATGACTCCTGAGAGAATTGAACGGCACCTACAACTACTTAAATTAATTAATAACCATTGACGTTATTCTTCTGATTAATACTAAATTCTAATTATAACTACAAGACTATACTAGTTTCATATTCCACACATTTCTATCGCTACCGGTTTTCATTGAATTGACAGGCACCGACGCCCTTGTGATCTGTTTCAATTTGGTATGTCATGCATAAAATTTTGTACCTAATATACATATTATTTAGTTAGATGTATAATCAAGGTGTGTAGTGGATGATAACACTCAACCATTATTGGAATGGATATTTTAAAGAAAAAAGAATGCAGGAGGCGGCAATAATTAAAATACTATTTACTATTAATGAGCAGACATTTATGTGCTTTTGGGTGTGGGGAGGGGGAAAGAGAAGTTGGAACCGAAGAGGGTGGGAGGCAATTTTCTCAGTCACCGTCAAAATTCTCCCATTAGTTCGTTGTCATAATTAACTTAATCAAATCATGCATTTTATTAGCTAACTAGGCCAATTAACACGTAGGAATGTACATAGCTATTCCATGATTAATTACTAATGACTCCAATCCAAAACACCAATAGCCAGACGCTCTCGATCATATGATATGGGAACTGGCACTGCAATTGAAATATGGTAAAGAAATTAAAACATTAGCTAGAATTACCTGTGATTCATCTTCCAGTCCAAGCCTTTTAACAAGATACTTCACTAACAATCGAACGTGCATCCTACCATCCCTGATCAAATACATACACATGTCCCATTAATACGTAAAATGCGCATTGAAATATAAAAGAAATTGAGAATTAGTTAAAGAGCGAAGAACAATCTGACAAATAATAAGGTAACATATATTTACTTAATTCTCAGGTATCTCTTGGGTATCTGCGGCAAGAAGGGCTCCATTCCCCTGCAAACAAGAGACACATGAATGTCCAACCCTTCACACACACACATGCACACAATAATTAAAAATTTAAAAAAATTGAAGCAAATTAATATAAGGAATAAGCAGGTATGTATATATATATATAGTAGTGAAAAAAAATTGTAAAGAATGGTCCTCCATCCATCCGTCAGAAAACAACAATATATATGCACTTACTGATTCTGCGAAGCTTGCAACATACACCAAATGCCCGACTGGGGTCTTGGAGGCGCGTTGACCACTTTGACTCCGAACGCATCATCGAAGGCGGACGTCCTCCCAGTCGCTGGCCGCGGGCCTTCTCCATCGGCGCCCGGGTAGAGTTGCTGGAGGGGTGACCAACGGGAAGAACAAGAAGGAGAAGGAGAAGAGGAGGAGGAATTATAGGAAGGAGTCGTCATGCTTAAAGGGCGGGTGTCCATAGGCATAGGCAACCCCCAGTTATGTCCATGCAGTTGCAGTTGCAGCTGCTGGTGTTGGGGTTGGTGGCGGCGGCGAGAGAAGGACCATGACGCGTTGAAGTAGCCAGCGTGACTAGTAGTAGTCGTAAGACTATTTGTTTCTGTCGGACGAGGTGGTCGGATATGGGGTGGGTAAAAAATAGGGCCGCCAGAAAATGGGTCGAGCTCCACCGCCTCCGGTAGCAGGGCCCCAGTAGTTGTGGCGCCACCTCTGGTACATGAGGATGGGGCGGTCCGATCAGACGGCGGAAGATGGTGGATATTAATATCACGGTGATGGCCGAGGGCAGTGATGACATGATGACGACGACGACGACCGAGTACTTTCTGTCGTCCTTCTATATCTCCTCTGCCGATGCCCAATTGAAGCCATCCCTGGTCGTACTCGCCCCTCATGGTGTCATCATCAGTCAGAGGATTAGCTTTGGATTGGTCCTCCTCCTCCTCCTCCTCTTCGGCCATGGGCCTCCTAACTATAACCCCGAGATGATGATCAGATCCTCCTCCTAACACGTAATTATTATTATAATTAGGAGTTAATGTCCTCTGATTATTACTCCCACAATAGTAGTATTGCTCATCATCATCGTACGATTCTTCTAATCGACAACTCATAATATCACTGTTAATACATCCCCCACCAAGACCAATATCATATTTTTCCCGATCATGTCCATCAGAGATCATGCTCCGGTGACCCTGCGCCGCAGGAACCATTATCATCTCCAACAATATTTGCTCACCTGATTAATTATTCCTATGAAGACGTCAAATATTCGCAAGGCCATATGGATTATGGAAATGGATATATATATATATATATATATATATTATAACTCGCTGGAGAAGGCTAGCTGGATTTCATGGGTAGATGAAAACAGGCATGCTAACAAAAACTACTCATGTCATATGTCATGAGACGAGAACGTACGATCGAGGAGGACCACGACAAGGTAGCGCGCGGAAGTGGGGCCGCTCTTTTATCGGTCATCTCACTTTTCATTATATATTCTCTCTGTTAGCTAGGAAGTTTGTGGTTTGCAGCCAGTCAGTCATATGGTAGTGTAGTCGCACTTTATGCGTGTTTTAAATTCAGGGCCTTTATTTTATAATATTCACAAACAAATAATAATGAATAAAGAGAAAATAGGGTCTCTGTTTATTACTAAAATGGGACGCACAGCCAACAACTTTAAGGCCACGTTTGGATGGTGAAAAAATGATGGGAAAGTAAAGTACCCTTTTAACTTCGGCAAGGATTTTGGATTACGATTTTTAATGCCTGTTTTATTTTGCCTCTTCATTCTCAATTTCAGTTTCCAAAATGGGATCTAGTTTATCATTATTAACTCTCCTTCCCAATTTACGAATCCGTCATTAAGAATGGGATCGAACATGCATGCATGTTTGATTTTATAGATGGATAGGTTTTGTTTTTTTTTTTTTTTTTTCTTTTTTTTTGGGTTAAATGACATGCAGGGCAAAAATGCCCTTATTTTCTTCTGCTTCTACGTTGGGATCATCATTCTCTTCATGCAGCTTCAAGTTTTGGTAGCCTAGGGCGTCCTTTGGATCTAACCCACCAAACATCTAGATCCACTTTGTGGGAGACATATATATGTTTCCATTTTCAGCAGGCACAGGAGGATCCGAGGATGTGCAAAACGATCGGTTCATAATTAGAAGAGGATGTGCAAATCAGTGCAGTAGAGGATGTGCAAATCGGTGCAGTAGAGGATGTGCAGCGGGGTTGTGGGTCAGAGGAGCCGATGAGGAGGAGAAAAAATTAAGTTCTGCGGATCAGTGCGATTGAGGGATCTACAGATTGGTGTGGTTCATCAGGGATTGATCTGCGAGGGAGCGGCGCCGTAGGTGGATGGTGACGCAACAGCGGTGGAGTGTGTGTGTGGCAACGGTTGGTTGTGGGTCGCTGATGAGCGTTGTGGCGCTGCAATGGTCACTGGTCAGGCGTGGATGGGATGGTAATAATGAAGACGGCAACCAATAGCGTGAGCGTGGATTAATCATTAATGGGGCGATCACGTGAATGGAACGCTCATTAAAAAAAATTCTATGGATTTTATTCTCGTTTTAAAATATATGGGAATGGTGATCGATCTATATATGTTCTCATTCCTTAAAAGCAAAGAAACGAGAGCGGGAAGCGGGGAACTGGTACAAAATCGATCGGGCCTTATGCTCGGTTGGTACGAACACACAAGGTAAAAAAAACATAATTAAAAATTTAAAAGCTACTTGGTATATCTATTTTTTAAAATAAAATAATAATTTTAAAAATAAACTGTTTTTTTAATCTTAAACTCATAAAATAATTTCTAAAAGGGCTTAGATTTACATGGGACATACAGGGATTGATGCATTGGAGGGTCAAATGATTGATGACATGCACCTATGAGACTACATCATGGATGATATCTCAAACTAGTCTTGTACAATCATACAATAAGAGTATTTTAGTACATTCTCAATGGCATAATATCATTGCATTGTATGAAGAATTTTATATTCTATCGTTTGATGACTAATTTATTGATTAATTTTAATTCAGACTGTTTGATTAACTCGTGTATATAATTTATATCTTTTGACTTATCAATGAGTGAGAGGCTAAGTGCTTTAAATATCTCAATATCTTACAAATATAATATTATAGATAGTTGGAGCGTTAAGTAAGGTGCGTGCAATCCACTACTTTGCTATGTCAAAAGTAATAATATTCTCATATTGTTTAATTCATGTTTATTGGGTAAATCAAACACTTGTAGCTATATTAGATATAATTTATTATAAATCTCAATGGTTAAATCGTGGTGTTTGTTTGATGAATAAATATTTAAAAAAAAATCTATTTCCGTTGCGGTTAGTTGTTAACCCTATTATAACATTCCAACAACATCAAATAGTACCAAAATAATGCTTAAATAAATATCAAACAGTAAAATTTGTGTCAAAAAAGACTACGGAAGCATCATAATAGCAAACTATGTCACCTCCTTGTCCTCACCGTTGTACTACATGTCATTTGCATAGATTATGTTGTCGCTCTTGTACCACCATCACCACCTAGGCACCTACGTATTTGTGATACGCATCTTCCTTTGTCCAATATGTGTGTATCTATGTGAAAACTAACAATGGTTCATGTTGTACATGTACAATTATTATTTATTTCTTAAAAACAAATTTGTGATCATTATTTCTGTAATTTGTATAATCTATGTGCAAATTTATATGCTTGAGGTTAACATTTTGGGTCCTCATTCCATTAGTAATGATCGTGGTACACACAAAATGTGAATTATAGATTCACTAAGAGCAATATACATATTGGATATATACTACATAACTCACATTTTAAAATTAGAGCTTTCAATTAACAATGTTGTTGTACTTAGCAAAGCTCACGTCTTTCCATTTTTTATATATTCAATCAAAAGAGTAAACCACTAAGAAATGGTTGCAAAATACGTTTTAACTTATAAATAGGCTTAATGTGAATCCTTATGGTAAGGAAACTAGCAATCTATAAGTTCCAAAAACTCATGTCATGATTAACAGAAAATTCCAAGAGCAGTTGTGGCACATATGAGTCTTCCATTGCACCACAACTTGATGAGTCCATCTCAGCCACTACTTCTTCCATATAGGAGCTCTTCAGTTGCTCATATTCGTTTTTATTGCCCTGTAGAGCATTGTGATTTCATCCTTTATGTCCAACTTTCATAGTTATACCTGAAAAAACCCACATTTTGTTGAATAAAATGCATGAAAGACAGGACTTAGGCACAATGTTTCGCCATCATTTTCATTTTAGGCTCTATTATCCTAATAATTCTTCAACACACTACATATGATAGTTAATATCAAAAAAGTTGACTTTTTTTAGCGCGAATTAATGCGACATGGCAAATCCATATAGGAGAGAGGGAGGGGAATGGACAATAGTCGGTGATAGAGATGAAGAGGAATATGTTGTTAAAATAGTAATATTATATTATTATTTTGATAAATAGATTTATTAATCCAATATGAGCTTATAGCTATGATCGCAAAGTTATGAAAGACCTATAGTTTTTATTGAAATTTAAAGTGAACTTTAAAGAAAACAAGATCAATGCTTTAAAGATTAAGTTAATTATAAGAAGGATAGTAAAAAAATAATTCAAAAAAATATATTTAAACAAAAATAAATAAATGAGCTAATCTAAGGCTATGTATAAATTTACCAGACTACATTTATTGAAATTGCTTAGAATGCACTTTTTTTGAGTGATGCGCATATATTATTATATTTTCCATGAAAGCTTGTTGTGTGCATCACTCTCCCTTGCATATAATATTAATTATAGCCAGGGCTAGTCCTGTCATTTGTAGGATAAAGCGACTGCTTGAGGCCTCCAAATTAGGAGGGTCTCTAAAAAATTGTTGTTTCTTTTATCTTTTTTCATCTCCTTTGTTAGATGAAGTGGCGAACAGAATGACTCCTATATGAGCTTGGGTGGGCTTAACCTATTTTAAATAATAAAAAAACAATTGAATATCATTAGATGAGCTCTATTATAGTCTTCTTCTACCGTTCTACAACTACGAGTAGTCAACTATAGGACTCCCACGCGTTTGAATCGATCTGGAGGAGAGAGTATTGTCATCTATAGACCATCATTCAAAGGAAGCCTACTATGACTTTGCAGTCATGCTAGCAGCAACCCAAGGCAAGGCTGCACTCACTTGGTACGTCCACAGCTCCAGTCCGCTATGCTGGACTGTTCATTCTACATTAGTTGGCAAAAATGCACGAAGAAAATTGCATTAGGGCTTTTTAGTTTGGTTTTTTAATTTACTTTCTTTTGTAAATGAAGTAAATATTAAGTATAATTTTGAATTTGCTAATTCTTTTTTCTATTGAACAATGCATGTTGTGTAAATTGATTTAATTAATTTGTGTTTATTTTTTGTGATAGTAAAATAATTACTAGGGAGATATTTGACTCATTACTAAAACAAATATGTTATATGATATATGTGGTCAATCACTAAAATAACTATTATTTTAATCCAAATGATGCCCTTCATGACAAATGCACAATGAAAATATTATAGATGTTGGGATAGCTGATAATTCATTATAATATTAAGTAATGCCTTAACGGGCATCATAATGATGAAATTTTGAGAGTGGTTATCTCTATATTCTCTTAAATAAAAGCGTGATAGCCTGATAACTTAATTTTTTTCCTTTATGATTTTATATTAATTTTGTATTATTTTCTTATTGTTCTATTAATATTGACCGAGAGTTTTACTCCTCGTTATAAGGAGATAATCCATTTTTTCTTATTATTTTCGTGTTTATTTAGTAGAAAAAAATAATTTTTTTAAAAAATTTATCATATAAAGTTTACTTTATAGGAGCCTTATTATATAATTTTGATTAGGGCCTACCATAATTATAGTGTGCAATATAGCAAAACCTTTTCACATATGTACATTTATTTTCCTTGAAAATTACACCGGTGCACAACTCTACTTTGCACGTGCGCATTTCAAGTCTTCAAATTGTGAGCATGCCCCTGGTTTATGGTGACTTCTTCAATTGAGTCCTCAGAAAATACTTTTGCCAATAAAGGGACCAGCTGGCTATCAACAATTATACATATCCATCCTTTTTAATTTTATTATGCATAGCGACGGCAATTATTATTATTATTATTATTATTATTATTATTATTATTATTATTATTATTATTATATATAATCATTCCCTTTTGACGACGAGGGAATAATTCCTCCCAGTAAGCGTAATCATGTTGCGCCCCATGAATCCATGATCGCTTTTCCTATTCAATATTATTATTTCATTTCAGGAAATATTACACTTTGAAAGTTTGAAGCATGCAAGTATCAGGCATGGACTTGTGGTCCATCTTCTCGCCCTTGTCTTCGTCGTTTATTTTCATCATGTTTTTAAAAAAGGCAAAAAAATGTCAACTATCCCTACTTAATTATTGATGAAAACAAACTGAACGAATCCATACTTTTGATTCAACTAAATCATTTGAGTTGAGATCGAACTCCACGAGAAAATTATTTTTTTCTTTTTTCAAAAAAATAAAACATTTTTCCATGATTTATATTATGAATTTCAATAAATATTTTTTTAAAAATGTTAAAATAATTATTTAGCGGCCGCCTTCTAACTTCCAAGCAATAAATAAAATTTTTAGTTAGTGGCCGGAGATTTTTAAGATTTATAAGAATATTACAGTGCAATGAACGGTGACACAAACATCACTGTCGCGTTATATAGATAGACTACCTCAGCTAGCGATCGCATGATGATCGCCTCTCTCTCTCTCTCTCTCTCTTTCACCAGATATGTTAGGCCTCTATTCTATATATCTAATATCTTACCCCGCGGTGAGGTTGGGCACGTGGATGATGGTGTTCCCACTTCCCATTGAGGCCAAGAATCGAAAAATGGCAACGTGGGATGGTAGAAGGCATTCGGCGGTGCGAAGCATCAAGCATGTGCCTCCCTCCCTGCATACAAAAAACAAATATTTAAATTTAAAAGAAAACTGTACGGCGTCACGCTCTGAAGTGTCCAAATAAAATGGCTTGTGACTTTCCACGCCTTTACCAAAAGCAACGACAAAGAAATGTGTGTGTGTATATATATATATAAATATACAGTACTTCTCTCCTCTCCGGTCTCCAAAACAATGATCACTTCTCTGACTGGTGACTGGGAACGCGTGATCCATGGGCGATGACTAATTAATCTTGTTCATTATAATTAAGAACGGATAAACGAGGTTACGGATGGTAAAATCGTCGTCCTCACCCGTCTTGACTCTTGACTCAGGCTGATCCAATTTGATTATGAGCTATTGGATTGACTCACGTCGTCTTGACTATTGGATCGAATTCGAATCAGGTTATATATTTTCTAGTTGGATCCGTTGTCATCCTTAAATGAGGTGTCCTTTTTTTTTTGTCTTCGTACTTTTACCATTGATTTTGAATAATTCGATTGGTCCAAACAGGTCAAATATTTTCATCAAATATTTTTCTAATTTGTATATACGACTAAATATTAATTACATATAAACTATAAAGTGTCATTGAAATAGGTATTTTAATTTAAAACTTTAATAAATTATGATTTTTATTTTATTAGTTCTCTAAAATTAAAAAATCAATAAAGTAAAAGTCATAATCACCATTAATTAGGTTTTTTTTTGAATATGAGCGTAACTTTAAATTGCCAAACTATTGAAATTAGTCTAAATTGATCCCTCAAAACTATTAATTTATCAAACTATTAAAATCAAACAAAATTCGTTTGATTTGAAATCAAATAATATATCGATTTTATTTGATTTGAATTTCAACATCATAAGTTAAATCAAATCGAATCGAATAACATGTACGTGTTTTATTTACGAATTATATTATTAAGTTTACCAAAAACAATTTACTATCATGATTTAAAATGGCTTGAATGGGTAATTGTATCATGATTGTAATTGTATAATAAAAGAATACATCAATCATCATATGATCCCATGTGAGATGGACCATTGCTTTCATCATATACTATCATATAATTCCATAACCCTCAGCAGATCTGTGAGATGGACCATTGCTTTCACGAAGCTGAAATCTATAGACAACAGGGTAACTAATTAATAGTCGGATGGGTGTTGGCTGCGGAGTTGCACCTGCACCTCTGTGTAGTCTCGGTCCATCACTTGTGTCGGTAGTCCACTCCTGTTCAGTTAAAAAGAATTGGGCCGCATTGGTTCCCCATGAGTCGGGCCCAAGTATAATGTATGGGCCTGTAAAGCCCGATCATCGATTTGTGTCGATTAGGGTTCCCATCTGTGACTATATATGCATATATTCATAAGAGGAGAAGAACCATTGCCTACTTGTTGTTGGTTGTACCCTTTCCATGTTTATTCTCTGTCCTGTCTCCTGCCATGCCTGCTTCTTCTATGATTCCTCTCTTTCTTTTTCTATTTTGTTTTACTGCCTCGGATTCTGATTTATGTCTTCTTTTTTGTTTTGAAGTCTTCATTTTCCGCTTTCCCCTTGTTTTAATAAATAAATGTTTTTTTTTTGGGTCTATGAGCAGATGATGCGAAACTAATTACATGGTACTGATTGTGTTCCATGAAGTATCAAAATTCGAGCTTTTTAAAACTGATGCTCGCCCTTCAAATCTCCCTCTTTCGTGCTTTTATCCTTGTTCTTTTTGTCCTTTGATGCGTTGCAGCTAATGGTTTTGAAGTGTTATTGTTCTCTTGTTATATTTAAAAAACATTTTTATATGTATTGTGAAGTTATAAGAAGGCTGTCGGAAAGATTTGTTAGTGTACTTTTTTTTTTTTTTTTTACTTATTTATCACCCTAACCCGTAAATTGTTTTATGAGTGCGGAATTGTTTTTCTTTCTACCAGTTGGGTGGAAAAGCAGCATTAAGATATTCTGATACGTCGTTGCTAAAATTGGTACTTGTTTTCGTTTTAATGGAATGGTTGGCTGGACATGATTGAGAAGCGAGCTTGATCGGCAGCATTTGTTTGAGAACTAACCCGATATGATTGGAGTTTGTGATGGGATATGTTGACACTTCGAATGAATGAGATTGGGAATGTAGTTATTAGAATGAATTTGAAGTTTTGAGTGGGAATTAAAAATCGTTTTGATTTAGAATTATTGCAGACATGCACCCCCCATATTGCATTCAATCACGCGGTACTTTTTCCGTCCAACAAAAGCACGCACAATTGGTTGTATAGCGATACAATTGGATGATTTAACCGTACTGTTTCGTATTCAGTTCAAAGAACATAGTATTTTTTGGAACATTACTTATAATATGTGATGGTCGCCTCTTTTTGATAGTCAGTATGTGGAGGATATATTTGAAGTCCCTCAAAACATTCTCATGATTTTAAATTTATGAGCCCAAAAAAGAGAGCTTAAAATGTTTTAATGGATCTTCGCCTCAACAAAAAAAAGAGCTTCAAATTTAAGTACTCACTCCCCCTCAGGCTCGATGGACCTCAATGACTAAGAATCTAAGAATGCACCATCTTACATATGGATAAAAAAGCTAAGACAATAACAATGTCCTTAACACGTGATGTGTTAGCGTCACAAAGCCATTTCTTGGCGCCTGGAGTGTTGGTGTAAACCATTAGCACAGCATGGTCCAAGTCTAGGAAGATATGATAGGGAAGACAACGGGATAGGTGGAATCTGATAACAGGTGACTCAAATCTGCGTTGGTTGTGTTTAGATTGGAGCAAGGTGGAACTAAGAAATGCCACAGGGTGGGCAGGAGGTTCTCGGATCTCTGCTGCATCTGTCCCATGGCCTCTTCCTATCCCCTGAAAATGCACCTCGGGTCTTTAATTGAAATCTTCCTTCTAATCTATTTATTGAACTATAATAAAATCTTCATTTTTCAATACTATAAATTATCTCATCGTTAGCTGATATTTTATTTTTTTTATTTATTTTTCATTTGTAAGTCTGTCATCGATTCATAAATTGATATTTCTCTTTCGATACTCTATCGAAACTTTAATTTTTGAAGCGTATATCGAAATTTCTTTTATTATGAACCTTTTTTTTAAGAGTTAAACTTAAGTATCATATTCCCAAATTTCTTTGTTATGAGGCTTTTTTTTTGTCATTTGTAATTCTGTTATTGATTCATTTGTGGTTTGGCCATTCCCAGATGATATCATAGCCAATGCCGGAATTATATATATATATATATAAATTTATATCAAATTATTACTAAATATGCATATATAAATTCTAATTAATGAGTAATAATTTAAGTAAGAAATAGTGATAATTTAAGTAATATAATTATCATCAATAATAAATGATAATATGAGTAGTAATAATTTAACTAATATAATTATATATTATGGTTGTCATATTATTTATATTATAAACAATATAATAGTTTAAGAGGTCGTATTTCTTTGACTTATTTCCTTTAACGTAAATAAAATGATCACTAATATAATTATTAAGTGTGAGTTTATATATATATACACACTGTTATAATTATAATTAATGTTATTAGTTAATTATAAAATACTAACTATTTTGATATAATATAAAATACAACGTGAGAGTGAGTTTTGATTTTTGATAGTATATATTTTATATTTGAATTAAAATTAATAAATAATATATTATTGATCATTTTAATTATATTGAGGGAAATAAGTTGAAAAAACATAATTTCTCGAACTATTGTATTGTTTATTATATATGTTATGATTAATAATTATATTAAGTGATATGATTAAGTGTGAGTTTAAAAAGCCCCCCCCCCCCTATATATATATATATATAACATAAGTAATATGATAACTATTATATATAATTTTATTAGTTAGGTTATCACTACTCATATTATCACTTATTATCGATGATAATTATATTACTTAGATTATTATCACATTTATTCGCTTACCTACTTAAATTATTACTTATTGATTAAAATTTATACATGCATATATATAACTATATATATATATATATATATATAACATAAGTAATATGATAATTATTGAGTATTTGGAGTTTAATAATTGATGTTAAAAAGTCTGTCGATAATATTATATATATCATGAATGAATATTGTTTCCTATATTTACATAATTAGTGTATATATTTAAAATCTAATATAGAAATAATATTAGTAGCAAAAATAATACTACTACTAATAAAAGTAACGAGTAAATGTTTTATTTTAAAATAATACTACTCACAAAGTATATATACTTATATTTAAATAAAAATAAATATTTATTAAAAGTAATAGTAATGTTTTAATATAAAATATAAATATATAAAATATAAGAAAGTGATATAATTTATAATTACATAGTATATTACTATGAACTAATATATTATAACTTCAAAACTAATTTTGAATCTAATTAATTTGTATTTTATATCGAAATATTAATAGTATATTTAGTTTTTATTCTAATATAAATATATATAGTTTGTAATTATTATTATTTTTAAAATAAATCGTACACTTTTTTTTATTATCATTAATAATAATAATAATAATATTATCATTAGTGATAATAATAATAATAATAGTAGTATTATTACAATTATTTCTATGTTTTATTATGAGTATATATATTAAACATATTAGTATGTATAACAAATGCAACTTAGCTTGATGGTTGCGTGAGTTACTATAAATGGGGAGGTCTTGGGTTTAATTCTCAATTCTAGCAATATTTTGCTAGGATTTTTAGCGCGGGTGTGGGTCGGCTGGCGGGCAGGCTGGGTGCTGGGCGGTGGGGTGCGGGCTAGAAGTGGCTGGGCTGGGCTTCGATCGTATAATGTTGTGCGGGTGGGCTTGTATGTGGATGGGCTTGGGCTGTCAAGTGGGGCAGGGAATTCCCGCCCCGCCCCGTCGGGTGTCTTAACGGGGCGGGGACAGGGGGACCAAAGGGAGGAACGGGATATATTTGAATCGAGGATGAGTTCAAGTTAGGGGAGGAGAGGACTATTGAGTGTAGCGGGTTAGGGTGGGATTGGATCAGATATTTTAAAGTAAAATTATTCAATTTTTTTTTTTGAAAATGTTCACTTGTAGTGAGTCGACTAATATCTCGAAGTGAAAAAAAATGGCCTGGGTCAAACTAAAATTGACATCCATACGGCTAATATCAGTTCAATGGAGTGTGCACTTAAGCCAACAAAAAACAAGGCCCGTGATTAATGACCCAAAGTAAATCATGATATGGGTGGTCATCTGTGTGGTTTAATGCCCTCTGATTTTCTTTCAAAGTCCCCTGAGGGCTTTGAAATGCTATGTAGCATTTGGGGAACAAGTCTTTTGATTTTCCCTAGCGGTCTTTGGTCTTCCTTTAAAATTGTTTGAGGTGTTTAAAATCCTCTAATTTTTCCAAAAGCTTTCTTATATTCCATTAAAGTCTTGTTAGTGCTTTTAAAGTTCTCTAAGAGCTTTAAAATTTTATGGGACACTTTAAAGTCTTTTGATTTTTCTTAGAGTGCTCAATTGACTCAAGTTATTTTTTAAATATACAAGTCTGACCATAATCAAAGTATATAGAATCTGTGGCCAACCTGAGAGAAAAGAGGGGATGACATTAAGGATATTTCAGATTTTCATAGCAATTGGGCAACAAGAGGTCACAGGTTACATCTACTCTTATTGATGTACTTTTTCTTCCCGGTACCTCTCACACGGTCACCCTAGCTACCTTCAGTTCGAAAGATAACAAAGTTATTGGATTACAGAGAAACTTGTTCGCGGGAGGGAGAAACAGAGGAAAGGAATGAGTTTTAACAAGAAGCATAATTTTTGGCAACAATGCTAGGAAGGTAACTTGAGCTCGCTCCCACCACATGAATAAAATGTGAAGCTTAAGGCCAACCCGACTGTCCACACCTGAGCCCTACCATTAATTGTATATATAGATAGAGATATATATTTATTTGTACAACATATATGTTAGGTCCCTTCACCATAAATAATCAGAGTGAGGGATGGGTGGTTGTGGTGGTGGCTTCTGCCCTACGCAGCTGGGACGTGGAACACGTCCTCCTTGATGGTGGACCACGGGTGGTACTGGTACGTAGTGGCCACGGTTGTAGACTTAGCCTCCGGAGACAAGTTGTCAGCGTCACGAGCGTAAGGGTAAGGGGACACAAAAGTCAACCTGCCCCGCAATTCAAAATTCAAACCCGCGTGAGACTCGGTACATGATATATATTATTGTCATTGTTAACGCGCGCCAGTTAACTAGTATAGTATAGTATAATATAGTATAGTATAGTATAGTATAGTATAGTATAGTATAGTATAGACATAGTAGGCTAGCCATTAGCCAAGCCAGCAGCCGGATGCGGCCTATTGATTTGGCGGTGCACCTATGAAAAAGCATTCAACCAAACAAGCAAGCAGGCAAGAAACATGTGCCTCAATGCAACAAAACATATATTAATAGTGTAGGCCACGCATCAACTACACACCTTCCAAGAAACTTGGTCGGATCGCATAAGTAACGTGTGGCCATAATATTAAACTCTCTCTCTCTCTATATAAAAAGTTATATATATATATAAACAAACTCTGAAGTATTAATTGTTGTTTGATATCATTTTCATTCTTATTACTTATTACTTACGCTAGAAGGAAAAGGAAACCATGATATCTCGTCGTAAACACCGATGGTAATCAATCCTTATTAATTTTATATTTTTCTTTATTTTTAATGAATTACTTATTTCTTTTTAAGGAAAAAAACAAAAATCAATGCACGCCTATCCTTAGAATTTAATATCTACTATTCATGAAGTGCATGCACGTGAATTATTACTAACTTCAGTCCGATATCAATAATTAAATTCACGCATCAATTTCACTTTCTAATCTTTCTCTTTTAACCTATTGGCCCCTACTACGCTAGCTTAACTCCTAAAACTTTTTTCTTTTAAATAAAAACTTCCTTTTTATTCGGTGTCAAAAAGAATAAACAAACTAACTAATGATAATATATATATATATATATATATGTTCAATACCTCATGTCATGTTGCGAATAATGATAAATAAGAGTAATATTACCTCTCCCTCCGTTTCTGCAGGAACCTCTGCAGAGACTTCCTTCTGGCTATTGGGAGATCTGAAAAATCCCACAATTAATAAACAACATAACCAGCAACCCACGACAGTGTGTATAAATAAATATATATATATATATATATATATTAAAATATGCTTTAACGTAATTAAAATAATTAATTGTAATTTAATTAAAACTAGAACTTCATTAATTGGCTTGGTCCTAAAAGCCTAGAATTTATTAGCTCCTGATTAGTTATTAAGAAAAATGAACACCTGTATATTATAAAAACCGAGTCGGGGCTAGGGTCACACCTTTAGTATAGTCTTTTATTTATTAATATATTTATTCTGTTTTTTTTTTTGGGTAATTTGCGTTTGTAGACTTGTATAAAAAAAAGGCAATGCTGTTCATTTTCCTTTGGCTTAAAAAAAAACAACATGCTTCTTCTACGTACTTTGGTTTAAACCAAAAATTAATAGAGGAAAATAAAAACAAACCTCCTTGGAGTGAATCAAGTCGGAGAAGGTGTGACAGATCGGCGGAAGCTACAGACACTGCTTGATCCGGGGAAGCATGACAAGTCTCTATCTCAGCAAGTTTCAGTACATCCTCAGCCTACATCATCGATAAATATGTGGCAGTGTGTGTGTGTGTTACCAAGCTCAACAAATTTAATTATTAGGGCGGGTAGGGTAACGAACAAAAAGAGCCAATCTGCTCAAAATCTGATAGTTAGAAATTAAAATCAACACACAGTCAGTCACACGCGCGCGCGCACGTATATGATGAGATGAGAATTATACACACACACACACACACATTGCATGCGGACCTTGTCTGGGGGTAAATCGAAAACGGTGACGGTTCCATTGTAGAAAATTGTCATGGGAGTAGTATTTGGCATCATAAGCCTGCAGAAATGATGAATAATCAGAAAAAGGCAACTTTAGGTAGAAAATCTGATAGGCCTGAAATTAATGATGTTGGAGTAGTTAGTTCATTAGTTGTAGATCGAGGAGGTACTTCACTTATAAGAAGACGAAGCAGAAGAACAAGAAGAAGAAGAGGTGGGATAATTAGCAGCAGCAGCAGCAGGAGGAGGAGGACGGTAGAGTGGTAAGTAGTGGAACGAAGACGAAGACTGATGGCATTTGGTAGTGGGAGGTGGCGCCCCAAGCATATCAATATTATTACTGTCCCACAGTTTGGGCTTTGAAACCTGCACCGCAGAGCCGGAAGCAATGGCAGTCTTCCGAATCTCAGGATTGATCTTAGAAATGGCACTCTGAATGCCTGTAGTAAGCAGATACGTACAAATTCAACAACAATTGCTTCATATATATAGCTAGCTAGGTACATACAAGCAAGTAATAGTACATACCAAACAAATTAAAAACAATATATATATATATATATAATCACCTTGAAAGCTTCTTGTACGATCTAATAGCTTCTGGAACTGAGTCTTGGCTGAAGTCTCCTTGTCCATGCCGAAGAAATCGACCTCTACCATAGTAGCCCTCGACATTGAGATATACAGAGAGACAGACAGACGCGGAGGGAGGGAGCAAGCAACTGATTAAAAAAAAGGGAAAAGCAAGCGCGCCTTCCCTCTCGTATAGTAAATGATAGTAATAAATGGAGGGAGGAGGTGGTGGCCAGCTGGGAGAAGGGAGAGAGGCAGGGAGTGTGTGTGTGTGTCTCGAACCTTCAATTTATTAATTACTTGTTGTGTAGTTGTGTGACTCAGAAATAAATAAATAAATAATCGAGAGCCTGCTTAGTCGCGGTGGGTGGGTGCGTGAAACGGGCACGAGATCACGAGATGACATGGGAAGTTGGAAACGGGAAACGGGAAACGGGAAACGGGACATCATTATTATTCCAATTCGATTCTTTACTTGGATAAGTTATCACATACGAATCGTATGTGCGATATTTTAGATTTTTTTTCTTCATATTAATCATTAAGCATGAGTGAAATTGTAAGCATCAATCATCCGGTCAATTTTGTTTTGCATTTTTTTTATTTTCAAATGCAGTTGAAAATTGAATGAAAATATATAATTTATCATATTTTTACGAATGCGGTAAGCACATATGACAATTTCATATTATTTTTTAAAATAAAATAATTTTTTAAATTTTTAAATTTATATAAAATTTTATTACTTATAAATAATTTAGAATTTTTAAAATTTATTATTTTAAAAATAACTTTATTTTTTAAAATAATAAATCTCTCCATGTTCAATGCGTAATCAATGAACCGCAGAGTCGGTGCGACCGACATGCGTGTGTATAATATATATATATATATATATATATATATATATATATATATATATATATATATATATATATATATATATATATATATATTGGCATGGTCTCGGTCGGCATGAGATTTAATATTGGCACGTCTTCCGCGTTGTATCTCTTATTATGCGTAATTACTAATTATATTATCAACAACTTTTTGTTTGCGGTCCATTGATTGGGATTGGGTCACGATTTCAATTCACACAAAATCTGATAATTAGAAATTAAAATCAACGGACACAGTCAGTCACGCGCGCGCGCACGTATATGATGAGGAGATGAGAATTATACACACAGTCACACACACACACACATATATTGCATGCGGACCTTGTCTGGGTGTAAATCGAAAACAGTGACGGTTCCGTTGTAGAAAATTGTCATGGGAGTAGTATTTGGCATCATAAGCCTGCAGAAATGATGAATAATCAGAAAAAGGCAACATGGATTGGATTTGGATTAGGTAGAAAATCTGATAGGCCTGAAATTAATGATGTTGGGGTACTAGTAGTTAATTATAGTTGTAGAGGAGGTACTTCACTTACAAGAAGAAGAAGAAGAAGAAGAAGAAGTGGGATAATTACCAGCAGCAGCAGGAGGAGGAGGACGGTAGAGTGGTAAGGAGTGGAACGAAGACGAAGATTGATGGCATTTGGCAGTGGGAGGTGGCGCCCCAAACTAACATATATATCAATATTATTATTGTCCCACAGTTTGGGTGGGGGCTTTGAAACCTGCACTGCAAAGCCGGAAGCAATGACAGTCTGCAGGCTCTCAGAATTGATCTTAGAAATGGCACTCTGAATGCCTGTAGTAAGCCAATACGTACAAATTCAACAACAATTCCTACATATAGGTACATACAATTAATAGTACACCAAAACAAATTTAAAACACACACACACACTCATAATCACCTTGAAAGCTTCTGGTACGATCTAATATCTCGTGGAACTGAGTCTTGGCTGAAGTCTCCTTGTCCATGCCGAAGAAATCGACCTCTACCACCGTAGCCCTCGACATTGAGATATACAGACAGTCAGACGCGGGTGAAGGGAGCAACTGATTTTTTTAAAAAAAAAAAAAAAAAAGGAAAAGCAATCCGAATTTTATATCGGAGGGGCCATCAGCTATTTTTTAAAAAATAATTTTAACATTAATAATTCAAAAGGTTTTTTAGGTCCTTGAATTTAATAAAAAGCAAGCCCCCCCCCATGCGGAACTGATCTATTTCCCCCCCCCCCCCCCCCCCCTCTTTTTTTAAAAAATAATTTTAACATTAATAATTCAAAAGGTTTACTTTTAAGCAAATTGATCTAATAAAAATCAATTAAAATTTAAAACACTCATCACGTTTCATCCTTATAATTTATAGGTATTGATGAGACACACGGTACCTAAATTCTCACATGCTCTTAGATTTCCAAAAAACTCACTATTTTGCCTTTAATTTCAGATTTTATGTCATCTTTTTATCTTCTCCTGTCCAGATGAACTACGGTGTAAGTTTTATATAATTTTGCTAACATGACAATTGTTACATCAACCAAAGATGCTATGCTAGTTGCAAAAATCAATTTTCTTATTAATTACTAGTGTAGTTGTGACTCATAAATAAATAAATAATGGAGAGCCTGCTTAGTCACGATGTGTGGGTGCATGGAATGGGTAGTCTATTGCTTGATGCCTGATGGGTCGACATAGAATGATACATGAGAGTTGTTAACTCTCCTACCAAAAAAGAAAGCCATAGGAATCAAATGGGTATATAGGATCAAGCGCAAGGCGGATGGAGAGGTTGAACAATATAAGGCAAAACTTCTAGTAAAAAGCTACAAGCAAAAGCATGTAATTGATTATGATGAAGTTTTTGCTTCTGTTGCATGGATGGATACAGTAAGGCTGTTAATTTCATTGGCAGCTCATCACAGTTGGAAACTTTACCAACTAGATGTGAAGTCTACATTTTTGAATGGTGTTTCGGAAGAGAAAGTGTATGTTGAACAACCTGAGGGCTTTGTGGTTAAAGAAGCATAAAATCAAGTCTTCTGTTTGAAAAAGGTCTTGTATTGCCTAAAGCAAGCACCCCGTGTGTGGAATGCCAGGATCGATGGTTATTTACAAGAGAATGAGTTTATGCAATTCCCATATGAGCACTCAGTCTAAATGAAAACTAAAAATGGTGAATGCTTGATTTTGTGTTTATATGTTAATGACTTGTTATTTACAAGGAGTTGTAAAAGGATGAGGAACAACTTCAAGTGGTCCATGTTCAAAGAATTTGACATGACAGATAATGGTCTGATGTCATATTTTCTTGGCATCAAAGTAAAGTAAGGAGCTGATGGGATTTTTATTTCCCAAGAAAAATATATGACAGATATTCTAAAGAAATTCAGAATGGAACATTACAAGTCCGTGAGTATTCATGTTGTAACAAGATTAAAATTGACAAAGGAAGGAGAAGGTAGAATAGTGGATTTTACCATATACAA